>OV049927.1:24482539-25030039 GCA_920104205.1 Eupeodes latifasciatus
TTTTTGTTTATTGATAGCCAAGAAAGCTATGTTTTTTAAAGTCTCATTATAATTTCTTTTTTTTTTTTAATTTTGCTAACATCTTGTCGTTTTTATATCTACAAAAATAATCCTATAATTCAAATTAATTCTAGCAAAACATTTTTGTTTGTCAATAAAGAACGGAAGAAGTTATACCGGTAGTTCGTTGTGATTTTGTTTTTTCTCTTTTTCTCTTCTTTTTCTCTAAGTTACAGATAGATGGCAGGAACAACCAAAACAAGAAAGGATGTGAGTAGGAATGGGGGCACTGTGGCCTGGGAATTCGGCGTAAGAAAGAGACAGCACTATGTTTGAGTGAGAGAGGTGATTAAGAATACTTACATTTTTAAATAGTTGTGGTTAACGTTTGCGGTTATAGTTTGAATATATATATATGTGTTTGTTGTTGTTGTGGCGCGTGGATAGATGATAAGAAATGTTTAGGAGCGCGTGGTAAAGAGGTCGGCAACCTTTGAATGTTATGTATGGCTTATCAGTAAAAAAAGAAAAAAATCTAATGTCCGCTGGAAACATATTTTTTCGGACGCGCAGTTGTTCTATATTTTGTCATAAATAGAAACTGTGGTTTCATAAAAATATGTATGGGAATTTCACAGATTAGATGTGCAAATGTTCTATATTTTGTCGTAAATAGAAATTGTGGTTTCATAAAAATATGTATGGGAATTTTACAGATTAAAGAGAATAATTCTGCGGATTAAAATACTTAAAGAATGGTTGTGTATGGCTTATCAGTATTGATGTTTTGCGGTTAGGAGCGCGTGCCAGTGTGAGTTATAGAAATGTGTAATGGTGTTATCACAATATGTTTTTTTATGATTCATTGTAATTTGTGGTTTGTATTTTATTTAATGGGTTTATATGCCTACATACATATGTGAGAGAAAAATTTATATTCTAGCAATGATTGCGGTAATCATTAAAAAAGGTAGAACGTTTGGCTTAAGTGTTTATTTTTAGAACAGCTCTGATATAGAGAACATTAATTGGGGGAAGTAGAAAAAACAATATGTTTTGGTGTGAAAGATTAAGAGAAAGAGAAACATTTTGTATCTGTGAATCTGGATGGTTGGAGATAAAATTTTCGGATGTAATATTCTATAATGACTCATTAAAATTGATCCTACAGCCAGAATATGGAAGCGAATGCGTTTTGTTTCATATTAGAAATGTTGAGACCGTATCGCCTATTCTGAGTTTTAAGTTGCAGTTTCAATCTATGCAACATGTACGGTTTAAACTTTTAGGTGAGAATATTACTTTTCATAAAAAAAGTAAAATGAAATGAATAAAACATAAAACTATATTATAGGAGGGGAGTTAACACTGAGCGGAACGATCACACCTCATTCGAATGCTGTAAAGAGAAAAGAGGGTGAATACTGAATATCCATCGCTTTGTCCATTTGGTGAGGCTGAATTACTTAATGAACCTCAAAAACTTAAAAAGAAAAAAGACAGTCATCGCAGAGAAATAGAGACAGTTGAACGAGTTCATGACACATCATTTTTTTACAATGAGGTATTTACTTATCGATAACTTAAGTATAACTGCGGCTATAATGCTTTGACAGTTAAAATGGAACGCCTCGTGGCTTTATTTGAACATAGTTTGACTGCTCTTGCTCAGGAGAGAGTATACATATACTTTTTCTTTGACGACATGTCACATAAATATACATATATATCGGGTGATTTTTTAAGAGCTTGAGAACTTTTTTTTAAAAAAAAACGCATAAAATTTGCAAAATCTCATCGATTCTTTATTTGAAACGTTAGATTGGTCCATGACATTTACTTTTTGAAGATAACTTCATTTAAATGTTGACCGCGGCTGCGTCTTAGGTGGTCCATTCGGAAAGTCCAATTTTGGGTAACTTTTTCGAGCATTTCGGCCGGAATAGCCCGAATTTCTTCGGAAATGTTGTCTTCCAAAGCTGGAATAGTTGCTGGCTTATTTGTGTAGACTTTAGACTTGACGTAGCCCCACAAAAAATAGTCTAAAGGCGTCAAATCGCATGATCTTGGTGGCCAACTTACCGGTCCATTCCATGAGATGAATTGTTCTCCGAAGTTTTCCCTCAAAATGGCCATAGAATCGTGAGCTGTGTGGCATGTAGCGCCATCTTTTTGAAACCATATGTCAACCAAGTTCAGTTCTTCCATTTTTGGCAACAAAAAGTTTGTTAGCAGTGAACGATAGCGATCGCCATTCACCGTAACGTTTCGTCCAACAGCATCTTTGAAAAAATACGGTCCAATGATTCCACCAGCGTACAAACCACACCAAACAGTGCATTTTTCGGAATGCATGGGCAGTTCTTGAACGGCTTCTGGTTGCTCTTCACTCCAAATGCGGCAATTTTGCTTATTTACGTAGCCATTCAACCAGAAATGAGCCTCATCGCTGAACAAAATTTGTCATTTTGTCACATTTCGAACCGAACACTGATTTTGGTAATAAAATTCAATGATTTGCAAGCGTTGCTCGTTAGTAAGTCTATTCATGATGAAATGTCAAAGCATACTGAGCATCTTTCTCCTTGACACCATGTCTGAAATCCCGCGTGATCTGTCAAATACTAATGCATGAAAATCCTAACCTCAAAAAAATCACCCATTACATAATACTAATACTTCTTAAAACTAAATAACAAATGGTCAACAATCAATTAGTTATTATGTGATAGAGCGAGAGCGCTCTGTAAGATTTTCTTTTCATTTAAGTTCACAGCAATTTTGATTTAGATATTGAAAAAATGAAAGGTAAATAAAAGTTAAGAGTTATAATATTGTCTCTTTTTCTCTTATAATGAGATACATATTTGAAATTGAATCTATGAAAATTCAATCTTGAAGGTACATTGTACATATTAACACACATAAAACATGGATACATAAATATACATCGAATTGGTTTAGCAATTTAATTGTTTTTTGTCTTTCTTTTTTGTTTTTTAAGTTACGATCAGTCTTATTGTTTTCAAAAATAAGGAATTTAAACTAATTCTATACAATATTTAATTTAATTAAAATTATCAGGTAAGTCCTGTCCACCAACACAGGAAAGATAATGACTTTATTTACAAAAATTTAGATTTCAGCGGTCGGCACTGTCCCGGTAAAAAATAGTGAACAGAGATACATATGTATGTGTGCAGTTAAAAGCATCTTTAAATAAATTAGATTAGGAGCATTCAGCCACGGTTTTGGCCCGAAGTGGCCGTGGAGTAAAACAAGGGAGTGGATGTCAGTGAGGAATCCAGGTCGAAAGATGTAATTCCGAGGGGAGATAAGTAACTGGAGTTGTCCCAAGTGGACCCCATCTGCGATTGAATGACGTGACTAATAAGGTCATTTTCTGAAAGTTCTAGACTGGTAATTGTTTTTTTCATGAGAATTAGATTATATCTCATCAGCGGAATGATTTTAATGATATTATAAATATAGTTGTTGGAGAAGCGTTTGGTGGGGGACTCAAAGTTTTTCCCAGCGCATAGTCTTAGGATTTTTCTTTCCAAAATCTCCATGGAATTTGCAACTGTGGGCGAGATGGAAAACCAAATGGGGAGACACATCATTTCAATCGAATGTATTTTAATATATACAAGATGAGATAAGAATAAAAGATGCGAGAGAGATGAATATAGATAGAATAAAAATTATATAAAATTTAAAATTTGAGTGTAATGTTTATTAGTTTATGACAAACCTTTGGATAGCAAGCATCTTTTTTAAAAATGTTGTTTTACTCATCAGTCTTATGCCTGCTTTTAATTTGTCCTTCATTAATTGCTACTTAGCCATTACCTGTGGATATAAATTTGCAACAAGCAAACATAACTGACAATCTCTCTTTTTCATTGAGTTTACCTAATAATGATAAAAATTTGCTTAATACCACAATAACAACAACCGATACAACATCATTTCAAAATGATGCATCAGTGACTTCAACAACAGCAAGAACGGTAAATAAAATTTTGGAGGAGAAAAAAATAGTAACCGTAGAGGAAGCAATCGAGAGTTTTAGGCAAGACTTAATTAAAAAAGAAACTGAAATATCAGGAATTATACAAAGTAAGGATGTTTTTTATAGACATTTCAAGCTTGAGTTTGATGAAGATAAGGCACTAACTGTTCGATGTTCGTATGATAGCAATTATAATTTGCGCACTCTAAGCATTAAATGTTATGAGTATCATGAATATGAAACTGAGTGAGTATTAAGTAATGGAGAAGTTGAGGTCTTTATGAAGGAGGATCTCGCATACAAATCTGATGTCGAATTACTGAATTTCAAATCATTAAAACAATCATACCATATGAATATCTCTTAAGAAAAAAAATGTATAAGTGTATATATCAATAAAGATTTTTATTAAAAAAAAAATTACAAAAAGATGTGTCTTATTTATTAATTTTAGGTATAGGAATCCAAGAGTTGTGATCGGATGAAAAGCCGAGCCATTTAACAAATAATCGATCTTTTTTCCTTTGAAGCACTTCCTCGACTAGATATGTATCGGGGAACTTAGTTTTCTATAGTTCAAGCTCATAAAACCCTCCTTTAATGGGATGTCCTTGGTGATCTTCCAATAGGTACGTTATTGGATTTGAGCGTTGCACTTTGGCTATCTTAAAGATTTCTGTGGTCCAATTCGGCGTGTATCCGTTATCGAAAACATGTTTGTATTTACTAATTCTGACAAAATCCCCGGTTTTAAACTTTGGAGTAATATGTATTTTGATGTGATTATAGATCTTGGAGAGTAACATTTTTTCATTTGCAGCATTGACTTCAGATGGTTTCATATTTAACGTACGATGTTTGGAATTATTGTACGTTTTTGTTAGTTGTTCTATAATATCAATCCTAAATTCTTTCCACATCCAAGTTTTCAAGGTACGATTAAATCGTTCAACAATGGAAGCTTTGAGAACACTAAATGTAGAGTAATGATTGATTTGAAACTTTTTCATAAGTTTTTGAAAGGATGCATTGAAAAATTCTTTTCCATCATCTGTTTGTAAATTTTTTGGGTGACGACCTTTATTAAATATATCTTCCATAGCCTGAGTGACACTCGTTCCTGTTTTATTTTTAATAGGAGCCGTCCAAGCAACTTTAGAAAATGTATCAATAACTGTGAGAAGATATCGATAATTTTCGTTTTTGGGTGAATACACAACCATCTCGACTAGGTCGGCTTGCCATAAATCATCTAGACCCTTAATAATTACTCGTCTTTTTGGAAAATTCCTTCGAGCAGGCTTATGTAGTTCTTCAACAACGTTTCTCTGACTCATCTTTTTATTGAATGATAAAAACAAAGTATTTGTTCATGCATTTTATTAATTAAAAATATTTCTATATAATAACTACAAGTTTAAGTCATACTATTTCAATCTTTTTTATACAAAGACATCAGTTTTTTTATTTTTAACAGTCTATTTTCAAGCATGTAACATGCACATGTATCTGGACCATTTTTGCATAAGTTTGAAGACCATGGGCAGTTATCGAAATGACATCCATGTTTTGATGTTGTAGTAGATACATTCATAAATCTTTTCAAAAAGATTACACAATTCAAAAGCTCTTCATGATGTTCTTCCTGTATATTATGATGATTTGTTTTCAGAAACTGTAGAATTTCATCAAAAATTAATAAAATATCTATGTTAGACATAATGATTGAGTTCTCCACACTGAGGAGATAGATTAAAGACTAAAGTTATATAATGACTGGTTTTAAGTTTTAATAATTAATAGAATTGTCTTCAATTTCATTTTCAGATTTTTTTTTCTTATTATCAATTGTGTCAAACAGTAGTTTCTCAAATTTTTCAACTACTCCATATTGGATGTATTCTTTAAGTTGTTGGTATGTTTCATCAACATATTTTTTGGTAGCAGCGTCTTCCTGTTCTTGTGGTTCTTGAACATTTTTTAACCGTTTAAAGTGTATGTTGTAATCTCCGCTTTCTGTTTTGAGGAATCCCTCTCCAGCTGGTCCAGGCAAACCTCGCTCTCCCTGTACACCTGGTGGTCCTTGTTTTCCTCTTGGTCCTCTGGGTGGGGTTCTATTTGAGAAACGCCCAAATTTATCAACACTCATCTTTTTTTTATTATTATTCGGTAATATTGGCTTCTTTAAGTTCTTCAATGATTGAAATAATTTCGTTAGAGTGATTGTTGTGTCCAGCTTGTTGTGAACCAATAAGAAGTCTCAATCGATCTACTAGTTCATTGGGATTATCCCAAAATATATAGTATTTTTTCAAATTTGATAATTGCATTATTCCACTTCCTGAAGGTATTTGTAGTGTTGAAGATGATGGCGATGGAGTATTAGAAGTATTTGTTCTTAATCCGAATAATTTACTTATAATTTTTTTATACTTATAACCTCTATTGCCGTGTACTTGTCTCTGTGAATTATGATCAATTCTATGAGCATTAGTGTCATGTAATATAGTCCTGTAGTTTTTTTAAATCTTCATTGGTGTAAACTTGTTTATCAGGGTTTTTCTTAAATATAAGCTCATATAACCCATTTGTTCCTTCGAAGGTTTTATTTTTAATTTCTATATCTTTTCCGATAAGGTTTAACTCACTATTACCGATGTACATTTTTCCATCTTTTGAATGTACACCATACGTTTTATCAAGGGTGTTGGAATTATTTAGAAATAAATCTATATATTTTTTAGGTGTGTCATGAAATTGTTCTTGTGACAAGCGTTCTGCAAAGCTACTATGACTTGACTTGTTCTTTGTTCTTTTTGGAGTAGTATTACTATCGACGGAAAAAATTGGTGAATCATCATCATCATCATCAATAGAAGTTTTGGGGGTGGTGAATTCTTCATGAAAATGTTTCTTCTTATCATAATCATTTTCTTGTGATTGAGGATGTTCAAAATTGAGTTTTATTTTCTTTAAAGGACCATTTATAAGGTTATGTTGATCTTGTTTGATATTTGATTTTTTTACTAATTCGTTTAGTGGTTTCGTAAGAGGTTTAAGAGTTTCTTCAATTTGAGTTTCGTAAGCTTCCCTACCGATCTTAAGAGCTTTGTATTTCTTTCGTAGAGCATCTGTAGTTTTAATTAATTCCTTTGTTAGTTTTACATCTATATTCATCATAATGTAAACATTTATTTCTTCCTACAGAGGCAAGTGGTTAATAAGTTTCGAAGTTGTTGAAAGAATCGTTCAAAAGTTTGTAAACTGAATTTGATATTGAGATTACTGGTCTTAACTGAAGAATACTGGGTCTCAATCTGGGTGGAACTGCTTTTTACTGCTACTATCTGCTCGCTGTACTGCTCTGTACTGTTCTCATAGAACATTTCTATACATATGGTATTAAATTAAAAGTGTTATTTGTTTTATAACTTAAGAAAACAGTTAAAGCCTTTTCTATAACGACCTTCATTCAAAGGACTATCCTTGTCAATTACCACAAATCCGTAATTTGTCTTCCAACATTCTGCACAAGCTATTCGGAATGTATTAAATGTCATATCTGAATTAACATGATCATTATATATATGTTTTAGATTCATATCGTCCTGTTTGAAGATGATTAGTAAATTTGCATTGTCTCGAATTAAGTGTTTGGGTATTCTTGTATAAGTTTGGCATAAGTAAAAACTATCAATATGATGATGCCGTCCCATACTGAAGTAAACTCGAACTGTGTCTTGTTTTTCACAGGCAATATCGTCAAAAATAAATATAGAATTTGGTTTAGCCTCTTCGGGTGAAATAACATCACTGTTATTGGCAAAAGTGAAGAAACCCATATTTTTAATAGGTTTTATGGCTTTTCGTAAAAACTCATACTCCGGCTGATGTAAGGATTTAGAATATATATAGATATTTTCAAATTTTAATCCATTTGGATGTTATAACAAACTCATCATGACATTTGTTTTTCCGCAATTTGAGGGACCAGTAATTAACCCTCTTATACTATGAGGGAATAGTTTACCATGTTTTTTTCTTTCAATATTGTTAGTCAGTTCCATATTTATTATTGGTAACTGGCATTGTTGTTTAACGAAACGCATAGTTATTAAAACTAAATGATTTCCTATAAATGACAAGTTTATATTTTAAAAGTGTCATATGACATCCAACCATTCTTACGCTAAGTGAATCATTTAAAATGATTGATTATTCCAAAAAATCTATCAGTCGACGAAACATTGTGAAAGGAAAAGGTTTATTAAATACTTTAATAAACAAACTACCTCTTGAACTACATTTACCTGGTTATCAATACTGTGGACCTGGAACAAAACTCCGACAACGTCTAGCTCGAGGGGATACGGGAATTAATTTGCTTGATCAAGCGTGCAAGGAACACGATATATCTTATTCTAAATTTAAAAATACATCTGATCGACACATTGCCGATAGGATTTTAACTGAAAAGCTTGGCAACGAGTTCAATCCGGAGACGCTAGTATAGGTGAAAAGGCAAACGCACTATTGGTTACCAATCTTTTGAAGGCAAACACAAAATTCGGTATGGGTTGTTCTAAGAATAAAGACAAAAAGCCTAAGAAAAAAGCGAAAAATAAAAAAGAAAACGACAATAAGTCAAATTTAGATAAAAATGCTAAGCAACTCTCATTTAGAAAAATAATAACAGTTATTGGAAATAATATTAAACGTAAAAGACCCTTCAATCTGGAAAAGGCAATCCAAATAGCCATATCATCTGCACAGAAAACAGTAAGAAAAAACAGTAATAACATTAAGACACCCAGAGTTATTTCTGTACCGAAAATTGGTGGTGTAATTCCATTTCTTGTACCATTGTTTGCTGGACTTTCAGCTCTTGGAGCTTTAACGGGAGGTGCTGCAGGCGTAGCAAAAGCTGTCAACGATATTAGCATTGCCAAAAAAGATTTAGAGGAGAAAAAGCGTCATAATCAACAAATGGAATCCATTGCAGTAGGCCAGGGCTTATACCTTAAACCTTATAGAAAAGGGTTTGGACTTTATTTAAATCCACAGCCAAAAAACTTCTAAGTTCGCTACCCAATCGTGCATTAAATGAAATAGATTTGAGAAATTTTGCAAGGAAATTCATTCCGAATTTTCGAGGAGTTTTCATGAGAGATAATTTACCAAAAACTAAACCTTTGAAAAACGAGTGTGGAATTGTAAATCTAGACTCATCAATTGGCCCTGGAACACACCGGGTAGCGTATTATAAAAAAGACAACCAAATTGAATATTTTGATAGTTTTGGAAATCTTCAACCTCCTATTGAAATTATTAATTATTTGGGTGAAAAAATTAATTATAATTATACAAAATACCAAGATTATGACTCTTTTAACTGTGGTCATTTATGTTTAAGATTTTTATATGAATGTTATTTTCAATAAATAAAAAGTTTTATATACAATAGCTTTTATTATGTTTTTCATCATTATGGCAATGACACTTAGATACACTGAGCGGGAGAACTGCCCTTCTATCAGCTGAATATTTTCCACCGCTGAACTTGGACAAAGACTATGTTTGTGGATTGATTGATTTTCACACGTACAACTCTATACCGAATGTTGATGCGAATAATAATTTGTTTCACGTGGGCGAATATGAAATTGAAATCCCAATAGGATCGTATGAAATTGATGCTATTGCAGAATATATATCCGAAGAATTATTATTGCGAAATTCCTCCATTATTATTGAAATAGAAGCAAATAATAACACAATGGAATGTCAAATCCAATGCAACGAGAACATATATTTCAATAAGAACAGAACCATAGGAAAATTATTGGGTTTCAGTAAACGTGTTCTCGAAGGTAATAAAACTCATTTGTCAGATTTACCTGTTGACATAAACAAGGTAAATGTAATACGAGTCGAGTGTAATATCATTACTGGCTCTTATTTTAATAATACTCCTATGCATACAATACATGAATTCTCACCAGAAACAGGGTCAGGGTATAAAATCATTGAAGTTCCAAAAAATGTCATCTATCTACCTGTGAATGTCAAACGAATAAGTACTATAACATTAAAACTAGTGGACCAGAACGGAGACTTAATAAATTTTAGAGGAGAAAGAATAACTGTTCGATTACATTTAACCCCAATATTAGAATAATGATAATCTACAATAATTATTTAACAGATATCAAAGGTAACCATTTAACTAGTTCTTCCCGAACATCAACACTGTCAACACCTAGGTTATCACCTGAAAATAAAGCCTATCTTCTGTCACTGGGATTCAAATTAAAATAAATTTACAATATGAACGATATATTAAATATTACTCAAGGACCCATCTTTGATAATAGCATATCTAAGTTTGAGTACCATTGTTACTCTCCATTTCTTCAGTCCTTCAATCCGAGTGATGAAATACGTATTCCCATACAACAACAAGACTTATGTATATTACCTAGTGAAAGCTATATTTATATAGAAGGGAGTCTAACAAAAGCAGATGGAACTGTTTCAGCAGGAAAATTAACTAATAATGCAATGGCTTTTCTTTTTGAAGAAATACAATATGAACTGAATGGAGTAAACATTGACAACAATAAAAATGTGGGAATAACATCGACCTTAAAAAATTATATTTCTTTAAACGAAAATGAAAGTAAGAGCTTGGAAAATAGATCATGGACTGGGGGTAGCAGTTTTTCTCTTGCATCGGGTACTTTTAATTTTTGTATAAAATTAAAATATCTGTTAGGATTTGCTGAAGATTATAAAAAGATCATAACAAATGCAAGACATGAATTGATTTTAATTCGTACTCGATCTAATGAGAATGCTTATTTTTCTAAAGACAACGAAGAATTAAAACTTTCGATTTTTAAACTGCAGTGGAGAGTACCACACATTACCTTATCTGATTCGAATAAACTTACATTATTGAAATAAATACAATCAAATCCAATTCAAATTCATTTTCGAAATTGGGAAATGTACGAATATCCAACACTACCAACCACCACTGATCATGTATGGACAGTTAAAACTTCAAGTCAGCTTGAGAAACCAAGATATATTATCATTGCTCTACAAACTGATAGAAAAAATCAACGAAATAAAGATGCTAGCATATTTGATCATTGTGATGTGAGCAATGTAAAAGTACATTTAAATTCCGAATCTTACCCTCGCGAAGATTTAAATGTTAAATATAAACTGGATCGATATGCTATTCTCTATGAAATGTATAGTAAATTTCAACAATCGTATTATCAACAACAATCAAATCCACTTTTATCGCGACAAGAGTTTAAAGATATCGCCCCAATTCTGGTTATTGATTGTTCTCATCAAAATGAGTCAATCAAAACGGGTCCTGTGGATGTAAAAATTGAACTTAAAACATTAACTTCGATTCCTGCTTCAACAACTATGTATTGTTTAATACTTCATGATCGCATAATCGAGTACAATCCATTGACTGGAGAAGTTAACAAACTTATTTAAATTGGTGTCAGTTTTTTCAGTAGAAAAAGTGCATTTGCTTAGAACACATCTAAACATGGATACCTGTTTTGTAGACTTTCAAGATTTTAGAGGAATGAACAATGAGTTTATCTTAAAGGAAATGGCTGTGCTTTTTAATGGATATCACCAACATTTCTTACTTACTCCACCATTTCACTCTAACTTTCTTCCGTCAGCCCTCAAAAGACAAGCTCATTGGTTGCGTGAGTATCATCATGGTTTTACCTGGGATGGAGGAGATACAGATTTTTGCAAAGTTAAGTCATATTTTCGAAAAAAAATTCAAAATGTTGTTTACGTCAAGGGTAAAGAAAAGAAACATTGGCTACAAAAACTTATTAATAACGAAAATGTTGAAGTCATTAACCTTGAAGATCTTAACTATAAGTGTCCTAATTTAAAAGAACTAAAAAGAATTTATCCAGATATAACTTTGAAATGTTGGTATCATAGAAAAATATGTGCACTCCAGAATGTTTATCTTTTGAGCAGATACATTAAAGAAGCTAAAAATTGTAATTAATATTTTCAAATAAAACAAAAAACTTTTGCTTAAAATTTTAAATTATTTTTTTTATTTTAATATTTGCATAAAGTGCGACTTTTTATTATGATGATGATGATGATGGTGGGTTGGGTTTTTTTCTTTTATATCCGTACGGCAGAGAACTGTGATCATCGAAAAATTGACGTTTTTCAGCTCTTGGTTTATATGTCTTGACTTCTTCTACAGTAACTACCTGATGTTCTATGGTACGTCGTATATTGTTAGACTTTATGACAATACTTTCTTCAGAATCTTCTTGTATAGAAGAATTTAACCGATTCTTTTATTGAATCGAAATTAATTTTTTGGGAAGATTCATAATTGAGGAAGATACCCTTCACTTTACAGACAGTGTGTTCTTTTTTATCCTTTGTACTGTATACTTTGTAAGAATAATTTTTTGGTCCACCACTTACAAATTCGGTAATGTAACTTCCTTGACCATAGCAATCCAGTTCGTTTGTCATATCACCGATAAAGTCTCCAGTAGGTGGATCGAATTCTCCTTGACGACAAACATAAATAACGGAATCAGTGTCGTAGTACAAAACTCTTTCCTGAAGTTTTTCTAAGTAGCTATATAATTTCAGGCGAGCTTGAGAATTTAAAATCAGCTTGGCAAGTGATCTCTTGCCAGGATTATCGGTTATTTCGGAGTATTCCAACTTGATTTTTTCCTTCTCGAGAAAATCCGTAATATATTTGTTTTTATCCTCTTCAGATAAACATATATTTGGCCACCCTGAAGCTTCTTGCTTTATTTTAAGGTATTTATTCATCATTGAGGTAAATAATCCTTCAGAACCTGTAGTAGGGTTATATTGCATTACTTCGTATTCCCAACTATTACTTCGTCAATCACCCATGTTCCTAACAAGGCCCTCTGATCATCAGAATGGGTACAAACTCTTTCCTTAGTTTTTTCACTGCTACAGGTTCTACACAATGAAAACATTAGTTTATTGTTCTGTTTTTGGGGTAATACAGGGTGAAATAAGTTTTCTGGTGTCAGAATTTTACATTTAATGAGCCCATTGATGCCATCAAGTTGCATATTAGAGCAAATATCATCATTACTTGTATGAACTTTTGGATGTCCAGCGGGAAACTTCCCATTTTTACATACCCAGGGGTATAGTGAACATACATCAATGTATTTTATTTGCTCACCTTCCTTACACTTGTAGTAATTAAATGTATTCCCAGTTCTTCCTCCAAAGAAACCATCTCGTGGATTTAAAGGGGCATTCTGTATTAGTGGGTGATTGTTTAAGAAATGTAACTCTTCATCTTTTAGAAAACTTAGTTGGGTCTCAAATTCACAACTCCACTTTTCGATCACTTCATAATTAAACGATCTTAAACGTGTTGTTTTGGCCATCGTTCTCTCGTATCTGTAATTCAACGTATCGTATTGTTCTTTATCAGATAGAGGAGCGTCTCGTTTATATTTTAGACAAGCAGGATGACCGTGATAGTAGCAACCATGAACGTCAAAAACTTGTTTATTTTCTTCGCAGAAACCATCGACTTTAACTACGTTAATTATGGCTTCGCGTCCTTTAGCAGCATGTTTTATGTTGATTTTTCGACTTTGCTCTTCCAAAATCAACCACTTAATTGCTTCCGTTGACTGATTATCGACGCACCTGATATTGAGAAAAAACACATTTGTTTTAACATTTATTTTAGATATTGTATTCATTTAAATAACAATTTACCTGTAGCCATTTTTGGGTATTAACCCAATAGTGTTCGGCTGTAGAAAATTTCTTCGGTACACCAGATTGCATGAAGAAGCTATAGTCGAAGCTTCTAAGAATGGCTCAATATTACTTTCAATAAGAAAAAAACGTCTGAACTTCAGACAAGCCTCAGTCAGGATATTGACATCACTGATGCAATACTCCAAAAGTTCACGTTGGAGTTCAAAAATGTCGTTTTTATGTTCTCCGTACCATTTTAGAAATACTTCAAGTTCTTCTGCTTTTATAGTATTCGGACTGTAGAATTCTAAGGCTGGTAACTTCCCGACATATGTAGTTTCTATTTCCTCTTGTATTGAACAAATGAGGAAAATATCCTTTTTTCAATTCCGACGATAGCTGGAAGGTTTTCGGCAGCTTAGAGAGAGCCATCGGGAAATAATTTAAGGAATCTATAAACTTAATATTTCCTTTTATCATTAATATTATTTTACTGCCTCGCATGATTAATTCCGGACTTAAATTTGTTTCATTCAGTATATAATTTAATATAAATTGATGGTCATAAGATTGTCCGTTATGTGCTAATACAATGACGTTTTTAAATTTTT
Organism: Eupeodes latifasciatus; assembly: GCA_920104205.1. Lineage (NCBI taxonomy): Eukaryota > Metazoa > Arthropoda > Insecta > Diptera > Syrphidae > Eupeodes > Eupeodes latifasciatus. The sequence continues at coordinate 24,496,964 of OV049927.1, forward strand.
GTCGAACATTCAGAATATTTTTTAAGAATTTGGGGATAATATTTCCTTCTTCTTCTTCTTCAGATTCCTAAACAATGTTCAATGAATGCCCACACTTATTACAAAAGGTCAAATTTGGGATATCAAAACATTCATAACACTTTTGTTTAAAAACACACAAATTACGCTCATGTATTTTCACCTGAGTATTATAAGTATCATCTGCAATAGATATGGTTTTTTCACCGATAACTCTCTCTTGACGACTCTCTAAATCATAAAAAATTTAAAGAGTGTCTTTACATCTGGGTAATCTACTATCGGGAAGTATATAGCACAAATGATCTTCTTCCACGTGCTTACTACATAATTTACAGTAGTATTCGCCACAGATATGAGTTCGATTGCCACTATATGTTTTTAAACATAGTATGCATCTTTTAACTTGTTCACAAATATTGTTTCCTTTTGAGCTGCCTGCCTTGTGTTTGTCGAAACACAATCTAAAATTTCGATTACAATCTACACAATTAATTTCTTTTGCAATTTTCGGGCACGGAGGTGTGTTTTGACATTGTGGACATGTTTTTTGACACCTATGTATGTTTGCTCTTCATATTGTAGGGTACATGGCAATCATCGCAATAATAACTGCAACAGAATGCAGCAGTTAAGGACGTTATTAAATTAAAGTGATTATTGTGGTAGATTAAATTGATTTTTTTTCTCATCATTATCACCTTCAAATATGATATCACGCCCTTTTGTTCCGTGGTTATACACCGTTATTTTGTATTCCTTTAAATGTTGTTGGAATATTTTTAATTCCGGAATGCCACACCCTTCAGGGGGTATATTTATGTGTGCCTCATTAATTAGTTTTAAGGCATTCTTTGTTTGAATTTTTCCAATATCTCTTCTTATTGCTTTTTTGTTTAACACACTTTCTTTATCGGCATATGCTTTGCCAACGACTAGCGCTCGAGGCAAGCACAAATTATCCGTATTGTGTACAGATACAATACCCTTTCTTTTGGTGCATTCCTCTTCAAATGTGTTATAGATGATAGATCTTTTTTTTCCAGAACCTGAAGGGAGCTTCACGGATGTTATACTTAAATTGAAATCATCAGTGCTCAGTCCTGTAGAATTACTTTGGAAGATTCTACTGACCATCTCCCAAATGTCGCTAAATTTAATGGCTGGTGGTGGTATTGTTACTTTCTTTTGCATGAAAGTCTATCACGAAGGTTGATTCGTGAGGAGCTACGACCTCCAAACAAAGTTTAGGTAGCTCCCGTATTTCTTCCTCACCGAAGGAGTCGGCACACCTTTTTGGTAAAAAGACGTAACAATCCTTCAGTTCGACACGAAGCTGTTGACCGTAGCGCGTGGTGCACCTCTTGGCACCCACAATCGCATATTTTTTTTTCAGGGTCAGCTTTTTCATACTGACCAATTCTTTGGTCACAGCGATTTTAGAGTTCGCTTTGATTTTGTTTAAAATTGAAGACATTTTTTTTTAGTTTTAAAAAATTTTTTTGAAAGTTTAACTTCACTTGTTTACTTTGTCAAGAGTGACTGAATTCAATAGCTGAGTATACCCTGATTTTATACTTACGAAAAAGTATAGACATTTAGCTTAATCTCTATATGTGTTTTTTTTTTTGACAAAATGTTACTCTAAAATTTATAATTATTTTCTTTAATCTGTGAAATTCCCATACATATTTTTATGAAACCACAATTTCTATTAACGACAAAATATAGAACATTTGCACATCTAATCTGTGAAATTCCCATACATATTTTTATGAAACCACAGTTTCTATTTATGACAAAATATAGAACAACTGCGCGTCCGAAAAAATATGTTTCCAGCGGACATTAGATTTTTTTCTTTTTTTTACTGATAAGCCATACACAACATTCAAAGGTTGCCGACCTCTTTACCACGCGCTCCTAAACATTTCTTATCATCTATCCACGCGCCACAGACAAAATATAGAACTGCGCGCCCGAAAAGATATGTTTCCAGCGGACATTAAATTTTTTTCTTTTTTTTACTGATAAGCCATACACAACATTCAAAGGTTGCCGACCTCTTTACCACGCGCTCCTAAACATTTCTTATCATCTATCCACGCGCCACAGACAAAATATAGAACAACTGCGCGTCCGAAAAAATATGTTTCCAGCGGACATTCGATTTTTTTCTTTTTTTTACTGATAAGCCATACACAACATTCAAAGGTTGCCGACCTCTTTACCACGCGCTCCTAAACATTTCTTATCATCTATCCACGCGCCACAACAACAACAAACACATATATATATATTCAAACTATAACCGCAAACGTTAACCACAACTATTTAAAAATATAAGTATTCTTAATCACCTCTCTCACTCAAACATAGTGCTGTCTCTTTCTTACGCCGAATTCCCAGGCCACAGTGCCCCCATTCCTACTGATGTGTGCAGAAAGTGTTTAACAAGGTTAAGGCTTTTTAGATTAGACTTTATTTGTATATATGAACGAGTACATGTTTTTTATAAATGAATGTTATGTTTATTTCAATAGTAATACCTTAACTATTAACTTAACTACTGTATTATCTAAAATATATTGCATTGAATTATTTTACATTGAATTATAAAAGCCGAAAATAATAAAGTTCTATAGTTTACCGGGAATATTTATATAAAATATCCATATCTTCTGCAATTGCGGTATCAATCGATATTTTCTGGAACTTAGTGTTAACGTAACATTTATTTGTCATGAATTACTTTTTCAACTTTTTTATACACCATAAAAATCAATTATACAATTTGGCTGTGATAATAATTACTTGAACACAGCATTTTCTATGTTTATAGTTATTCAGGTTTAGCCCTTAACTTTGATTTGCATTTATTTATAAAAAGCTTAGCAAACATCTATGAATAAGCCACAATGCACTTTCAGAAAAACTGTAGTTAGAACTCTCCCTGACAGATTTTTCCTTGTCGCTATAATAACTGAAAGATAAGATATAAATAGTTAGAACTGGAAAACTTATAAAAATGATGCATAAGACTTAAATTTTGGTTGAAGAACAAATTTGTATATTCTTTTCACAAAACCACTGAACTAGCGAGAATACAAATATTTTTACTTTTGTACAAAAGTACTTTTCGGCTTATGTACATAAGCCTTTAAAAGCAACACACTACCTTAGGGGAAAGCAGTAAGAATAGCTTATCACCTATTCACAAATCTTATGCAACGAAAATTGGCAACAGAAGTAACAAGTTGACAGTCTTTTTATTTAGTGTCTACTTAAATCACTTATTTTCAGCATTTTGGAAATGTCGCGAGTAAAGTAAAGAAAATAAACAACGAGTACACACAAATAAAATAGGAATGGAAAAAAGAGATGAGTATATAAAAATGTTTTCAATGTTCCATGTTTACATTCTGTAAAGCAATATTCACATGAGCACGACCAACGAATGAACGAATATTCGTCAATTTTGACATTTCTTTCACATGAGAGTTTTTAATTCGTCGCGAATGATGTTTGACAGCCGAACACCATTCACCACCGAAACCAAAACAAGAATGATTTTTTTAGGTTAAGTACGCGCGATTATTTTATTCGTTGCGAGTGTGGATAATGTGGAACGCGAATAAAGTTTGACAGTTCGTATCAACTACAATTTTTTTCGCGACGAATAAATTTGTTTTCTTAAATTTATTAATATATGATATTGAAAAGTAAAAGTATGCATCATAAATCAAATAGAAACTATATTGCTATCGTTTTGTTAAGAATTTGTGTGGAAATGTCTTCAAACGTATATAAACTCACATTTTGTAAATCATTCGTCGTTCTTTGGTCGCGCTCATGTGAATGCTACTTAACTCTCGTTTTCAATGTTCCTGCAACTCTCGCATCGACAAAATTAAGTCGATAAACTCTGAAAATTGAAACAAATCTGAGTGTTTTTGCATCTTTCAACGGTCTGAGCGAAAATTAAACGCATAAACTCAGCTAATAATACAAATAATAGTAGTAGTGCTTTCAGAGTTTTATGTTTCTAGGTCCTAATTCTCATTGGACTGTTGCACCACCTAATTTGTTTTACTTACTTAATGATTAAAACTGGCTTCAAATAACTAACTTATATTTATCTAAATGTGTAATTTAGAATTGTTTCTAAATCTTCATTGTTCTGGCACCTAACAAGAGTAATTAATTTCACTTCATATTCGAATGATATTACTCTCAAACGAACACAATGAGAGTACCAAAAAGTTGTTCATACACAATTTTGAATTTTATTTGAACACCTCTGAACAGCTGACTACATCCGCCATTTTTCAAAGGTGGTCACCATTTTTAAAAGGTAGTGAGCAGAGAGAAAAAAGAGAAAAGTTTTTTCTCTCTCGTGGTGAGTATGCACACAAACTTGCATAAGTATTTGTTCCCCACATTTTTTTTTATATGGAGTTAATACATATCCAAGTTGGTGGCCAAATCACAGCTTGTAGGCAAAAAGAGAGCAACCGTCGAAGTTGGTTCTCTCTATTAGTGCTTTCTCGATGCCTTCGATGTCATAGTCAGTGTTGCCAGAAACACCGATTTATCGTAATTCTCACGATTTTTAGACCTATTTACGATACACCGATTTTTGATCTAATTATGACACTTTTCCCCGATTTTCAATGTTTTATATAAAAAAGTATTTTAATGTATTTTCATCTCAGAAATTTACATAATTTATAATTGTACTAAAAATTTGAGTCCTTTTTAATTAATTTATTAATTATCAACTGACTTATCAGCAACAAAAATCTTAAGCACGGTGGTAAGAATATGTATTAATGTTAAGATTTATGAGTTTTGTTTTGATCTCTCGAGAGTTATTGCTGCGGATGCAAAAACATTGCATTCGACAATTATAACCAACTTTATTGAAAAGAATATTGATTATAAAAAACAATTCATTGGGTTTGCGGCGGATGGAGCAAATAATATGACTCGCAGTAAAAATTCGGTTGCTTCTTTGCTAAATGGTGACTGCCCAAATCTAGTAGTTTTTAAATGTGTTTGCCATTCATTTGCCCTCTGTGCATCTTACGTCTGCTTAAAACTTCCTCCAATTGTTGAAACAATGTGTCGGGATATTTACAACTATATTCAAAATAGTCCAAAAAGAGTGGCAAAATATCAAGATATTCTAAAATTATTGGAATACAAGCCATAAAAACTTCTGCATCCGTCGCAGACTCGTTGGTTATCATTGGAATGCGTTGTTTCCAGAATTTTTGAATATATATAGCGAATATAGATAATCTCGAAAGTGATAAAGTAATTTTAATGTATCTACAAGATCCTTTAAATGAATTGTATCTAAAATTGTAAAGCTTTGCTCTTCCTCAAGTTAATAAATTGACGACTTTTTCAAAGCGAAGAGCCACAGATTCACAAGCTATACAGTGAAATTAAAACTTTAGTACTAGCAATGTTAGATTGTTTCCTTAAGCCGACTTATCTAAGGGCAACGGCTATTGAAAATATTAATTTCAAATGTCCATACAATATAATAAGTATCTAATGATAATTTATATCTCGGCAGCGACGTTAATTTACAATTGGAAAAAATCTTATTGCAAGTTGCGAAGTCGAACGATTTAAAAATAACTGTATAAGTTTCTACGTCGAACTATGCGAACAAATATTCAAAAGATTTGATTTTAAAAATAAATAATTTAAGGCTTTGACCTTATTGGAACCTAAAAAGACCGTGAATAAACAAATTGATTCATTAAGTAATCTTTTTAACTTGTTTGATAATATTATTCCTTCCAAAGATATCCAGAGAATTGATTTGGAATATAGGGAAATACGAAATCTTGATTTTGAAAATTAATTATCTGAGGGAATTAAAAACACTAAAATAGAAATATTTTGGAAGATTGTGTGCTCAATCAAAAAGTGCAATCAAACTTTAGCTTTTCCATTGATGGTTCTGATTTCATCGGTAATATCGTTACTGAATTCATCCCCGCTAACGTGGAGAGAACTTTTTCGTAAATAAATTTGAATAAGACGAAAATAAGAAATAGGCTAGATGTTGATACTTTACAAGGCATATTACTTTCTAAGGATTACCTGAAGTTCAAAGATTGCAATTGTTTAAACTTAAAAGTGTCTGATGATTTGTTAAAAAAATTCAAGCAAAATAAATATATTTTAAAATAATACAAATTAAGATACTTATGTACCTAAGCCGTTGGTTTATAAGATACTTGAATCCTTGGAGTATTTGTTAGCTTACATATGTACATATTACTTTTTTCATTTCTAAGCTAGCTAGGTGCTATAAGCTCTAAATAATTAAGTTTCTTGCAAGCCAATGCCCCATAAAAGACTGCAAATTTAATATAACAAGGGAAATATTTATTATTTATTATTAAGTTTTACGTTTTGTGTTCAAAGAATATGAATTTTAATTAAAAAGCATAATAAAACAAAAAAAGTATCAATTGTTACTTATTAAATAACGTATTCAGTACCTCCGAAATACAAATATTTAATTTTAATGTAACCAAGCAATATTACTTATTATAATTAATTTAAATGAAATATAAAAGTCATGATACAAATGGAACGATAAGTTTTTTATTTTTTGTAATAGGAAATCTGAATTTATTTTCATAGTTAATGAAAAACACATTCTAAAAAAAGAACATTCAGAAAAAATTGACAGAAAGCTTATCTTTGTCATGAGTTGTAGGGTTAGACGTCAGTTATAGCTATCATTGGTTTTCATCATTGAAAACAAACATTGGAATTTTTTTGGCAGGTCGTTTATAGCTATCATTAAAAATTTCTGTCATTGAAAAATTTTTCCTGATTGAAAGCCACCGAAAAATTTTTACTGACAGAAATCTGTCACTGGAATTGTGTGAAATTGGAACACAAATCAGTGGAACGATTCGTTTCACTTTTGAACATAAAAGTATCAGCTGTTCAGGAAAATGAATTTCCGTCCGGAAAATAGAAAAATACATTTTTAGAGAAAAATAAATGTGCAACTAAACTTTTTTTTCTCAACAAAAAATTCTTTGTGTGATTTCCGATCGATCGGTATATAATTTTAATTTCTACTCAAAGGGAAACACTTTCAAATATCGATTCAAAAATTTTTCCGGATCGATTTCAATGATAGCTATAACTGGCGCCTTAAACAAATTGCTCCGATTTACACCGATTTCTAATGTGGAAATCTCCCGATTTCATTAAATATTTTCTGGCAACACTGGTCATAGTGAACTCTCTATGATGGAGGGAGTATTCGATAATGCGTTCTAGTGTGTGAAACGCCGTTTCCACCGATTTACTTTTACGGTAGGTATGTTGAGACTACGACAAAAGTCTTTTACCAACACTTGCCCTTAAATGTATATCAGTCAATCTTTCTAAGGTCTTATGAAGGAATGATGATAGACTTATAGGTCGTAGATGTTTAGGATTGACTTACGAGCATTTACCTGCTTTGGGTATAAAAACAACCATGCTTAGGGAATATATATAGACAGCTGGTAAAAATTGCCTCAAGGATTGGTGCAATAATGTCTGATGCTTTTTGTAGTTCGGCTACCGTTAGAGAACTAGCAGGAACGTCAGTATCCAGTATAGTAAGTTCAGCGATTCTTCACTTGAATTTGTCCAGAAGCCGTCTGCATTTTTCAGACAGCTAGGCATCGCTGGATTAGTTGAAAGAATTTTGCGTAACCTAGAGGCTTCAGAAGTTTCTTCTTTCATGCCACAGAAGGATCGCTTAGATTTCCTTAGTGTCCTCTTACAAATTCTTAGGGATTCTTTGTAAGAATCCCAGTGAGAGGCTAGTCTTGTGGCTTTGGCTCGGTTGAAGAGTTTCCTACATTCTCTTCTGAGCGATTCAAGCTCTGAGACCCACCATTGTGGTTTCCTCTTTTCTCTTATGAGTATAAGTGGACAAGCAATTTCTAGCGATCTATTCATAGCTGAGGTGAGGTCATTGACTTTGTTGTCAAGTTCGCTAGCGTTAGAGGAAGGACTATATAGTCCAGGTTTTAGTAAACTTTGTAATAAGTTCCTGTATGTAGCGCAGTTAGTTTTCCGATAGTTTCGAAAACTCAATGGACTAGGGTTTTCATCCACATTTATATTGAACTGGATATATCTATGATCAGAGAACGAGTGTTCTTTGGATACTTTCCAGTGCAAGATAATATGGTGAATAGTATCAGAGACAAGAGTTATGTCTAGGACATCTTGTCGAGTTTTAGTAATACAGGTTGGTTCATTTCCAACATTACTTACTAAGAGGTTAGTACCAAGGATATAATCAAAAAGAGACTCACCTCTGTCGTTAATATCTGTACTCCCCCACAGAGTGTGATGAGCGTTAACATCGCTGCCAATAATTAGGCGGATCTTCTGCCGTTCCGCTTCAGTGATGATTCTCTCAAGGGTTTTACCAAGAAGAGGGCCAAGGTGGTCATGGTCAAGAAACGCCGACACTATCCAGTATTTTTCTTTGGTTGTTTCCAGCATAGCTACGGTGGTATCTCTATCACTGAAATTATGGAGTAAAAATACATTTATTTTACTTTTCACTAATATGCTAGATCTAGGTTCACCTTTATCTGTCTCATACAGTTTGTAGTACACAGGAGTCTTGAGTCCTCGAACAACGGATCTCACAACCCATGGCTCTTCGATCAGGACACTGTCTTCCCCGTTTCTGGCCAAACGAAGAAGAAGTTAGCAGAAGCCTTTATGGAGTGTTGGAGATGAATCTGTACTAACTGCAGCATTTTGGCTACAATTAGGCAGATCAACCTCCACGACGGTCTTCTTTTGATCTTCTGAGTCTGAGGATAAACCCAAGAGTTCGTCCTCACTCAGAAGAACCATATTGATGTAGTCCTTAGTCTCCATGGAGGTATGACTGTTGTCGACATTTGTAGAAGGTCGAGTCGTGATCGGAGAGGGCATGGGTACATCGTCAACCTCGCCTTCAAGTGGAGAAAGTTCTCGAGAATCATCGACCTTACTCAACTTCTACAACTCGACAAGTTCGACGTTCAAGTGAAGTCATAAACTCATAGAAAGTACTTTTTTTCGGCAATATAATTGACTTAAATATCTATAAGCCGACACCGGCACAGTACACAAAAAAATGAATCAACACCTGCAACGCTATTCAGTCTCCTTTATGCATAAAGGGGGGGGGGTTGAGGTGGTGAAAATATTAATATAAATGAAAAAAAGGTACAGTTGCAAATTGAAAATGTATGGCATATGTATTTATATGTTTAAATGTTAGCGGAAAGTCTTGTTTTTATTTTATTTTATTTTATTTTATTCATTTTTAGAGGTATCTACATAAATGTTTATTGGAAAATAATTTAAGTTAGAAAAATTGTCTAAAAGCAGCTATGTATTTTTTTTTGTTAAGTATTTATTTATCCATTGATAGTTTGATATTCGTTATATATTTTTTTGTTCATAGAACAGGCAATTGAATTTTTCAATCAAAACCAAACGGATTCAATTAAAATTGATTAATTTTGATTGAATTTGATGATGTGGCCCTATAAAAATCTTTAAGATAGGTATTTTTTTGCTATTGGTATTTGTTTAAATAAAACGTGTCATTCGAATATTTCGGATGATAACGATAAAATGGAGCATTTTTGTGTAGAAAGTTCGTAGTTAACAAGTATGCGAATTTATTTTGCAGCTGCAAAAAAAAATAGTGAATCGAAAGCCAGATGAAAATATTAACTCTTCAAAAGCCTCTCCGACATTGGGAGTATAACTGTTGAATTCGAAAAGCAGGCAATTTGCTTTCTTTAGGTTTCGGTGAACTTATGTGAATTTTTTTAGGAAGGAAAATAAAGTAGTGCGTCGTAATGTTTTGACATTCTGAGTCGAAAAAATGATCTATATTAAGTATTTACCCACCCATGGATTTTCATAGCATCCGAAATGCAGGTTCTATCTGCGACCTAAACTGCTTGCCCCAGAGTTGAGTACTGATTGACATTTGGATTTCAAACTTTAGGGGTACCTTTAGTAAATTTGGCAAGTTACTATTGATTTTTTCTTGAGTTTCTTTTGAGAATGCCTGGACTGATTTCGATAACTTGCACCATTTTTGACTGGTCTTCGGCCAAACAAGAGGAATAGCCAAGGAAATTCTCGGAAAAAAGTTATGAAGACAATTTATTTGCTCCCCATACATTTGTATTTAACGAGACTAGAGATGAATTTGATTCTTACGTTACGTTCGTTGTCAAAAAATTGTGTGAAAATTATTTTTGTAGCAAATGATTCGAATCGCAAAATCTAGGCATTTGTATGACGTTTATATTTTGATATTCTGTAACGTTTGTACCCCTGATTGTGAGTCGTGGAGGTTCAGTATATGTGTTGTTTCCGTAGAGCAGACTTGGTCCGGCGAGTAGCCAAGTATACCTTAACCCAAAAGCGGATAGCTCTGTAGGGCGTCTGAACTACTGAATTTAACTTAATCGAAACTCCAGCGAGTTGCTAAGTAAAAGAATCGACTTCGTTGGCTTCAGAGTTTTTTTGTGTTTTAATATATTTTTATTATTCCTATTTATACACAAAATTATTTGACTTCGTATACATCCAACCATACTTCAATAATCGATAACGTTCTATCGATATTTCCACAATATGCACAATCAGCATTTGACCTTACCATGCATTTGCTTCAAAAATCAACGACACTTGAAATTGAAATATGAATACTTTTTTATTATGATTCGGCTCTATAGCTATAGCTATAGCCGACGCGGTGACTGACGCGACGACGGGACAAAGTATGTGCGATGGATATGGATGGAAAACCGAGTATCAAGTATCGAAGCAGATTGAATGTATTCTTAATTGTTTGGTGGCAATTAGTCAAGTGGTCGCTGGTGCGATCCCTTCACACCACCCTTCCAGGGAGAAAAAGGAGAAGTCATGGCATATTATGATTTCTTCTTTTTATGCGACACTTGTACAATGGGGATTTTTTTTTATTTTGTTTATGATTTTCAACCTTGAATATTGTATGTTTTTTTTTTCTTTTTTTTAATTTTTTTTTTCAAATTGCTTATTAATAGTTATGTTTAAATTACTTTAGCTTTTTACATTTTAAAGATATAGTACCTATTATAGATTTTTTTTTATTCTAGGTTTTTTTTTTTATTCTGTTCTAGGTTTATTGTTTTTTTTTTTTTTTTTTTTTTATTCTTTCTCTAGGTGCACCTAAGTTTATGTTAATCTATATTTACAAGTTTATCTATACATGATATCATATTAATATTATTTTTTCTTTTTTGTTCGTACATTTGGTATTTACGGCGGACCTTCCTCGCCCTTTTTTTTTATACAATCGTGTTTACAAGTTTTTAACAGTTTTTTGTTTTTATTATTAGTTAATGGAATTCATCTGAGTCTAGAAAGTTTCTTGTCAATTTTTTAATATTAAGATAAGAGTTAAATATGTATAAAATGGCTTTAGTCTATTTTTATGAACTGTTATCCTTTTGTTTTCATATTTTACATCGCAATTCACCACTTTTTTGGGACAAAACTTCGTATGGACCTATGTAGATTGGATCAAGTTTCTTTCTATTTGCGTTTCTAAGTAAAACTAAACTTCCTACTTCAAAATTTGAGCTTTTTGTTCGCTCCTCTAGATCAAATCTATTTTTTCTTGCTATCTTTTTGCCTATCAGAGTTTCTCGAGCATCCTTATGAGCGATTTGTAATTTATGTTTTAACTCAATCACATAATCGTCATAGTTATACACAGGTTCTACCTGCTTAACCAAATTTGATGGTTAGTTACACTGTCTTCCGAATATTAGTTTGAAAGGTGTATATCCGGTTTCTGAGTGTACTGATGTATTATAACAGAAAACGTAGTATGACATTTCGTATTATTCGACGTATTTCGTTGACAAATTGGGCAATGCTTTACGAATGTCGTCACATCGTTTTGCATACCTGTCCAAAAGTATTTTTTCTTTATATTTTGTAGCATGCGGTTTATTCATGCATGTCCACTGGTTGGAAGAATGTGGTAGTCATTAAATATTAATTTCTTTTTACAAGGATCAGTTATTTCGATATTTTTTTCTATAATGTGCACTTTAATGTTACTTTCTTTAAATATTTCTCGTAATAATTTTTGTATTTCATTATTATTGCTCTCTTTGCGGCCGCATACGAGCTTCTTCATTTCATTTTTAGTAATATATATTTTTTTAATACAGTTCAATCCGCAGAGTTTCTGCACATCCCTCGACAATATTTTGCCAAATACCGTCGATTGGGTTGTAGTGCTGTCCTTGGACTTCTTTAGGAGTAAACAATTCTCTTTTGGGATATACGCCAAAACCTTGTTGGGACCAATGATAATGTCCGTATCCTTGAAATTAACTAAATCTTCCTCGAAGTTGTCAACAATCTTCAGTTCTATGGCTTTAAGTCCATTTTCTGGTAATTTAAGCAGTTCGGTTATGAGTTGTTCGTCAGTTTTCGTATCCCTTACATTTATTTGTTTTTGTTTATGATTTTTATTTTCCAATTTTGACTGAGCTCTTGTTACAACACAGATGCACAATTGTCTCAAATCCTCGGAGTCTATTTTTATGCGGCTCAGTGTGTCGTCGGCTGTACAATTATCCTTACCTGGAGAATATTCTATGTAAAAATTATATTCTTCTAGTAGTAGTCTAAATTTGGTTAGTCTGCTACTAGGTTCTTTAAGTGAGAACAAGTACACTAAAGGTCTATGGTCTGTTAAAATTTTGAATTTTCTTCCGAATAGGTAGGGACGATAATGCTTAACTGCCCATACAATAGCAAGTAATTCTTTCCCAATTGTACTATAGTTCTTCTCTGTTTTATTAAGAGTTTTGCTTGCATAGGCAATTGGTTTATCGTCGAATTTTGATAAAACAGCTCCTAGAGCGAAACCTGAGGCATCTGTACGTAAAATAAATTCTTGTAAAATTATACGACTAGGATTTCTTTAAGCAATTCAAAAGATTTTTCACAATCTTTATTAAAATTAAATTTGACATCTTTTTTCAGCAATCGGTTTAGTGGGATGGAAATGGTAGCGAAATTAGGGATAAATTTACGATAGTAGTTGGCAAATGCAACGAACCTTCTTACTTCATCAGCGTTGGTGGGTGTGGGGTAGCTTTTCATTGCGGAGGATTTAGTGGGATCGCGTAGGATGCCATTATCGGAAATAACGTGTCCTAGGTATAACACTTCCTTTCGCAAGAAAGAGCATTTCCCAGGATGTATTTTTAGGTTTACTTCTCTTAACCGGTCAAACACCTGTACTAAGTTTTTATTGTGGTCTATTAAACTTCTACCAAAGACTATGAGATCGTCGAGATATACAAAACATCGTGAATATGTTAGTCCTGACATCGCTATGGACATCATTCTGGAAAATTTACTGGGTGAGATCTTCAAGCCCATGGGTAGTCGTTTTAACTGGACCATCTTCTGTTGAGAACGCTGTGATTGGTCTACTATTGGCATCCAACTCCATTTAGTAGTATCCCTGGCTTAAATCTATACATGAGAAGTAAGCTGCTCCTCCTACCATATCGTAGATGTCGGTTATGTTGGGTAGTGGAAATTTGTCATCTTCAATTCGCTCGTTCACGTGACGATAGTCGATCACCATACGGAATTTTTGTAGACCGGTAACAGGGTCTTTCTTTCTAGGTACTATTAGTATTGGAGAGTTCCAAGGCGAAACAGATGGTTCTATAATTTCGTTTTCTAACATCTTTCGTATTTCTTCTTTTATATCCTGTTTCTGTGTGTGTGGGAGACGATATGGTTTTGAATATTTTGGTGATACATCTTTTTTAAGCGAGATATCCGCTTTGCCAATATGTGTATACGTGAGTTTGTCACCGTCAACGTGAAAGATGTCTTGGTATTTGGTACGTATGGCTTCAATTTCTGCTTTTTCTTCGCTACTTAATGTGTCGAAATTTATTTCGATAATTATTTTATTAACTCGAGCGTTTATTGATTTACTTGTCTGGTTGTAACGTAAAATGTAGTGTTCTGAAGCTGGGGAGGACAATGGTTCAGCCCATTTGAGAGTTACTGTTGTATCCCGTGCATTTAAAATTCTTATTGGTATTTTTCCGTTTATGGCAGTGGATAATGATCCTACCATAAAAACGTTTTCGCATAATTGCTGTGGGTAAAATACTCGAGCTTCGGTGTGTTTTGTGTTTAGCCAATATGTGGCTTCGCATCGTGGGGCTATTGAGATGGTATTAATATTCTCGTGGGAGCATATGGGCAGATGAATATTGTTACTTCCCTTTTTGGTTGCTAATAGGAATTTCTCTAAGTCAAGTATTGCGTTAAACTCTAACAGAAAGTTAGCCCCTATAATACCTTCAACCGGAATTGGGAAATTATCGGGTACTACGTGAAATTCGTATAAAATTTTCTAAATGGATTTGAATATTACATGTTCCTATTGTTTGTAAATCTCCTGAAATGCCTAGAATTTTTGTGCTTTTATTTTTGTATATGGGTATGTTTGTATTTACTGAACTGTCTTTTACTACACAAATTGAAGCTCCTGTGTCTAATAAAAAACTTATATGTTGATCGTATTCTAGTTTTAAATGAACGTAAATGCCGTTTGATATTCCTGCAGTGCAAATGGCATTTGGCATTGGTGGATTATTTAATTTCTCTCCGGTGGGTCGGCTTTCCAGTTCCCCCTCGGTGGGTAGATCGTTTCCCAATGCTAATACTCTGTGACCATTATTGTTAGTCCCGGCAGGTGTGTTATTTCTACTGGGGTTTCTGTCTCGGGAAAAATTAGTCCTCGTATTAACATTATTCCTATTATTACTTTGTATACTTCTATTGTCATTAGGACGGTTTGTGTTAAGACGATTGTTATTAGTTTGTAATGACGGATTTCCGTGATGTGATTGAGAAAATTCTTGATTATAGTTATTGTTAAAATTATTTTGTCTTGGGGAATTGGGAGAGTAGTTATTACTACGAAAATAATTCTGTCTCGTAAATTTTTTGTTGCGATAGTTAGTATTATTTAACCTGACTGATAGGAATTATGAAAATACCCTCGGTTTTGGTTTCGATTGTGGTGTTGGGAATAATTGATATTGTGGGCATACCTGACAGTTTCCGTTATTGGTACAGTAATGGGAGCTAACTATAGCAAATGGGTTATAGCATCTTGCATTTTAGTATGTCTTGCACTATCGAGAATGATTCTATATCTATCGTTAACTCCCTGTTTGAGAAAAGCTAATCCTCTATGTTCATTTGCTATAATAAGTGTTTCTCGAGCTTCTTCCCCTTGCATACTTATTTCCAGTTCAGTCATTTTTGATATCAGTGGCTCCACTTTTGGAAACTAAATTTGCTTTTAGTTGTTCAAAAATTTCGATCTTGGCGGCTCCTAGTTCAGTTAATGCCCTACCTTGAATTTTACATTTCAACAAAAATTTGATTAGCATAGTCTGTGAATCTTTCTTTAAGGTGTCATGGTAAAATTCAATATTATTGAGAAAATCCCTAATATTTTCGGTGCGTTTGTTATTTTCTTCGCAGGTTAGTACAGGCAATTTTTGTGCCTTACTGAAATCAAATTCGGCCATTTTGTTCAAACTTGATAATGGCACTTTTTCATGAGTTTCGGGGACTGACTTAGGCCTCGATTGTCGCTTTCGATTATCAATCGAATCGAAACTTTTCGATTGTTTCGATTGATTTTCATATTTTGTATTGTAAAACTCAATCGAACAAACAATGCACTATTGTGAATAAACCCACAAAATATTGTGAATATTTCAAATTTGACATTTCTATGATGTAGAAATGTCAAATTTGAAATATTTTGAAATCATTATTTGTTTTTTGTTTTCTAGTTTTCCTTTTTTAATATAAATTAAAATAGTTAATAAACATTTAAAGATGAGTGGAATTGAGTTGTGGTTTAGCGACAGTGACACAGATACCGAAAATGCCCAAGAAAATGTTGAAACGGCCAGAAAAAGAAGACATATCAGAGACACCTCTAATCCTCTGGAACTGGAGGAAACATTGTACTATTTATGGAAATGTTCTTACTTGCTATACCTTTATACATTTCCTTTATACTTCTTATAGCTTTTTTGTAATACTTTCGCTTATCTAAAGAAAGTTTCATAGAACTTCTAAGTGAAATTAACCCAAAGCTCAGGCCAGCAAAAATAAGCTCTTCGATTCCCAACATAATAAAACTTGCGACTACTTTTAGTGCTAAAAGAAGTGCTCTCAGTTCTAGAAACGCATATTTGCTCCAAATGCATTCAATTTAATTATTCTGAAGCAGAAAAGCGTCGGGCTAGGATGCATTTTTATGAAAAAAGTGGGATACCAGGTGTGATAGGGTGCATTGAAGGTACAGACATCAAGATACGATTAACATCTCCAAAAAAAGATCTTCAACACGCATATTATAATCGTAAAGGATTTTACAACATAAATGCGATGGTTGTAAGTCTCTTGGTGCATACAATTAGTGTTTAGTTTATATGGTTAACTATTTCAGGTTTGTGACGATAGAATGAGAATTCGTTTTATTAATGCACGATATCCTGGATCAGCACACGACTCATTTGTCTTCAATTTGTCCAGTTTAAAGCAAATTTTGGAATATTGGTATCAAAATGGAACAACAAATACTTGGCTCTTAGGTATATTGTGCCTGTATGTATATATATGCAAATATTTATTTGTATTTTGAACTACTGCAGGAGATGCTGGATATGCTTTGAAACCATATCTTCTCACACCATTTCGCAACACAGAAGAAGGATCGCCTGAAATCGGGTTCAACAAAAGGCATGCTAAGGCAAGGAACATCGTTGAGCGTACTATTGGAGTTTTAAAATGGAGATGGAGATGTCTACTTAAATATTAAATATTCCTTTGCTTGAAGAAGAAATACAGGATCATGGTCATGATGATGATGAAACTGCCCCGTACAACCTTTAACCTGATACAAATGAAGCTATATCTATAAGAAGCAATATTCTAGCATATATAAATAACACACATTCTTAAAACTTAACACAAAAACTTTTATTTAAATTAATTTTTTTAGAAAAGAAATAAAAAACTTAATTTTATCACGGTAACAAAAAATAGGAACTTCATTGAATAGAAAAAAAAAATAAATTATATAGGTAGGTACTTCTTTTTTGTTGTTTTTTTTTTATATTTTGGGCCAGTTTTGGCAATCACAACTGGATTTCTTCAACCTCTGTTTTTTTATTTCCAAAATGTCTTGCTTTAATTTAAGCTTTAATTTTCTATCATAAGATTTCTTTGTACGGCATCCTTATAAATTGAAAGCTTTTCTTTTTTTATTGCCAACATTTCCTTGTTTGTATCTTTTTGCAGATAATAATTTTTCTTTGAGTATTCGGCTTTTGTTTTTTCAGATTCCTTAATGTCTTGCACCAACGTTTTAATTTCCTTAAAAAAAGTTTCCTGGAAATTTGTTGATTTCTCCAATAGCACAATCCTTTCTTTTTCGTCAGAACGTTTGTTTTTTGTTGATTTAGTTTTTGGTGCATTGCTGTTGGATACCGATGTACTTTTTTTTTGGAGTTGTAATGAGGCTTAATAATTCGATGTTAATCTTGACCTCAAGTTCATTATTTTCTTCGATATTCTCCTGTGATGACAAATTATTATTCTGCGCAGATTCCAAGTTACCAAACTCAACTCAACTCCATGTGGGTCCACGAGGGTGTTTATATCCAACATCTTGATTACAGCTTCTTCCAATTGGCTGAAAGTGTGAAGCTTATTTGGTTCACCGCCAGTTGCTTTTTGTTCCACTTTATTTTGTGACATCTTCTTCTTGGTGTTGAACTTGAAATCTGTCCATACCTAATTGGATAAAGAAGCTCATATTAGGAACATATATGAATGTATTAAAAATATTTCCTATTTACTTTTAGCTATTTCTCCCAAGTACGCATTGGAGGACCTTCACCATTAAGTTCCGAAGCGAACTTTTCCCATCTTGGCTTTGCTTGGCTTTTAGCGCAAACTCGCTTCGCTATGTCCAGATTTTCCTCCATCAATCTGACCAAAATTTCCATTTGTTTTTTATTTGTTATTGCTTTGGACCTGTATAAAAAAATATTTGCATTTTATTTGCCTTAAAATAATTTATTTATTGGAAAAAATTACATTTTGTTACTAGGAAACAACTTCTGGACATCAGCTTTCTTCCGCGTCGATTAGAAAATAACAATCGAAAATCGACAACCGTCCAATCGAAAAGTTTCGATCGAAATCGATACTTACAATATGAAATAAAGTAATCGATAATCGAAAAAAGTCGATCATCGATTAGAAAATCGAAACTCACCATCGGGGCCTTAATTTCCTGATTTTCTAGGTGTGAACCTGGTTCTTTTGAACTATTTTCTTGTATATTGTTTTTTACGATTGCTTCTGCAAGCTCCCTATAATCTTAAGCCGTGGATGTCAACTGTGTCAGATACTTATGTTCCTGTTCTGTAGGATTTTTTTAATTAAAAATTGTGAAGTGTTCAATGAAAATATTCCACAACTGCAAAATTTCTTTTAATTTTTTGTTTGCCCTTTCGAGTTTTCTTTTGCGATTTGGGGATTTTTTTAGGTTTAGATAACAGTTTTTTAGTGTGCCTAAAGCTTCTTGCAAAGTCGAGAAATCCATTAACCAATATACAAATTTTAAGAAAATATGTGGGTTTATTTTGTATTTAAAAAAAATTATACAGACATTCTTCTGGTTATATTGTTTTTGACTATTTCTTTTCTAATTGCCTTTTATTAAATTTCCTTACGATTAAGTCTCTAATATATTTGGCGAGAAAAATAATAATAATTATAATTACGATAGACGCTACATCTATTCCATATTCATATTTATCATTGGACTTATTAATTTGAGGCCCGTTATTGTTAACGATGACCTCTTCTACTTTAGTCTGGGATTTACCCATTACAGAAATTGAAAATTGAGAGATACAAATTTATTTAAATTTTGAAAATTGAAGTTGCGAACGGAAAAATAAAAACAAATTTAATTTTTGCTCTTGCTGATTTCTTTTGCTGTTGTCACTATCGACTGGGACAGCTTGTTAAACTCTTGCTCTTCGGCTTTCTTTTGCTTCCGTTTAGCTGCTTTGTTGGAGCGGATTGCTCCCTTCACTTGCTGGATCTGGCGCAAGTATTTTTGCCTCACGTCGCTGGGTTGGCCAGGTATGTTTGCCAACCGATACAGTTCAATTAGGTGTTTATTGAGCTGCACCCTCTTTCCCGCTCGTACCTTTGGAGTTGGGGGTACTGGAATTGGTTCTGCAGCACGGATAGTATTTCGCCTCAAATACTCTTCGATGGTTAGGGGTTTGGGGCCTACTCTGATTTGTTCGGTTTCTTTGGGCCTTTTTGGTTCTATTATTAGTGCCTGGGCTTCTTTGGCTGCTAGGGCCAGTTGGGTTTGACGGGACATCTAATAGACAATGTTTTGCTGCTCCTGGCAAGATCGCCATGTAACGTTTGTACCCCTGATTGTGAGTCGTGGAGGTTCAGTATATGTGTTGTTTCCGTAGAGCAGACTTGGTCCGGCGAGTAGCCAAGTATACCTTAACCCAAAAGCGGATAGCTCTGTAGGGCGTCTGAACTACTGAATTTAACTTAATCGAACCTCCAGCGAGTTGCTAAGTAAAAGAATCGACTTCGTTGGCTTCAGAGTTTGTTTGTGTTTTAATATATTTTTATTATTCCTATTTATACACAAAATTATTTGACTTCGTATACATCCAACCATACTTCGATAATCGATAACGTTCTATCGATATTTCCACAATATGCACAATCAGCATTTGACCTTACCATGCATTGCTTCAAAAATCAACGACACTTGAAATTGAAATATGAATACTTCTTTTATTATGATTCGGCTCTATAGCTATAGCTATAGACGACGCGGTGACCGACGCGACGGGACAAAGTATGTGCGATGGATATTTACGAGAAACCGAGTATCAAGTATCGAAGCAGGTTGAATGTATTCTTAATTGTTTGATGGCAATTAGTTATAAGTGGTCGGTGGTGCGATCCCTTCACAATTCGCGGAAATAAGGACGACCAAAAAACGCAGAATTCAAAAATTCGCTTTAATTGCAATTTAATTGCACTTTACAGAAATTAAAATAACAAAAGTTTTCATCAGTCGGACATATTGTATTCTGTCAAAATTGGATTTTTATACAAGTTTTACTGAATCAAATATTTGTATAAGATAAAATTAGTTTGAAGCCAATACCTTAAATTTATACAAAGATTAGGTTTTTATTTTTTATAAAAAAAACCTGCCGCATCAATTTTTATCTAAATTTTACTGAACGTTGAAAGCAATATTTTTTATTAGATGAAATTAGTTTGAAACCAATATCCTAAATTTTTGAAAAGATATTTGAGTCAATCGATTTGCAATTCGATTTTCTCAAAATTTTACCAGGTGTCAAAAATTGTATTTATTTTATTTTTCGTGGGATACAATTATTTTGGAAATAAAATCATTTTTTGTTCGTAAAGTATTTGAGGTGACAATTATTTTTTTGTCATTTGTTTTATTTATAAAAAACCGTTGATTCATTTTTTTTTCGTGATATATTTTGGGATTCACAATTTTTACTTTTTTTTAAACTACTGTAGTAAAAAACTCAAATTTTTTAAAGGTTCTTTCTGCATCTTCTACATTATTATCTGTATGACAAAATTCATTTGTTATATTTGTTTGAGATATGGACGACGAAAAAGCTTCCCGAATGTACGGACGTACGAACGTACGCACGGTTACGTTCCTAGAACACCCTACCATCACATTATAATTATTCAAAACACCCTCTATCAATATAAAACTGTAATGCTAACACAAGATACACATCAAAGTGCATATCAGCACATTTAAGCATAAACAATTTGTGTGGGAGTTCATCCCAAAGTAAATTCTATATACATATCTTGTGTCAGCAATAATAAGACAAAAGAATTATAATCGTCAGTCAAACTTAGATTTGCTGACTTAACATTTAATCAATATAAAAGGGTTTCATCTGAGCAATATCGCCTTTTGTTCAGTTCAATTCAGTCAAGTTTAGTTGATCTTCGTATAGCCTAAGATTTCCCCCGACCCACGGTAAGGGATCTAAAGCTTTTTTAAATAAACTAATATTATTAAAAATAAAACGGAGTTTTCATTTAGTTGTGGTATTCTCTAAAAAGAGAATACAAATAATATATTTTTTAATTAGTTTCGAACCATAAACTAAAACTGGCGCAGTCGGTAGACCTCGAAAGATCATTGTGTAATGTGTATCTTACTTTATTAAAAGTTTAATTCGGGATCGTCCTAAGAACTAAATTAAATAGTTCATACCGGTAAAGTGAAATTACCAAAAGGTATTATAGGACAAATACAAAAAAAAATATATACGCACAAATCAGTAAAAAGCAGTGATAAAAGATCTGAAAAGACAATTTCATTTATCTCGTAGAGAGAATGCTTAACTGATCAACAAAAATACAACTAGTGAAAAAAAAAAACAAAACAACAAATGTAGAACTGAAAGATAAGGTGAACAAAAAAAATTAAAGTGAAACGTTCAGAAGAAAAAAAAAATAAAGAAGGAAGAGCAACTATACGGGCAGTAAATAAATTCCAAGTCGAAAGCCCCAACGTGATCGATTAATGAGGAAATTCAAACCCTACAGTGCCAGTGTACCAGCATCATTGAAAGCCGATATAAAGTCAACAGAACCTGAAGAAAATTTCAACCAAGAAGCGGAATTAGAAAATAAGGTAAAAATGGCAACTATAAATATTGAACCATTAAAACTCATTAAAAATTTGCCAAATTTTAATGGCAGAGTATGCAACATAATTGTATTTATTAAAAAGGTAGACTTTATAATGAATGTAAGTAAGAATTCATAATGAACGAAATTAAAGGTAAACTTACAGATAGTGCATTAGAGGTAGTATTACGGGGTGGTGACCCAAATAACTGGCAGGAAATAAAAAAATTATTAACAAGAAATTTTGGTGAAAAAGAGTCCTTTTTAAAATTAAAGGAATTAGCTGATAAAGTCTATACCAAAAATATAACTCAGTTATATAATTCTTATGCGGACATTCTCTGAAGATAAACCAATAGAATATAATTCTATTAATAATGAAGCGTTATTATTATTATTAATCATGGAATACAAACTTTAAGTGAAGCTTTTTATAAATTAGAATCTTGTCATTGGACAAAAGAAGGGAATGAAAATAATTATGAAAAAAATATTAGAAATCAAAGAATTGAAAGTTACACAACTAATTCTAGAAATCATAATTACAGAAATAGTAATCAGAATCATGTTAAAACTTTAATAGAAATAATAATCAGAATCAGAGTCAGAACTTTTATGGAAATAATAATCAGAATCAGAACTTTAATAGAAAAAATAATCAGGGTCAAAACTTTTATAGAAATAATAATCAGAATCAAAACTTAAATAGTAATAATTATCAAAATCGAAACCATCAATATAATGGGCAACCAAATAGAAGTGGAAATTTTTCCAATCAAAATCGAAATCCCTTTGCTATACAAAGAAATATTCCAGAACCAATGGAAGTAGATCATATTACTCATAATACATCAAATTTTCGAGTAAAAGCCTCAACAGACCTTTACCCTGCATAGATATTCATATTCTCAATAAAAAACTTAGATTACTTGTAGACACAGGAGCAGCGACTTCTATCTTAAATGAAAATATATTTCCAAAACATTTTGAAACTAAACTAGACAAACCACATAACATTAAAACATTATACTCAGACAACTTAATACATACCAAAATAATTGTGCCATTACCAAGTGAATTTAATAAAAATGAATCATACATGGAATTTTTAATTACTCCAATAACGAAAAGTACATTTGACGGTATTTTAGGAAATAATATTCTTATACCATTACAAGCCGA
The DNA here is from genome assembly GCA_920104205.1 of Eupeodes latifasciatus. Classification (NCBI taxonomy): domain Eukaryota; kingdom Metazoa; phylum Arthropoda; class Insecta; order Diptera; family Syrphidae; genus Eupeodes; species Eupeodes latifasciatus. The sequence goes on from OV049927.1 coordinate 24,520,127, forward strand.
ATTATCTTATTTCACCCATACTGTCAAAATTAATAATATAAAAATACCATTACTCTCTAAACCCAAAGATTATCCTTTAGATAGTTACATTGAAGATTTATCATGCAGACAAATAAATTTATGTAGAACTAATGTAAATTCAGAAAATTTAATCGACAAATTAATTGAACCTTATATGAACGCAGAAGAAAAGAAAGCTTTAACTCAAATAATCAAGAATAATAAACATTTATTTTATAAAGAAGGAGATATTTTAACCAATGTAAAAGAAGTTACTCATAAAATTGAAACGAAGGATAATAAACCAATATATACACGATTATATAGATATCCAGAAGTGCGTAAAGAAAAAGTAGAAAAGCAAATAAATGAAATGCTAGATCAAGGTATAATAAAAGAAAGTAGTAGTCCCTATAATGTTCCTATCTGGGTCGTACCCAAAAAGATAGATAATTCAGGACTTACGAAATGGCGTATTGTCATAGATTATAGAAAACTTAACGAAATAACCGTGGAAGACAAGTTTCCTTTTCCGAACATTGATGATATATTTAGCAAATTGGGAAGAGCCCAATACTTTACCACATTAGATTTGGCGAAAGGTTTTCATCAGATATTGGTGAATCCCGAAGATAGAAATAAAACAGCTTTTTCCACAGCCAATGGACATTACGAATTTAATCGGATGCCATTCAGACTTAAGAACGCACCGGCAACTTTTCAGCGAATGATAAATCACGTCTTAAAAGGACTAATAGGAAAAATATGTGTTGTTTATTTAGATGGCATTCTAATATTTAGCACATCATTAGAAGAACATATTTCTTCAATAAATAAGGTATTTCAGAAACTTAAGGAAAATAATTTAAAAATACAGATAGATAAATGCAAATTTTTCAGTAAAAGTACAGAATACTTGGGACATGTTATAACCACAAATGGTATGAAACCAAATCCAGACAAAATAAAAGCTATCGATAAAATACCTATTCCATGCACAACTAAACAAATAAAATCATTTTTGGGACTTACGGGCTATTATAGAAAATTTATCAAAGATTATTCCAAAGTAGCAGTGCCTATGACAAAATACTTGAAGAAAGGAACAAGGATAAATATTAAAGACCCGGAATATATAACAGCCTTTGAAGAATTAAAACTACTCATTTCTAGCCACCCAGTTTTAAAATATCCTGATTATAATAAAGAATTCGTTTTAACAACCGACGACGCATCAAATTATGCGATCGGATCAGTTCTTTCACAATCAAACCACCCATTATGCTATGCATCTCGAACCCTCAATGAACATGAGCGTAGATATAGCACCATTGAAAAAGAATTTTTGAGTATTGTATGGTCAGTAAAATATTTTCGACCATATCTTTACGGACGCAAATTTAAGATACAAACAGATCACAGACCTTTAATTTGGTGAAGCAACCTTAAAGAACCTAACTCAAAACTTCAGAGATGGAATAAAAGTTTAAACGAATATGACTTTGACATAGAATATTTAAAAGGTAAGGAAAATCGTGAAGCAGATTACCTAAGTAAATTAGAAGTAAATGCAGTTAATGAAATTGAAGATACCACAAATCATAGTGGAATAGAAGAAAGAAATGATCATATAGGAATTTCGGAATTACCTGCAAACATGTTTAAGCATCAAATAGAAGTTATAGAATCAGAATATGAACATAAAAATATTAAAATTATATACCAAGGTGTAAGAAGATTAATAATTAAATCAAAAGATGCAGGCGATCATTTTACTGAAGCATTAAGGGAATTTTTACCCAATCACGGAAAAGTGGCAATTTATTGTCCAAGTGATAATTTATTTTGCAAAATTCAAAAAAAATATGTTGAACTCTACAGCAATCAAAGTAAATTAATATTACTAAGATGTATTACGCTTTTAAAAGATTTAAGAAATACAAACGATGCATTGAATCTAATTGAAAAAATTCATGAGAAATTTAATCATAGAGGAATACAAGAAACATATCTTGAAATTAAAAATGAATACTATTTTCCGAAATTAAGGGAATTAATAAGAAGATATATTAATAATTGTACCATATGTCAGACAGCAAAACATGATAGAAACCCGGAGAAAATAAAGTTTGAAATAAGCAAAACTGCACTTAAGCCAAATGAGCTGTTACATATGGATATATATATTCCAAGTTTCTTCTTTACTTTTTAACAATTATAGACAAATTTACTAAACATTTGACAGCTTTTCCAATAGCTAGTAGAAACAGTCATAAAATAATTGAGCAACTTAAACTTAGAAATTCTATATTAGGCAAACCCCAAGAAATAGTATGCGATAATGAATTTAATAGCCTAGCATTTAAAGAATATTGCAATGAAGAAGGAATTAAAATAAAATTAATAACCTCAAATCATAAGACAGGAAATTCAGATGTAGAAAGAGTACACGGAACACTAAATGAGCATGTAAGAATATATAATGCACAAGAAGAGAAAAAGAGCATATTAAACTTAAAAGAAAAAGTAATAAAAGCAGTTAGTGTATATAACTGTATAATACATTCAACGACATTAAGAAAACCAATAGATTTTATTCAAAACAGAATAATGGTAGAAGATTTAGAAGAGATAGGAAAAAGAATCCAAAAAGTTAAAGAAGATAATATTAATAAAAGAAATCAAAACAAAACAGATTTTGTTGAACCAATTCTAAGTAAAGATTTATACATTAAAGCAGACGTAGTAAGGACAGCAAAGAAGATAGCCGCAAAATATAAAAAGGCAAAAGTAGAAAGAATCGATAATAAATATTATGTGAGTAATAAGAAAATACATAAAACACATTTCAAGAGAAAGTATAAATATCAAAACAGTGATAATATTAATGAATATGAAAATCGTTACCTTAATTATATTGTTCGCATTATCTATAGTGAAGTCAACATTTTTGTTGCAAGAAATTCATAATCAAGCAGGATACATAATTATCAAACAAGAACTCACCCAATTAATTGAAAAATATGATAAAATACTTCATATAATTAATTTAGAAACTTATAACGAAATTATTAAACAAATAGAATTTTCCATAGAAACAGGTTATAACAATTTCCAAGACTTAAGACTAAAAAGACTAATGACAGAAGCATTAGGAGATTCAAAATCAAAATTACATAGTATACTCCCTTATTCGAGACAAAGGAGAGGAATAATAAACATAGGAGGTAGTGTACTCCATTTTCTTTTTGGAGTTATGGACAACGATGAAAGATTAGAAATTGATAATCACTTAAAAATTATAGAAGAAAACAATAAAAATGCTATAACAGAATTAAACAAACAAATAAGTATAAATACGCAATTTCAAACAGAATTAGAAACTATGGCAGACAGAATAAACAAACACCAATACGTGTTAAGAAATTTTATCAATTCAACAGAGGCAAAACAGGAAAATTTAGCTAAAAGCATATTATCTATACAAATCAATACTGACATTATGTTATTAAACAATGAAATAGAAAAATTACAAGACAACATAGTGTTTTCAAGATTAGGAATTCTAGGAAGAAATATATTGACTAGGGATGAAAATATACGATTTAATATAACTATTGATAAATTAAAATACATTGAGAGTAGCCAGAAATAACCAATTAGTGTTCGCTTTAAAAATACCAGTATTTACAAATAAGTGTGAAAGCACAATGATTTTACCAATACCAAATGATCAAGGATTAGAAATAGATATATCAACTTATAACTATATAATTTGTAATAATACATTATATGAAAAAAATGAAGTAAAATTTATAAAACATTTAATAAAAAGTCCACTACGTATCCAAAACTTATTTAAAAATAAATATGAAAATTGTAAAATAAAATCAAATAAATATCATGAATTAATAGAATTAGAGGATGGACTCATCTTAACAAAAAACTTAGCAGAAACAAATTTAAATGAATATTGTAATAACATTAAATATAAAATTACTAAGAATAATTTAATAAATTTTAAAGATTGTAAGATCCAAATAAATGAAACATTCTACTCAAATCAGAGAGAAACTTTTAAACAAAATATTGTAATTCCATTATATAACTAAACTTAACGAAGATAAATCTAACTTTAGAAGATATCCATATAAACCAAATTGAAAATTTAAAAGAATTGAAAGAAATTAAATATCAAAATAATGTAAAACATGTTGTGTCATATATCATAATCATAATCATTCTAATTACAATTTTATATCTTTATTGCAACAGAAAAGAAACCAAAAAATTGAAAATTGAAAATAGAATTATAGATACACAGGAGAGCATCAAACTTAACGGGGGAGGGGTTACGTTCCTAGAACACACATTATAATTATTCAAAACACCCTCTATCAATATAAAACTGTAATGCTAACACAAGATACACATCAAAGTGCATATCAGCACATTTAAGCATAAACAATTTGTGTGGGAGTTCATCCCAAAGTAAATTCTATATATCTTGTGTCAGCAATAATAAGACAAAAGAATTATGATCGTCAGTCAAACTTAGATTTGCTGACTTAACATTTAATTAATATAAAAAGGGTTTCATCTGAGCAATATCGCCTCTTGTTCAGTTCAATTCAGTCAAGTTTAGTTGATCTTCGTATAGCCTAAGATTTCCCCCGACCCACGGTAAGGGATCTAAAGCTTTTTTAAATAAACTAATATTATTAAAAATAAAACGGAGTTTTCATTTAGTTGTGGTATTCTCTAAAAAGAGAATACAAATAATATATTTTTTAATTAGTTTCGAACCATAAACTAAAACTGCACAAACAGACATCTTTCTAAAAATCTTTTATTTAGATTCCAAAATAAAAGAAATAAAAGATTGTCAAAATTTTCAATTCGACGAACCTGACCGATTATAATTTAAGGAAAGTTAAAAAAGAAAACCATAAAATGATTTTCAAAAGCTATAGAAATTGAAGAACAATTTGGAGGCGGAAGCACATGCTTCTCGGTTCCGTATAGTCTTTTGCATTTAATTGTTCTTGAAGTCAATTTTTTAATGATGCGACTTCAACACCTTGATACTCAAATTCCGGTCAAACATATTACCACAAATATCTTATTGGCTACAAATTACAATCGATCAAAATCAAAATACGTAATTAAAACAATTCCCTCACCCAAGGGACCCGTGCGCCCTCAAAAGCCTAAGGGTTGTTTCGTATTTCTGAATTCCTTTATAAAAATGTAAGTGTGTTCAATGTGCACAATGTATGGCGCATACCCCACCAACTGAATTTGGTCTGAATTCTGCAGGACAGAAATATATAGCTACTGTGTTGAAGTCTCAAGCATGACAAATACCTTAATCTCTTTTTTAAATTATTTTTCAATGAATCTTGTTTGTTCTGCTGTTTCACAGTGGGCACCTCTTCAAAAAAAATAGAAATGCAATTTGTATGAAATTTGCTAATCAAATTTCTTATTCAGCTTCACAATAAAGTAACAACTGAACACAAGAAACAACGGAAGTAAAAATATAAAACGATATTGCATCAGAGACTTCGTTTTCTTCGTTTTTTCATAATCGTCGTCGGTCCTTCGAGCTTGTACTGAAATCTTATGTCGAAATTATGGTAGGGCGTTTGCTATATTGGCGGGGTTTGGTGGCAAACCAGAAACAAGGGTGCGTGTGATGTCGTAGCTCGTAGGTCTGCAGTAATTAAGGTAAAATTTCCTATATTTATGAGGAAAAAAGAATAACTGTAAAACAAAACCGATTGGTATCGCTGTCATTTTTGTCATTTCAGTCATCTACATTACATCTCATGGGAGAAATGTAATAAAAGAGAGTTACAGAATTGACAGCAATTTTCTGCCGAATCGATCGGATTTTTTATTATATTCAGCTCCCTTATAATAGAAAAATCTATATTTTTCACACATCCTTGATGGTGATGAGACGATGAGAATACAATGATGCGATGGTTGTATGCTTGCAGTAAAAGGAAGGATACCTACATACGAGTATATCTTTAATAATTATTTATTCCCTATGTCACTCGATTTTCTCTTCAGGCTTGTATTATACTTATAGCGTACAAAGGCAGAAAACATAATTCCCAAAGGTACGAGTATATATGCGAGAATAAGCTGATGCGTAAAAACTTTCTTCTATCTTTTCTTATGTTTTCGAAATTCTGTAAATATTTTAGCGAATAAAATAGATAATTATTATGCGTGAATGATAAGGAACACAAAATGCCATGACAATATGTAATACGATTATTCCTAATTTATTAATGTAGGGGATGGTTTTGGTTTGGAGCTGGAGTGGAATTTGATGTCTGCAGCTGAAAATTGATGTTTCCTTTTACTGTTTTAAAGGAAATTCTATGTATAGTAACTAAAAAGCTATAAGTTTTAAAGTCTTATTTGTATCCTTCATTGCTACCAAACTAAGCAGACTAGAGACATGATTTTTTCAAATCAAATTTAATAGTTGTAATTTAAACAAAAGGCTACAACTTCTAAATTCTACCAATCTATAACTAAATGAAAAACAGCAAAATGAAAGTCTAATCCTACGCCCTTTGAAATATTTTCTCTATTTTTTGTTTAATGTTTTTTTCCATATCCTTTCGATGTTTTAAACTAATTTGGCAAAAGATAAACCAGCGTCCCTATAAGCATTGATTTTTCTTTTTTCCGTTCGTTAAGTTTTTTCTGGCCCTATCTTACTACTTTTTTTTTAATTAAACAGTCTAAATTAATAAAAAGAGGTCGATCAACTAAAAATATGAATCAAATTAAATGTATGTTCTGTTAAAGTGTCTCAAAAATATTGTTCCAATTTCAAGAAATATGTTAGCGATAAAATAGAAAAGTGCATACGACGAATCTTTAGCAGAAAAACATTATTATTTAATTTATTTAAGTAGATGTCCTAATTTTGAGTTTCCCATATAAGGTTATTGGAATCTGAATTGTCGAATCGAAAATTTTGACATTTTTCGACGTTTCAAGGTTTTTGACAGATAATGGCATCGAAAGGTGGCATTTCTTACTATAGCAATTAAAAAAAAAGTGAACATTTTGGTTGACCCTAAATATCTAACGAACTAATAGCTCTAGCGACTTCAATTACATTATTTTATATAATGTGATGTGATACCAAAGTTATATAATTTTGAAAAAAAAAAAATCAATCAGCGTTTTTTTTATAAATGAAAAAAAAAACTGAAAAAACGTCACCTCGAATATTTTACAAACAAAAAAAATGATTTTGTGTCCAAAACAACTGTATACAACGAGGAATAGCGTTTTTAACATCTGGTAAATTTTTGAGAAAAATTGAATTGACGGCTTTTTCAAAAAATAAAAGCCTTAAAAAACATTACAAAAACTTGGTACAAATTGATTTTTGACTCAAACATCTTCTCAAAAAATAAAGAATTTAGTTTCAAAATATTTTTTTCTTATAGAAAATATTGTTTTCGACATTCAGTAAAATCTTTATAAGAATCCAAGAGTCAGTTTTTTCATAAAAATTAAAACCTACAAAAAATGAAGGTATTGATTTTAAAATGATTTCATTCTGTGCTAAATTTTCTTAGAAAAATCTAAACTGTATTTATTTTATATAACAAATAAAAAATTTTAAAAACTACTACTAAAATTGGTAAAAATTGGTATTTGACTAAAGATCTCGTTAACAATAACAGATTTTGAAATCAAACTTATTTTATCATATGTAAAACATTGTTGGTAATTTTATAGAAAAATTTAAATTTAAAAAAACACAAAAACAACAAAAATTGATAAACAATGGTTTTCGACTCAAGTATTAGGAGAATAAAGAAAGATATTGACTTCAAAATATTTATCTCACACAAAATATTGTTATGAACATTTTGTAAAGTTTTAATTTAGACTAATCGACAGAAGCCTCGTATTAAAATATAAATTCAAACTATTTCTAGTTATTGATATATACATTTCAAAATGCTTATTAAATGAGCAATTTTAAAAATGAATCGAAAATAATATACATATGTAGGTATGTATATGTGTGCTGAAACGACGCAGACAAGACCGGTGACAATCTCTGCAAGTGTCGGTCATACGAGTAAGTATAAATTTTCTCAGTGGTTCTGGTTTCACAGGATAAAACTGAAATTTTTTTCTTCTAAAATAAATCAACCGATTTTTTAATTCCTGGAATGGAAAACTGTTTTTGTTTCTCTAATTTTTTAAAATATGTTCAATTAATTTAATCAGTTATTTAATTATTTTATTTTATTCCTGTATAGAAATATGTTGACATTAAAAAAAAAATGTTTGTTTCATATTTTACGAACCCACTAAACTGAAATCGTCTTCAATTCGCACCATGAACACACTTCAAATACACCGAGTATTCTAATTCTACTCACAGAGTTAAGTTGGTTAAAAATCGGAATGTTATGAATCATTCAGAACAGTGATTAAAGCAATATAAAATTCACAGAAGGGTCAAACCAGGTACTTTTATGACTTCCAGTACCTTTAACTTGAATGAGGTATCATTGGTTTATTCTGGGTTTATTTATTGAATTCGTTAAAGAAAATAACGTTAGAACTTAAGACTAATATTACATTTATTCTTAGATTTATAGATTTACAATGCTTTAAGCAATTTGCAAAAAAAATGCTAAACTGAAGTATTGAAAAAATTTACTTTAAATGTTTTACTTTTAAAATCATCGCTTACGGAATATACCAAAAAGTAATACTTGTTGCTTATGGCTTAATTGCTGTTCGTCTCTCCTATTCCAAAACATATCCTTCCCTTCTACTTTCCAATTGGGCTGGATCTAAGGTGTTATACGACCCGTGCCGATGATCAGCCAGGCTAAGGGCCCAATTTCTAAAAATAGCTCAGTCGTTAACGGAGTATCCGGATACCAGGCGACCTCCGGATTAGCTAGCCTTATCTGTGTAAGCGAATCTCTGCACAGATGGACCCCCCCTTTACTTCACTACTCGTGGGAATCAGATGGAAAATTTTAAACAAAAACAAAACCAAAAACAAAAACAGTACTGGAAGCAAAAACGTCAAACCGGTACACCGGGCGGCAGTTCGGCGGCAACGTCGGCTGGCGTTACTCCTGTGCCAAACACCGGAAAAGTGCCAAGTCACTGCCCATATTCTAGTGCGGTGCAGGATGTACAATTGGCGAAAACGCTTCCTCAGGTCGGTAGTGGAAAGTTCGTGAATAATGATCTTTCCACTACTAAAGAGAGTAAACCTCTCCAAAACGCTCCTAGGAGCTCATATAAACAACGGCGGTATGCGATGAGGATTCTAAAATCCTCTGGTTCAACACTGGGGGATGGAAGTAATCCCATCCTTAACAAGAGGCAGGAGTGGGCTAAATCCATTCTAGACAAGACTAGTCGCTTTCGGCTGGCTTTCTAAAAGTCATGCGGGATCATCCGGGTCCACCGCCTGTAACAAGCGATGAGGGTTGGCATCAAGGTCATGTCAAGCTCATCGCTTGTAAAGATCAGAGGTCGCGCGATCTCCATACGCTTGCTGTCGGCATGCTGGGCGAAGTTTGGCCAGGCGCAAGACTCGAGGTCGTTGCAAAGGAAGACATTCCATGCAGGCCGAGAGCTCGCGCTTGGGTCCCTAAAGAACCCTCATGTCCGGATGACATACGTGAGATCATAAAGATTAGCAACCCGGACCTCCCTTGTCACGACTGGAAGATCGCGAAACTGGAGGAGCCAAAGGGTCTTTATCGAAATGCGATTATCGTAATCAATAAAGACTCTGTGGATTCTCTGGCGAGAGATAAGGGAGTGTTAAGATACGGTTTCGGGACAATTACGCTACGTATCTACAAAAAAGATGAGGTAGACGCTTCATGCGAGCCTCCACAACCCTTTTCGTAAGCTGTCTCGCAGGAAGTTGGGGGTTCCAGTGCTACAATCACCTTCCCTTCCTTGGATGTGGACGATGTTGTACCTGGGCCCTCTTCTGTCGCAGCACGGTCTTCCTCTGAACCCTCTTCAGAAGCTATGCCGCAAGACGTAGAGAGTCCCAGTGACATCATCACCTTCCCATCCTTGGATGTGGATGAGAATGTGGCAGGGCCCTCTTCTGTCGCAGCACAGTCTTCTTCTAAAAACGTCGTAGGTTTATCCCTAATGGAGACCGATGACTCAAACGACAAAGCTCTCCCCAGTGAGGAGGAAGATGAACTATTAGGTTCCTCTTCGTCTGATCTGGATGAGCTGGATCTAACAGTGGTGGAGGTTGATCTGCCAACTTGTAGCCAAAATGCTGCAAATACTACAGATTAACCCCCAACACTCCAAGCGGCTTCGGCCTCCCTACTTCTCCGTCTGACAAAAACTGGAGAAGATTTCGTTCTCATCCAAGAACCCTGGATTGTGAAATCCCTGGTTCGAGGATTAAGATCTCCTGGCTACTACGTGCTATATGTAACAGGAAAAGGTAACCCAAGGTCCTGCATACTAGTAAAACGTAATCTAAATGTATTTTTACTCCCTAATTTCAGTGATAAAGACATCACCACAGCCAGTATGGTAATAGACAACCACACCTACTGGCTGATATCAGCGTATTTGGGCCACGACCACCAGGGCCCTGGTACCATTCTGGAAAGGACGGTCGCTGTATCAACAAGATGTAAAACCAACATAATTATCGGTTGTGACGCCAATTCGCACCATACTACGTGCGGTAGTACCGATATAAATGACAGAGGTGAGTCTCTTTTTGATTATATTTTAACGACTAATCTGGTAGTATGTAATGTAGGTAGTGAACCAACCTTCGTTATTAAAAATCGACAAGAAGTTTTAGATATGACTCTTGTCTCGTTACATCTCTCAAATAAAATATTGAATTGGAGAGTATCAAAGGAGCACTCGTTCTCCGATCATAGATACATCCAATTCACACTTATTGAAGAGTTCCCAAAACCGATCCAATTCCGAAACTATAGGAAAACAGATTGGCCAAAATATAGGGCAACTCTGAAGAATCTGATTAAACCAGAACTTTATGATCCGCCCTTGTGCGCTTTTGAACTCGATCAAAAAGTCGACGAGCTTACAGCAGCCCTTAAAAAAGCCATGGAAACTGCCTGCCCCCTCACTATAGTGCGGGGAAAGAAGAAACCATATTGGTGGGCTGCTGAACTGGGTATACTCCGGAAAGGCTGTAGAAGGCTTTTTAATTGTGCAAAAAAGACTAGACATCCACAAGACTGGGACTCCTATAAGGAATCCCTCAAAAAGTATAAACAGGAATTGAGAATAGCCAAAAGATCCTCTTGGAGATCCTTCTGTAGCTCAATAGAAGAATCCTCGGAGGCATCAAGGATAAGGAAGATTCTCTCGACAAATCCAACCATGCCTAGTTGTCTTAAAAACTTGGATGGTACTTGGACTAACTCTTGCGAAGAAACGCTAAACCTGCTACTTGACACCCACTTCCCTGATAGCTCCAAATACGTTAATACAACAAACCATCCTGGGTCGGGTATTAACTTTACTTTTCCTCAAGGTCTTGTTACAAAAGAGAAGTTGACTTGGGCTCTGAAAAGTTTCAAACCTTACAAATCTCCAGGGCCAGATCACATCATACCAGCTGAGCTACAATTTACGACTGACATAAATCTGCCCATCATTGAGATGATTTTTAAAAGTTGTCTAGATATGGTCCATATACCTCAGCGATGGAGAGAAATAAAGGTAGTTTTCATTCCCAAGGCGGGCAAATGTTCGCATGTCAACCCTAAAGATCTAAGACCTATTAGCCTATCATTATTCATTCTCAAAACTCTGGAACGTTTGATTGATATCCATGTACGTAACAGCATTGATAAGAGACTATCGATGTCTCAGCATGCTTACTGCAAAGGGAAATCGGGAGAAACAGCCTTGCACACCTTGGTAAGAACTATCGAATACTCCCTAGAACAAAAACAATATACTATGGTGGCCTTCCTGGATATTGAAGGCGCTTTCAACAACGTTGACACATCCGCTATCACTTCTGCTATGACGACCCTAAACGTCGAATACTCACTCTGTGACTCTAAAGACTTGTTATCTCAAAGCAGACTTCATATTAGCTCCCTAATAGGTGTCCTTACGGGACACTGTCTTATAGGCAGACACGCATTACGACTTGGTGTAGCCTCAAATGACTTCTACAGGAGCTGTATGGACGAGGAAGAAGAAGAAACAATATCTCACCTCCTCTGCACCTGCCCTGCTCTTTCACTAAGACGAAAACTTCATCTGGGAGATTAATCTTTTGATGATCCCAGCGAACTAGCTAAAAAGGATATCAGATATCTCCTTCGCTTTATAAAAAGCTCAAAATGGTTCGACTAGTGGGAAGTAATTCTATAGATTCATGTGGTATCACAATGGGCCTTTTCTTCTGGCCTAAGTGTGTGGTTTTTGTATCCGCAGCCACTTTAACCTTACCTAACCTAATACTTGTTGTAAACTGAAATCAATTGGTTGAGGGGACTGTTTTTACCATAGTTCGATCTGCTTGATATAGGACGTAAAGGAACTTGTCTTCTAACACTTGAACGGCTATAAATAAAGTTTAATTGTTCCAAAATTGATGGTGATATGACTGACCCATTGATTAATTTTATAATAAAGCACAGCTGAATGTACTCTCTGTGTTTAGAAAGCGATGGAAGATTTATGAGCGTGAGCCTATGATTGTACGGTGGAAGTTCGAGTCTATTTGACCATGGGAAGAAACGGAGGCAGAAGCGCATTGGTAGATTTTGTTTTATAAATTATTAATAACTCATGTACCTACCTACCTACATATTTACATATTCTTTTAATGTGTGTACCTATGAACCAAATTAATCTTTGAAAAACTTACCATTATATACCTACCATACATCAGTACGAACAATGTTTTGTTTAAGTTTCAAGCACTTGCATAATGATACGCGATATTTTAATATAGAATTAAATGAGGATAAAATATTTGACGCCATTATTTACTAGTTATTTATAAAACCGTGAACTTTTTGACTCTACCCCTGTGTAATTTACCGCATGTGCATCCAATACCAACAATTTTGGTGGGGTTAAGCATCATTACTAAAACCCTTTTCCCTATTTTTCTTAACATCTATTTTGGGATTGAATGCGTTTCCATTTATGAACAAAAAGAAAACATACAAATTAAAACACAAAATAAAAATAACAAGAAGAAGAAGAAGAATTAAAATAAACAGAAACATTCTATCCATTCGTTACTAAATCAGAAGCACATTAAAGTTGATATAGAAAAAGGGTTGATAACTTATTTTCATTTCATCTTAATTTGTCGACAGATTGAAGTTACATATTATCTCCTCATCCTACTCAATCAATTCAGTCGTCATCACATGAACCATCAAATCACATACTATAGTGACTAGAGTTCACTCGAAACGATAACACTACTTTTACAACAATGATCCATTGTCAATATGGTCTTGTTTTTATTTTGAATTTACTTTTTTTTTAAATATATATAAGAAACGAGGGGGACTCAGGACACTCTGTTCAATATATGCAAGCATGTATAATTTATGCGCGAGCACAATGGAAACAACATGGTTTGAATAATCTTATTATAATAGGGACACTCAGGATTCAGGAGTCTAAGTCAGTTTATGCCCATGCTGATGCTGATACTGATGATTATGTTATAAACTTTGATGGTGAATGGATACATAATTTCTTTTTATAAAAGAAATTGTTGTATCACAAGGGGATGGATCTTTTTTGTTCCAGTTTTTAACTTTTTCCTATTATTTATTTTTTTAATTACAAAATGTTTTTAAAGAGATTTTTACCTCCCTAATAAAGATGTACAGGTACCTATCAAGCTATATATTTTTTAGATGTAAACATTCTTTTCAAATCAATTGGAAAACAGTCTATTTACTTAACAGCACCATCAAGTTTTGTACACCATATGTAAATTGAAACTAAAGAAGTCTGCGAAACTTAAAATATGTACCTATTTAAATAGGCTTCGGGACCTACCTTCAACTTTAAATGGTCAACTCCAAATGTTTTTGTAATGCAACTCGAAATGCAATATAAAATTTTAGTCAAATTTAAGAATTCTATATAGAAACTTTGTGAAACCGAGTTTGTAATAATTTCATAGTTTTATGAGCATCTTCTAAAATTAAAACCCTTTTACTTAATTTTAAAACAAATACCTGTCCAAATATCCATTTTCCATCTACCTACCTACCTACCTATTATATTTTGTTTACTTTAAAATTTTAAATCCAATGGCCAAATAATCAACAACAAAGCAAAAAGCTAATGCTAACAACCCTTAATTCCTTTGTAGTTCTTATTAAAATAAACCCTAATACAAACAAATATTTGTTTAAAGCTACACAACAACAACAAAACGTTAAGTAAAAACAAAAAAAAAATACCAACTCGTATTTGTGTATATTTTAGCAATATCAAAGAGCCAAATAAAAACAACAAAACTCAATCGACATCCTTAAATTATTATCATCAACGTGAACGTGAATATAATGCGTGGCGGCGGCGTGGCGCGGACCGGCCCGGCGGCCGGCGGCGGCGGTTCGTCAGCGGCACCGAGACAGAGATACAGCACAATTTACTTATCTATTTTGTTTATCGTCATCATCATCATTTCATTTCTGTCGTGATTACAAAACAAAAAAGAGACACAAAAAATGCAAAAATAAATAAGTAAATAAACAGAGATTCACCCATTCTTGCAGAGTGTACCTAATACACAGCCAGTAGCGGTAGTAGCGGCAGCCGCACATCCCATCCCACCATTTTTCTCCAAATATATTTATTCCTCTTGATAGAGTAAAAGGTATATTTGTCGTATATACAATACATCCCGCCCGATCCCTGAAGTATGCAAAACATCATCCATTGCTGTGCTGCTCCTGCTCTATCAGTGAGACACGAAAAGATCAAAGGACAATTTTCGGGTTTTTGTTTTATTCAGGAAAATTTGTTCCTTCCTCTTCTATTCTTACCTCGTTCCTGTATCTATTTATCTATCTATCTATCTATCTATCTATCTATTTCTGAGTCACTCTGTGTCATCATCATTTTTTGGTGATGAGCCCTGAGCCCTCAGCACATTGCTTTTGTGGGTGTTCAAATCCTGAAATGATGGTTTTATTGTTGTTGTGGTTTTATTTAAATGTATTAGTTACATTGAATTTTTAGATCTTACTTACCAACTTGTTTGATTTTCCATTTCTCCATTTTTTTTTGTTTCTCAATGTTTTTGTTATCCTTGCAAATAATCATGTTTGTTGATTAAAGCAATTCATCAATGCAAATAAAATAAATATAAAAGCGTTTGCCAGTCAGTTGTTATCAACAACAGTGGTCTTTTTTAAAATTATTAAATTTCATTATATTCAATAAACTAAATTGTTTTAATTTTACATATTTGTAGATGGAGGGGGAGTATAACAGTTCGGTAATGAGAACTTTGCAATAATGAATATAAAATATTGTTTACGAATTTTTGTTTTACTGAGCAACAATGGTTATTTTGTTTGCAATTTTCCATTAATGTCCTTCAAAATTTTAAAATGAAATTTCTCGTTAAAAGTTATATTTGTCATTTAAAGATCTACGAAAAGTATGCAGTCAAAAATTGAAGTTTTAGCTGTTTTCTGCGGAGAGCTTGTTAAACTATTTTGGTTATAGATATTTTTCGCTGGACTTTTATTTTATTATAAAAAATGTCATTTGACTTTTTCTAAAAAATATTCTAGGAAATATTAACAAAAACAAAAAAAAAAATTAATAAAATAAAATGACATAAGCTTGACGCCAGTATCTTTCTTTGATTTAAATATATTTAGTTGAAAATCAACTTTTTTTATATTCTGTAAGTTAGCTGTTCTATAACTGAGCTCCTATTTGATTGTCGTCTCCCGGCTAAAGGTACATATAGATGTTAGGTGTTCATCTTCATACTCATCAGATTCTGAAACGTTGTAATTTGTGAGTGCCACACTAAAGTTTCTTCCCAACTTATTTCTTTGCCTTAATTTGTTTTTATTTAATTTTAGCGAAACTATGTAGGTACTTAAATGTACCAATTACCTTAAACTCGAGAACGAAGCATTATTCTCTCTACAATGTTTAAGTTTTATTGACTTCTTTAAGATCAAAATATTTCACGCAAAACAGTAATTTTTTAGAATTTGTCTTCTAGCATCAGCTCCAATCTACGAGTAATTCTCATTTTTGCTGATGACATGAAAATTTGTAAGATTATAAAGTCCACCCATGATCGTATCCTTTTACAAACCGACATTGATAGTTTCACATTTTGGTGTGGGAAAAATAGCCTTACCCTCAACCCTTTAAAATGCCAGACGATAACTTTTACTAAAAAATGAATCGTTAGTGTATTTGATTATTGTATATCACAGCAAAAACTCTGTCGCGTCTCCACATTTAAAGATTTAGTTGTTTATTTCTGTTCCAACTTAGAGTTTTTACATCACATTAATTTTATTGTCAATAAGGCAAGTTCTATGCTTGGTTTTATAAAACGCTGGGCAAAGGAGTTCAATGATCCCTATGTTACTCTTTCTTTGTACAATTGCCATGTTCGTCCTCATCTTGAATATGCATCGCAAGTATGGACTCCTTATTACAAAATTTATAGAAAACGTATTGAATCAATTCAACATAATTTCATTCGCTTTGCCTTAAAGGGTCTTCCTTGGGAAGATCCTTATGATCTGCCTCCCTATGAACATCATATTCTGCTTCTTGAAATGCAATCTCTCCATCAAAGGCGTGTTAATAATGACTTAGTATTTTTTCATCAACTCAATAATGGTGAAATTGATGCACCTTATTTGCTATCTTGTGTACATTTGCATTACCGAGGCGGAACTCATCACCTACGTTCATTTGATTTTATACATATTGACTTCCATAGAACAAACTATGGAAAGAATGAAGCTTTAAGTCGAATGAGCAGTTTATGTAACTTAAACTGTTCATCGATAGAATTAAACTTAAATAAGGTGGACTTAAAATCATTGTTTAGAACCAGTGCTCCACTATCGTAAACGTCTTTATTTTATTTTTTGTTTTTCTTTAATAGTTCTTATTAAATGTTAATTATGTTTTGTATTTTGTGCGTGTGTTAGGCTTTAATTGTATTATTATCATACTAACAACTAACACATGCACTTATGATGAGCCTTTGATCGTAGTGTGACGCTTGCTGTAAGCTAACTACTTTCTGAAAATTCTGAAGTGTAAAAAAAAAGCAGAGTGATAACGATAGTAATGATAGACTTCCGAAAACTGAGCCCAAAAATAATACGTCAAAAAAAAGCCAGAAAATTGGTCAAATCAGATTCTGTGTTATTTTCCTACGAAGATCACATTTTTCCGGCAAACTTTCTCATATTCTGTCTTATTGCATGTATATTTTTGTAACAAGAACAGAATATATTGTTTTTGGAAAAAAGCTACGTTTCAACACAATTTCTAACATTTCTGCGTGAAATGCACCAAAAACCATATAAACTATTGTAATTTAGCTTTTTAATATTTATTTAAACAGTGTTTTGAAATAATCAAGAACAGTGTTCTAAAATAATCTTATAATTAGAGTTGTCACTTTAGCCCTTGAAACATGTAAATGTAAGGTTAATATACACATTATGTTATTCAAATTTTGTCAGCCTCCTTTAGAGAACATTAAAGAACATGTCCCCTGATTAAAAGTCTGGATCCGCCCTTGTCTTCTTGACATCATTCCTTATTGTATTTTTCGTTCATAAAGTAAACGTACTGAACATTTTTTTTATTTGGAAAAAAACTGTTAGTTGAATTATTGGTAAATGGTTTGCTTTTTAAAGTTCCAAAACTTCACATAGAGTCAAATAAAGACTCATAATCATAACTTATTAGAATTTTCAATAAAACATGTTCAATGTATTTTCAGTTTTAACTAAGCCTTAAAAACTCGGTTTTCAGTTCTTTTTAGAATAATTAAAAAAAAACTGATGTTATAGAAAAATTTTAAGGCAAGATTCGAATTGAGGATATCTTAATCCTTTAAAAAGGTATTGTTTTCTTTGTGGGACAGAAACAGAATGTAATTTTGTCGACCAGTGTTATCTCTATTTGCAATCAATATTAGTTGTTTTGTTTTAAAGAATCGCTGGATTACAGGGTTTTGAAAGCAAGAAATGATAAATAACCAAATTAAAATAAAGCATTTAGTGAATATTCTTTCAAGTCGAGTATTTTAAATTTATTCTTAATAAATAATAAAATAATTTAAAAATTGTTTGCAATACATTTTCTAACGTAATTTAAACGTATTTAATTTAATTAATAAATATTGCCCTTTTTAAAAATTAACGGCTGGGATTTTTATATCTTATAAATAAATGCCAATTGGATTTTTCTGAGAAAATTCTTTTGTCTAGAAAAAAAAATACATTTTTTTCTTGAGATTTTCGAGTCGAAAATCAGTTTGTACCAATTGTGTGTAGAAGTTTTTTTTGTAGATTCTTATTCGATTCGATAAGGTTTTTCGAAAAATCTAACAAAATATTAAAAACAAAGTTTTTTATAAGAGACAATTAGTTTGGAGCGAATATCTTTAATTAAAAATGCATTTTTAGCAACTTTTAGCAAAAATCTGTCACCGAAATTCTTTCTTAAATTTTACCAGGTGATAAGAACGTTATTATAGGATACGCATATACATAATTATGTTGGATATAATATTGTTCGCTAAATGGTGACAAAAATTTATTTTTAATCAGACCGACTTCAATAACTATCTTTGGTAAGTTAAAAGTAATATCAAATTTAAAACGCAACAAACTTCACACATAATGTTCCTAAGTGTTTATAAAATGTTTTTTGCTTCTTTTCCGATTACTTTTTTTAAAGCGAAGATGAATCTTCCACTGAATGAGAAATGCAAAGCGCAGCAAGAACCTTATAAACCTTCCTAGTTTAAAGTCCTAGTTAAGTTTAGTCTCTCCCACATTCTATTCAAGAAAAAGACTAAATATTTTCGCCAAATAGTTTGTGCCGATGCTTGGATTGGTTTCTGTAAAAGACACAAGCAAATACTTATTATAAAAGAAATGAAAAATGTATGTATGGTCTGGACATAATGCACACATATGTAAATGTGTCGGTACCGTGAAAAAAAAAATCAATATACATCTTGTTCTTTAAAAATGTTCTACAAATTAAAAAAAAAAACAAGTTGCTGACGACCAACAAAGCATCAATCAAATACATATTAGGTATAATAGAGTGCAGGTGGCAGGACGTTACCGAGTTTATATTTTGCCCGTGTAACTTAATATATATGTAGGTCTAGGTTTAAAAAAATATTTCGATAACTTCCGTTTGAACATATTCAAAGCAACAATCAATTTTTAATCCTTGCTCTAATTTCTGCGGAGCTGCAGGAAATTTTAAGGCACGAGTACGATAACTTTGGCGCCAAGATATAATAACGGTTTTTGGTAGAGGGTCTTAATACAAGCATTTTTTACTACGGGAGGGGGGGGTCTATCTCCCCCCGTTTAGGCAGGAGGGGCAATTTAAAAAAGTTATTATTTAAAATGGAAAAAAATAATTAAAAAATAACGGTGATACTTACAATTAAGTTGTATACATTTTTTTAAAGCCAACATTCTGTTTTATTAGCCAGTTTTTAAATCAAGTCAAAACTATGCGTAGTTTTTGAAAAATTTAATTTTAAACTCAAAATTTGAGTAAAAAAAGTTAAAAAAAGGTTTAAAGTGTAACTTTTTCAATACTTCAAGATTATCTGCCATTGTTTTTATTTCAGAATTTATTGTTCTTATTTGTTTTTGATCAAAAACTGAAAACTAGATGATTTTATGTCTTTTAGTTTTTGAGAAAATTGAAAATAAAAATTTAATTTTAAACTCAAAATTTGAGTAAACAAAGTTAAAAAAAGGTTTAAAGTGTAATTTTTTCAATACTTCAAGATTATCTACCATTGTTTTTATTTCAGAATTTATTGCTCTTATTTGTTTTTGATCAAATACTGAAAACAAGATGATATTCTGTCTTTTAGTTTTTGAGAAAATTGAAAATAAAAATTTAATTTTAAACTCAAAATTTGAGTAAAAAAAGTTAAAAAAAGGTTTAAAGTGTAACTTTTTCAATACTTCAAGATTATCTACCATTGTTTTTATTTCAGAATTTATTGCTCTTATTTGTTTTTGATCAAAAACTGAAAACTAGATGATTTTATGTCTTTTATTTTTTGAGAAAATTGAAAATAACCACAACTACTATTTTAATTTAATTCTTTTTTTTTTCCTTGAGTGGTCTTATTTTGATAGTAATAATGGTATTTGCGTATGCGTAATGCGTGTTTGGGTGTATGCAACAGTAAGGTGTGCGCGAGTTTGGGTGTGTGCAACAGTGGGATCTGTAAGGGGGGGCATGCTGCCCCCCTGCAACCCCCCTGCTTGGGAACACTATAGGATTTGGGGTGGGTGCAAGTTGGAGTGCGTGCAAGGTGGGGTGGGTGCAAGGTGCAGTGGGTGCAAGATGAGGTGCATGCAAAGTTTCTTTTGCATTTAAATAAGCTGGATTTAAGAAAAATTAATTTACTCTAGGTGTATCTTAATTCATATTCGATTATTACTATCAAAATAAGACGTTAATACTTAAGCAAGGAAAAAGTAATTTAATTAAAATATTTTGTTTTGGTAATTTTCAATTTTCTCAAGAACTAGAAGACATCAAGTCATCTAGTTTCCAGTTTTTGATCAAAAACAAATAAGAGCAATGAATTATAAAAAAAAATAGTAGATAATCTGAAAGTTTTGAAAAATTACACTTTAAACCTTTTTTTTAACTTTTTTTATCACAAATTTTGACTTTAAAACAATTTTTTTCAAAAACTATGCATAGTTTTGACTTGATTTAAAAACAAGCTAATAGACAAAAGTGTTGGCTTTAAAAAAAGGTATAATAATTAATTATAAGTATTACCGTTATTTTTTAATTATTTTTTTTCCATTTAATGTACATATTTTTTTAAACTGCCCCTACCGCCTAAATGGGGGGAGATAGACCCCCCTCCCATAGTAAAAAATGCTTGTTTTTAACTGTTCTATACAAATCCGTCATTAAACTTTGTCGCCAAAGTTATCGTACTCTCCCCAATTTTAATTAATCAATGTATATTTATGCGATTACAATGTATAGATATACGAATAATGATACTACACAATATTTTAGTTTTATTCTGCGAACTTACTATCACATACATACATTATGGCCTACCTATAAGTCAATTCAATTTTGTCATACTTGCTTTATTAACCGTTGAACATTTTCCAACATTAAATCCAACTATTTCTACCACCACGTACTTAAAGGATCAATAAAGGTAGGTACTCTACTTGTTAAAAAATAATTTGTTTATTCAGTGTTATTATATAAAGCTCTCTTAACTTAACGATACACCTGCCTATTCCTCTTATGCATTTTTCATTGAAAACATAAAATGTGAAAAGAAAGGAAATAAAATTCTCAAGTCGAGAATTTATACAGTAAAAAACAGATACAATAAATAATCAGAAATATTTAACACTTGAATCTATATAATGGGCCTTAAGACTGGTTAAACAGAGCATGAAGCTCTTTTTATACACCTTTTTTAATGGTTGTTCGTTCATTCTATTAGTGCGATACTCTTTATTCTTTTGTATTTACACATATATATATATATATACCTACATATTCCCTTGATTTGACATACAAAAAAAATAAATTATGATAAAGCAAAAATTCACTGGCAGAATACAAGTAGGTAAAATATTTTTCACCACAGTTTTTAATTACTTTCATTTTATTATGCATATTACACTGAAATAAAAGGACTGTAATTTCTTAAAAAATATGCGATTTATGTTCTTTATTTTGGTTGTTATAACAAAATAAATAAGTCCTTATGAATCTAATTTCTGGCACGAGGCCCAAACCAATACCAGACAAGAAGATTGAATATTCCTTTTAGTCTGGAAGATGGAGTTCGAACTGCAGCTTTTTTAAAAGAAATTTAAAACTTACGTCTAGTTTTGGGAATATTATTGTTGAGTCAAAGAGGCTCAATACTGTTGTATGATATAAATTAATATCTACATATATAAAAAGGGCTATAGAGTACAGGCTTTAATATAAATATCTGAAAAGTATTAAGGCCAGCTTGCAATATTCAGATCAATTTATCAAGTTGAATTTTATTTTTCGAAATCATAATTTTTTTGTTTCAGTGCGTGTACTTCCGTAATCCAATGTTAAATGTTCTATGGCTCTTTAACACTTTGAACCCATTGCATTTTCTTGTTACATTAAAGCTTAATAAACAAATAAATAAGCAGTATCTCTTATCTCCTTCTGTTACATATAATTTTTGTTTTTTTATTATATCTCCTTCGATCTTTATAAATCAATGAATTCGAAGGCAAGAGTACGATAACTTAGGCGACAAGATATTATAACGGAATTTTTTAGAACAGTTAAAAATAAGCATTTTTTACTATGGGAGGGGGGGGGTCTATCTCCCCCCGTTTAGGCAGGAGGGGCAATTTAAAAAAAATATTACTTAAAATGGAAAAAAATTCTTAAAAAATAACGGTGATACTTACAATTAAGTTGTATACATTTTTTTAAAGCCAACATTCTGTTCTATTAGCCAGTTTTTAAATCAAGTCAAAACTACGCGTAGTTTTTGAAAAATTTAATTTTAAACTCAAAATTTGAGTAAAAAAAGTTAAAAAAGGTTTAAAGTGTAACTTTTTCAATACTTTAAGATTATCTACCATTGTTTTTATTTCAGAATTTATTACTCTTATTTGTTTTTGATCAAAAACTGAAAACTAGATGATTTTATGTCTTTTAGTTTCTGAGAAAATTGAAAATAAAAATTGAATTTTAAACTCAAAATTTGAGTAAAAAAAGTTAAAAAAAGGCTTAAAGTGTAACTTTTTCAATACTTCAAGATTATCTACCATTGTTTTTATTTCAGAATTTATTGCTCTTATTTGTTTTTGATCAAAAACTGAAAACTAGATGATTTTATGTCTTTTAGTTTTTGAGAAAATTGAAAATAAAAATTTAATTATAAACTCAAAATTTGAGTAAAAAAAGTTAAAAAAAGGTTTAAAGTGTAACTTTTTCAATACTTCAAGATTATCTCCCATTGTTTTTATTTCAGAATTTATTGCTCTTATTTGTTTTTGATCAAAAACTGAAAACTAGATGATTTTATGTCTTTTAGTTTTTGAGAAAATTGAAAATAACCACAACTACTATTTTAATTTAATTCTTTTTTTTTTTGCTTGAGTGGTCTTATTTTGATAGTAATATTGGTATTTGCGTATGCGTAATACGTGTTTGGGTGTATGCAACAGTAAGGTGTGCGCGAGTTTGGGTGTATGCAACAGTGGCATCTGTAAGGGGGGGCATGCTGCCCCCCTGCAACCCCCTGCTTGGGCACACTATAGGATTTGGGGTGGGTGCAAGTTGGAGTGTGTGCAAGGTGGGGAGGGTGCAAGATGGGGTGCATGCAAAGTTTTTTTTGCATTTAAATAAGCTGGATTTAAGAAAAATTAATTTACCCTAGGTACATATATCTTAATCCAGATTCGATTATTACTATCAAAATAAGACTACGTTAATACTTAAGCAAGGAAAAAGGAATTTAATTAAAATATTTATTTTGGTAATTTTCAATTTTTTCAAGAACTAGAAGACATAAAGTCATCTAGTTTTCAGTTTTTGATAAAAAACAAATAAGAGCAATGAATTCTAAAAAAAAAAAACAGTAAATAATTTGAAAGTTTTGAAAAATTACACTTTAAACCTTTTTTTTTAACTTTTTTTGCACAAATTTTGACTTTAAAACAATTTTTTTTAAAAACTATGCATAGTTTTGACTTGATTTAAAAACAAGCTAATAGACAAAAGTGTTGGCTTTAAAAAAAGGTATAACACTTAATTGAGGGTATTACCGTTATTTTTTAATTATTTTTTTTCCATTTAATGTACATATTTTTTTTAACTGCCCCTACCGCCTAAACGGGAGGAGATAGACCCCCCCCTCCCATAGTAAAAAATGCTTGTTTTTAACTGTTCCATACAAATCCGTCATTAAACTTTGTCGCCTAAGTTATCGTACTCTCCCCAATTCGAAGGACTTAATTTGGTGCAGATGCACGCATACACACATTTAAATACAAACGCAGTTTGTGTTTTTTTGTCTTACATTTGATATTTTTGCAAATGTTTAGTAGGAGCCAGTAGGAACAAATACACAAGTACCTCACCACCTTTCTTAGAAGTTAGTTGTAGTAATGCATACCCTATTCTAAATATAAGAGAGGTTGCATTCTCTTAATATCATCTGCACAACACGACATAACTGACCGTTGCCTTTGGATGAAGTTTAAGCAGCACAGCGGTCAGTCGTTCAGAGAAGTTTGCCCACCACACATTAATTATCTAATTGCTTACGATAGTCTTAGGCCCAATTTCATAAACAGCTTTTATACATTTAACAGGATTTTAAACTGTAAAATGGGATATTTTGGTTTCACCAAGCGTTTTTAAAGTAAACAAGCTTTTAAACACCTTTTAAAACTAAATGCCCATTTTTGGCTCATTAAATTTTAAAAGTGTCATTAAAAAATTAATATGATAGAATTGACAGCTGATGTTTTGTTTTGTAAAATTTGTGTTCTCAATACTTGGAGATACAGAATGAATAGGTTAACAAATTCAACATTGCATTTATAATATCATTTTTATAATTTTAATTTTTAATTAGAATATTAGATTGGTCATCTTCATCTGAAGAAGATATTCATATTTTATTTTTGAACGACACACGATTTTTGATTTTGAAGAAGTTTACATTGTTGTATTTTGCGATTCTTGTCATTTATTTCATCATATAATGCTTTCTCATTTTTTCTCACACAATTCGCTTAACAGAAAGAAAAAAGGGGTTTTATTTTTACAGGGTTGTGAAGAGAACTCTATTTTAACAAAAATATCCCTGAAATTTCCCATTTCAAGCTTGGTGAAACTGAAAAAATTTAAAGGCCTGATAAAATTTAAAAAGCTTTTAGATAAAAGTGCTTTTAGTGTTTGTTCATGAAATCGGACATTAATCTTTTATATTATACCTACCAAACCATTAGTGACAATATTCAGCCCACACAAAAATTTGCCTGTGCTAACAGCACAGCGACTGCAACGTTGGGCCCTATTCCTTATGGGTTATCGCTTCGATATACGATACAAACCAACAAATCAGCATGGAAACGCCGATGCCCTCTCGCGTTTGCCAATGGGTCCAGACGAAAAATTCGATGGCAATGAACATTCTTGCATGCAGATAAATTTTCAAAACGAACTAGATGAATTTCCAATAGATTCCAAACGAATAGCCCACTTTACACGCATAGACCCTATTTTGAAAAAAGTTCAGAATTTTGTCAACAACGGCTGGCCAGAACATCTCTGCGATGAAGATGAGGCTTTGAAGCCATATTTTGACCGCCGCGCCGCCGGTTCTCGTTACACATGGAAGACAATGTTCTTCTGCTCCAAACCGAATCAGCTAGAGTTATCATCCCGTCAGCGCTACAGACCAAGATTTTAGATTTATTGCACAGTGGTCATTGGGGTACTACACGAATGAAACAGCTTTCTAGACGGTATTGTTGGTGGCCCACGATAGATAAGTGCATCACAGAGCGAACAGCGAAATGTAACCAGTGTCAACAGCTAAGCAGCAGCCCCAACAAGGAATTTTCACCATGGCCTACACCTACAAAAGCATGGGAACGAATACACTTGGACTTTGCAGGCCCATTTCTTGGATACATGTGGATGATATGCGTGGATGCATATTCCAAGCTTCCATTTATCGTTAAAATGAACTGCATCACCTCTAATGCTACCATAACAGCCCTAAAAGGAATAGTTTCCCTCGAAGGTCTTCCCGAAACCATCGTCACCGACAACGGACGACAATTTGTGTCGAACGAATTTTCAGAATTTTGTAAACGAAACGGAATTAAACATTAAACTTCTGCTCCGTTTTACCCAGCTTCCAATGGAGAAGCAGAGCGTTTGTAAGGACGTTCAAAACAGCATTAAAAAAAGCTATTGCGGGAGGAGAAGACAAAGACTCCGCTTTGCTCAATCTTCTCAGCACTTTTATATCTACTCCAAGCACGATTTCAGGGAAATCGCCAGCAGAGATTCTCCACGGGCTACAACCAAAGATTCCTCTATCATTGATGCTCCCAACCCCACAGAGGAAAAGTATTAAAGTTGGAGGTCGTTTCAAGAAGGAAGATTTAGTCTTTGCAAAAAACTATGCACGTGGCCCAAGCTGGGTTCGTGGAGTGATTCAAAAAAACATTGGACGTATGATGTATCTTGTGTCAACACCATTTGGATCTTGGCGGCGACACCAGAATCAGTTGAGAGCCCGAAACCAATACGCTACTAGTACTGATAGGTGCATAACCGATGACAATCTTATACGAGTCGAATGGGATCAGGCAAGTGTGAAATCAAGTAATGCTAACAATAGTTCTCCTCATATTTCTAGACCATTAGAAAATCTGCAAAACAGCACCGCTAGTAATCCTATGGTCCAGCCAGTACACTCTCCTGAGACACCTACTTTGAGACGTTCGACCAGGACCAGAAAGCCAGTGGTCCGATTCCAGATAACTCATTGATGTCTTAATTAACTGGGGAGGAAATGTAGTAATGCATACCCTATTCTAAATATAAGAGAGGTTGCATTCTCTTAATATCATCTGCACAACACGACATAACTGACCGTTGCCTTTGGATGAAGTTTAAGCAGCACAGCGGTCAGTCGTTCAGAGAAGTTTGCCCACCACACATTAATTAACTAATTGCTTACGATAGTCTTAATCTTTTATATTATACCTACATAGAATAACTGAATTAAAGTAACACTGAACTATCTTAATATATATAATTCTTCTGTGAGTGTGTATGTCACTGAACTTCTCTTAAACGACTGGACCGATTTTGATGAAATTTTGTGTGTGTGTTCAAGGGGATCTGAGAATGGTTTAGATTCACAATTTTGTCCGCTGGACAATGTTTTTTTAATTAATTTTTAATTTATTAGTAGTTGTTGATTTTGGAGTGTTTTACATTGGATCCGACAGATCGCTTGAGGCTTTGAACAGTACATTAAAAGATATAAAAAACAACGACAGACTATTTGGCGGCACTCTGTTACTCCTTTCAGGTGATCTGAGACAAACACTTCCCGTTATTCCGCGTTCAACGTACGCCGATGAGATCAACGCGTGCTTCAAATCATCGCAACTGAAACTAAATATGCGTGTTCATCCGTCGCTGAAACATTCTCAAAATTACTGTTGATAGATATAAGCGATGGAAAAGTTACTACAGATGAAACTGGATGCATAAAATTACCGGTCGATTTCTGCAAGATTATTGATTCACGAGATGCTCTCATTGACCAGATATTTCCCGATGTACAGAGAAAATATATAAATCATGAGTGGCAGCAGAAAGAGCAATTTTAGCAGCAAAAAATGTGGATGTCAACGAATTAAATCTCAAGATACAACATGTGTTACCAGGAGACTTGGGATCATACAAATCTATTGATACAGTTTGTGATGCTACCGAAGCTGTAAATTATCTACTGAGTTTTTGAACTCATTAGATTTACCAGGCATGCCACCGCATAATTTACAACTGAAGGTTGGATCTCCTGTAATTTTGCTTCGTAATTTGAACCCACCTAGGTTCTGCAACGGGACGCGATTAGTAATTAAAAATGTTATCCAAGCCATAATTCTAAATGGCAAATTTCGAGGTGAAAATATATTATTACCGCGAATCCCTATTATACCAATAGATGTGCCAATTCAATTCAAATGCCTTCAATTTCCAATTATTGGTATTTGCAATAACTATCAATAAGTCAAGGCCAAACGATGATTGTCTGTGGCTTACATTTGAGCACTTCATGTTTTTGACACGGACAATTATACGTGGCGTGCTCTCAAGTGGGCAAACCATCCAGTTTGTTTGTATTGGCGAAAGATGGGATCACACAAAATATTGTTCACTCTGTTGCATTAAGGGATTGATATTGTTCTTTTGTAGTACAGTCATAATTAGCGATATGTATATAATTTTAAAGAATTAATTTTAATAAATTAAAAAAATTTGTTTGGTGATTTTTTATTTTAATATTTTATCACCTTTTACAGTGCTCTATACCTTTCCCACTTATATACACAGTTACAATAAGTTATTTATTTCTAGAAAAATATTCTCTACAAATTATTTATATGACAACACAACGTTTGTCGGGTCAACTAGTAAGTACATAAAGTAGTTGTTTGCGATTATTTACTACATTATTTATAAATTATATTGTTATGGAATTGTGCGCTCACTCAAGGGGCTATTAATACCAATATAATGATTGAACACAGTGCGAGAAATTTTGAAAGAAGGATATGAATAGAAAGGAGATACGGATGCACATTGGTTTTGAATGTCTGCACATTGAAATGAGTGGAAAATATTGGGACTGCTAAAGCATTCCACATTCGTGTAGTGCGGATAAAGAAAGAATATCTGGAATCAACAGTAAATGATAGGCATGAAAACTTGCGGCAGCGGTGTTCAAAGTACCTCAGTAAAAGCGAGATCATTAAACATCATAAGTCTAACATATTTAATTTCATCCTCTTCCTAGTACTCGCACTGTGCCTCTGCAAAATAAGGGTAGTAATATTCCCTCGAGTGTGTGCTTATTATAAAAAATAAAAAAAAACCGAATCGCCTATCATTTTTAGAGCTCTCTTTTCAATTCTATCAATAAGACTCAAATATTTTATTAGGGCAATAGCCCAAATATGAAAATTTTATCCGGGTTACGGACGAATAAAAATTTTGTTGAGCAATGCCAGATCAAAAGGGGGAAAAAAACTTCGTGGATTGTCGGAGAAAACCTATTTATTTATCATAAGCATTATGCATTTTTATTTTATATCTACTATAATTTTTTTTAAATACACAACATCATCATTATTTCTTTTATAGAGTTCGAAAGAAACACTTTTAAAATAAAATGCACAACTGGGTCGCACGAACTGGCATATATGTATATCAAAGGAGTATGTTAAAACATATTTTCTGCATTTTAAGATTTTAAAATGTACCTGCAAAAAAGTTTGTTTTCAAAAATTTAAATGCTATTTGATTTCTCAAATTTTGTATTAAAAAATCAATAGAGTGTTTTTTTCTTAATTCATTTTTTATATACATATAAACTTTTTCAATTTGAGTTTAAAAGTATTTTTGGTATGTAGTTGTTTAAAGCTTATGAATATACTTACTCGTACGTTTTACATTTGAATTTCATAAAAAAATAATGACCTATTTTCGAGATATCAAAATTCAAAACAATGACATTTTTCATCATCAAATATTATTTAGACAATATAAGAGCTTGTGCAGACAAAATAAAAATATTGAAATCGATGCATTAGTTCTTGAGATAATAAAAACAAAATAACGGTTGTATAGGGGGTAACCTTCCTGAGCAATACAAAAATACTAACTTTCACGCCACAGGTACTACTTGGAATTTTATGAGCTTATCATTATTTGGTCTGATAACGAATATGAAAAGTTATGATTACTATCGTCGTCATTCATAAAATGAGCACGAGTGTTGGAGATAGAACAGAGCCTTGGGGCACACCAGCATTTATTGTATTTTTTTTTTCAGTCTTGAATTCATCCAATACTACTTATGTTGAACGAACCGAAAGGTAGTTACTAATCTATTGAAGGAGGGATTTATAAAAAACAAAATCAAGCATTTTCGATAAGAGAGCTTGATGCCGATGCCTATCAAATGCTTTTGAAATATCAAGTGCAACTTTCTATTTTAATTTAATATGAAAATAGTGTTTTTAAATCTTAATTTCTATCTATAGGGTGTCCCAAAATTAACGCAAGAAATCTTGCGTTAATTTCAAACAAGTTGATATACATATTTATTTAGAAACGAAATCTCATCAAATGGTAACCTTTTTGGATTGATTAAGTGTTTAAAAAAATACTTGTCTTTATAAAGGGTGTCCCAAAATTAACGCAAGAAATCTTGCGTTAATTTTGGGACACCCTATATAAGTACAAAAAAAAAAGTTGTGTTCACTCTTAAAACTCCGAAGATGAACAAGAAGAAACAAAAATTCCTAAAAATAGTCAAAAAAAAATGTTTCCCATATATTTTGTATGGGGCGATTTAAGATGATGGATAATGTAACGTTGTGTCAACTTTTTGCTACAATTATTATTATTTTTGTGTCAAACTTTTAAAACGAACATGATTGTAAATGCTGGGTATCGCAAAATGTTCTTAATCCCAAAAAAAATCATCAACGAATTATTTCGTAATAGTAATTTGCATAATATTTTCACTATAATTTTTCACGCCCATGATACGAGTAGTTTTATAGCTACGACTGGATGTTATATAGTGATCTAAGATGTTCTTACGAAAAACTCAAACTTATTGGTACGTGCTTAAATATATCCATTCAAGGTTAGACTTCGTAGAACGGCATAACATTTTTTTTTAAACAGAAACAAGAAGAATAATAAACATTTATGAATCTTCATGAAATGACCTTTTTTCTCGTATGTCTAGTATCCCAAGTCCTTTATACTGATAGAGGATTTACTTGCGAAAATATTATCGTAATCAAAATGTCAACCCAGAAAGCCCCTCTTCTTATACAGTTTAACAACTTTTTCGCTTATTAAGTCCCCATTGTGATTTAACATCGACAAATATCCACTCCGCCATAGAAGTTTCTTGTCTCATTTGAAGTTGAACTTCACTCCAAACAATGGAACAATAACAATAATTATTTTCATTCACTCATCAGCAATGGCAACAATGGCGACAACAAACGACACGACCCAGCGATGAAAGTTTTACTCGTTCGAAAAAAAAGGATAAGAGGGGATTGTTAACTGTATACAGAATACAAAAGAAAAATAATTTGTATGTCAACAATCTTCTCTTATATTTTTCGTTAAGAGTGGTGGAAAATGGGAAATGTTCGTACGTAATCCGTCCACCCATTAATGAGCGAACCATTTCACAAAAATAAGCTAGAGCCGGGCACAAATAGCCAGAAAAGAGAGAAAAGTGTGACAAAAGAAATACCATGGAAACCGGGTCATTTACAAGCTCAGGACTTGGATGCTGCATTAAATTCATAATACAAAACTGATTGAGTTTTGTTGTTTCCTTCCGTCTTGTCTTGTTGTAGCTCGACATGGACGTTATTGTAGTTCATTCAGGGAAAACGTCGACTTTTGTTATGGGTATTCATCAATCTTCATCCATTACATATTGGGACACATAAATACGTATTTCTTTTCTCCTGTTTTTTTTTTTGTTTGCAATTAGAGCAGCATTTTCATTAATTGTTCTTTTTCAAGGATATTATTAAATTTTAATTTCAAACATAAATAACATTTGGGATGCAGACACGAGAAAATAAATGTGAGAACATCTCAATACTTTTGGTGCATTGAAGTGTCGTATTCAAGAAACAATTACCTACATATAGGTAGAAAGGTAATACATATGTACCCAACCCAACAAATAAAAGAAAAAACACAGTATGATAGACAACGATGATAGGTCCAAAAGCAGGAAACACCTACATAATAATATGCTATTAATTAGTGGTTCTAAAAAAGAGTGTATGGAATACCCAATTTATCATTGTTACCTGTGGATCTTGCTCGAATGAGCTGGGAATGAGCTTAAACAACTCTCTATCATGTCAAAATATTGCTCGGTTGCGACGACGTGAAGAACGAACAAACAAACTGACTTCTCCATTTTTAATATTGGTTTAGGATTATCATGGTTGTAGTCACTATGTTGGCTGTTTATTTTTTTTGAATCAATGTATTTTTAAAGCTTTTTGAAATTGGTACCTACAGTAGTTTGTATTTCTAACATTCGTTGGGCAACGAAAATTCAATCATTCGAACATTGTTCAATGTTCTCAATTTGATATTTAAAACAATATAACAAATAAATGAATTCTCAAATACTTGAAATTCAAAATATAAAATAATTTAAAAGACATTAAATGTAATAGTAATTAAATTAATTTGTATTTTTTTTTTTTCAGACAAATCCTGAGATCTCAGACTATGAAAACCTTCAACAGGAACACTTGATGCGCATTCATAATGATTCTCGCCTTCATGAGCTGCAATCTCAGTTGAATGCACAATTTTCAGTGAAACAACCTGCATCGGCACTGGTTCCGTTTCTGCCAGCTTTTTTGCGACCACCTTTGCCAGTACAACCACTATGGGATACAGCGACTGCTAATTTAGCACATTTGCAAGCTGCTCTTGTTGAAGCTGCAGCTGCTTCATCATCATCATCAGGCAACGGTTCGTTAAATACAGAGTCACCACCATTGCAACTTGGCCAAAATAATTCACCGTCGCCGTCGCAGAGTTCTTCACAAAAACATTCTTTAGTCGATCCAGATACACCCCTTAACCTTACAAAGCCAAAATCATCTCCAATACATTCTTCTTTTTCACAACAAAACCAACAACAGCATCAGAATCACCAGCAGTTGCATCATCACCCACAGCAGCAACAAGCCAATGTGTCACCCAGTATCAATGACACACCCCATGGTATTCTTACCAACCCTCACGGAATGAACGCACCGGGCCAAGGCTCCAGTCAAACTAAGAATAATCTTCATATGAATAATTCCATGCGTGGCATGTCGCGTTCTTTTCTGCCCTCGCACTACAGCCAGGTGAACGGCAGTGGATCGATCTGCACAGCCGGGCCATCGCCATCGCAAAATTCGGCTAGTGATTGCGGGCCATTGGTGGAAGAAGATGCGTCAGATTTTTTATCGGCCTGTCGAATGTGGACTTCACCTCCAGAATCGAATATTGGGCCGCCCCAACATCACCAACATCACTGTGGCAAACCCACAACTTCCGGAAACGACGAAGAAAAAGTCAGGCTTGTAAGATCATCAAGGGCAAGTCGGGACAGCTTGAATGGCAGCAGTGCAAGCAATGCTCCTGGCTCTAACAATCCCAGTGCAAATGCTTTGAACACATCATCAGCTCTTAGTGGCATGGAACGTGAACGAGAGTCCAGTAAGCCGCACATTAAACGTCCCATGAACGCCTTCATGGTCTGGGCGAAGGATGAACGTCGCAAGATATTGAAAGCATGTCCTGATATGCATAACTCAAATATTTCAAAAATTCTCGGTGCACGATGGAAGGCAATGTCAAACTCTGATAAGCAACCCTACTACGAGGAGCAATCGAGACTTTCTAAACTGCATATGGAACAACACCCCGACTACAGATACCGGCCACGACCGAAACGAACCTGCATAGTCGACGGCAAAAAAATGCGAATATCCGAGTACAAAATGCTCATGAGAACGCGAAGAGCTGAGATGCGGCAGCTGTGGTGTCGTGATGGCTCTGAGAATGTCGGTTATCTACAAGATTTGAAGGCAGCTGCTGCAGCAGCAGCAAATGGTGGACAGGCCGTTAATGATAATCGGCCAGGTCCTGGTGCCGGTGGGGTTTGTGCAGCACCTAGTGGCAGCAGCGGAATGGGGCCATCCGTGACGCCCCCAGCATCGGTGTTGGCAACAACAAATGGCCTACTGATGAGCGCTGCTCCGTCGGGATGTGGGGCTAGCAGTGGTGGCGGACATAGCTTCTATTACCCACAAGACAGTTTATCGCCATCTGGCTTCTCATCCGAAGGCAATGCGACGAGTTTTGATTCGCGTGAAGACGACTGAAGGGAGCTTCTGCGGTGGCCAACAATACATCCGCCGCATCCGGGTATGGGCTTTTGGTAGACGAAAACTCCACTGGCTCCTCCAACAATCCCCCGATTCTCATTCCCCACCACCATCACACCCACTCACCTACCAGTCGAAGGTGTGTTGCCTGTAAAATAAGCAGTCATATGCAAATATAAAAGAAGGTCCTTAAAATCTTGCAGTAAGCAATATACATACATCACACCACACCACACAGTCAAATCCAGTCAGAAACAGAGCTACATAAAGGAATGCAGACCCACACAGTCATACATAGCAATACGATAACACACACATAGTTGTAAATATAAATAAACAAAAGCAGAATTTACTTATTACTATAAATTATTTCTTAAGTAAATTTAGATATAGAATTAAATATATAGATCGCTAATAAGATTCGTTTTTTTTTTTAAATTATTTTAACTGAAATAAGTGCCATTTTTTGCAATACCAATTTTTTAATTGCTATGTCCTTATACATTCTAATACAAAAATATAACCTACAATTTATTATATAATTAAAAATAAACAAAATAAAAAAAACTACTCTCTAATAAACTCTTTAAGAGAAGTTGAAGTATAGTAATTATTAATAAGACCACATCTTATTTTTATGAGAGCGTGGAAAATTTGTGCCATTTTATATGTTCGTTTTGGTTTTATTAGATTTGTTCGTGTATAATTGTTATTATTTATTATATATACATAAATATATATAAATACATTTATATTTATAAATATTTGTGTTCTCTATAAGTTGCAAGGTTTTCATTCATCAGTCTGTGCAAAGTAAACGTTAATCAAACCAACATAGCCATATTTTAGTTAGTTTTTTTATATATTTTATTTTATTTTAATTTTCAATATTAATTAGTTATATTTAATTGTAGAAAATAATTAAAATCCGTTTAAAAAAAATTATGAGCTAATTATAATTCGTTGTTCTTCCAAGATCCATACGTTTTTTTATTGTTAATTTATTTTTTTCTTTGGTCACAAAATTTTTAAAAATGTTTAAAATAACACATGCCCCTTATAATCAAATGTTTGCTTGAGAAGAAAATTAAAAAATATTACTTTTCTTCGGAGAAACGAAAAAGTCCAAACTTAAAAGTAGTTTAAAACGTAAGGAACACAAAATTTTTCGATTTCAACCACTTAAGTTTATAATGAAAAAAACAAAATATAATAATAATAATTGGAACAATAAACAAGAACGGAATTAAAATAATAAATAAATAATAGTATACATATATATTTTTGTATTTCAAATACATATTTTGCTTAACTGTATGTTTATGTTTTTATTTTCTTTATGTTTCAAAGGGTATTTTTGTGCAGGATCCTAACTTTGAATATATGTATGTAGGTTTAGGGATCAATTCTAAGAGTTAAAAAGATCTCAAAATTATTCAACGACGCGACGACTTAAATTATCAAGTATTAAGAAAAATAAACTGCGTATCTGCTTTCGAGAGAGAGAGAGAGAGAGAGAGAGAGAGCAAGCAAAACGTGTGGTTTGACAGAATTCAAATATAATTTCAGCATACTGCAAGAATTATTCTCAAACCACGTTTTCGTTTCAATAAGAATCTCAAAATAGGAATGAAACCGTAATGGAAAACAACTTATATATAAATTGCTGGAGATCGAAAAAATAAATAAATTTGAAATTCAAGATTTCGGAAAACAATTTGCTATTTAAATAAGAAAAGGCTACCACTGAACAGGTGCGCGTTTTATGTTGGCATTTGTTTCAACTCAATCAGAAGGCATCAAAAACTTGGAGGCTAAGGAAAAATGAGCGAAATAAAACCTTTAATACGAAAATATGTATGTATAAGTAAATTAAATATAATTATAAAATTAAAAACAAAAGGAAAAACACATACGTACATATGTAAAAACAATGCATATATTATATATTTATATATTTTAAAGGCGGTAGTCTAAAATATTATAATATATAGTATTATTTCGATGAGTTTAAAAAATAGGAAATTTAACCTTCTAAAGGAGTTTCTTATTAGAGGCAACAAAAACAACACAAAATCAAGCAAAAAATATATATACATACATATATGTACATATAAATATTAAATACAACAAATGTTTTGGTCAAAGAACATAAAACAAAAAAAAAGAAAATTGATTATAAATATTAAGACAAATTAATAAATTTTCTATTATTGATTATAATAATTATAGGAATAATGATGACAATTATGATAAATACTAGCTATTATAATTATGATAACTATTACAATTATATATTATGCACACACAATGTAATCAAAATAAAATAAAACTACAAAAATGATCAAAAAAATTAACTTAAAATTACAAAAAAGATGAAAAATACAAAAAATAATAAACGATACTGATTATGTTATTAGAAATGAGTTGTTAATGTCTTTTTTATTTATTTATAAGCAAGGGCGGATGAATAATTTTAATCAGGGGGTGGGGGTGGTGGGGTTCAGACGCTTAACACAAAGATGAGTTTTTGAGCACCGCTTAAAAATGACTTTAATGTTCTCTAAAGGAGGCTGAAAAAATTTAAATAACATAATGTGTATCTTAACTTTACATTCACATACATACATATTTCAAGGGCTATAGTGAGATTATTTTAGAACACTGTTGTCCAGCAAGGTATGGTCTAACTATTTAATTTGGACTACTTCCTGCATATGAAAACATTCCAAGATTCTAAATATGACATATGTAACAATAGTTTAGAGGGTTCTTAGTGCATTTCACGCAGAAATGTTGGAAATTGTGTTGAAGCGTGGCTTTTTCCAAAAATAATAATACATTCTGTTCTTTTTGGCATTTCTATAGATGCGGGGAACTCTACAAAAATAAAGATGCAAAAACCCAAAAATGAGAAAGTTTGCCAGAAAAGTGTGATCTTTTTTCGTAAATAAAACAGATTCTGATATGAAGAATTTGGGGAGAGTACGATAACTTTGGCGACAAAGTTTAATGACGGATTTGTATAGAACAGTTAAAAACAAGCATTTTTTACTATGGGAGGGGGGGTCTATTTCCCCCCGTTTAGGCGGTAGGGGCAATTTAAAAAAATATGTACATTAAATGGAAAAAAATAATTAAAAAATAACGGTAATACTTACAATTAAGTAGTATACCTTTTTTTAAAGCCAACATTTTTGTCTATTAGCTTTTTTTTTAAATCAAGTCAAAACTATGCATAGTTTTTGAAAAAAATTGTTTTAAACTAAAAATGTATGCAAAAAAAATTAAAAAAAAGGTTTAAAGTGTAGTTTTTCAAAACTTTCAAATTATCTATTTTTTTTAGAATTCATTGCTCTTATTTGTTTTTGATCAAAAACTGAAAACTAGATGACTTTATGTCTTCTAGTTCTTGAGAAAATTGAAAATTACCAAAATAAATATTTTAATTAAATTACTTTTTCCTTGCTTAAGTATTAACGTAGTCTTATTTTGATAGTAATAATCGAATATGGATTAAGATACACCTAGGGTAAATTAATTTTTCTTAAATCCAGCTTATTTAAATGCAAAAGAAACTTTGCATGCACCCCATCTTGCACCCACCCTGCACGCACTCCAACTTGCACCCACCCCAAATCCTATAGTGTTCCCAAGCAGGGGGGTTACAGATCCCACTGTTGCATACACCCAAACACGCACACACCTTACTGTTGCATACACCCAAACTCGCTCCTACCATTGTTACTATCAAAATAAGACCACTCAAGCAAAAAAAAAAGAATTAAATTAAAATAGTAGTTGTGGTTATTTTCAATTTTCTCAAAAACTAAAAGACATAAAATCATCTAGTTTTCAGTTTTTGATCAAAAACAAATAAAAGCAATCAATTCTGAAATAAAAACAGTGGTAGATAATCTTGAAGTATTGAAAAATTACACTTTAAACCTTTTTTTTAACTTTTTTTACTCAAATTTTGAGTTTAAAATTAAATTTTTCAAAAACTACGCACAGTTTTGACTTGAATTAAAAACTGGCTAATAAAACAGAATGTTGGCTTTAAAAAAATGTATACAACTTAATTGTAAGTATCACCGTTATTTTTTAATTATTTTTTTCCATTTTAAATAATAATTTTTTTAAATTGCCCTACCGCCTAAACGGGGGGAGATAGACCCCCCTCCCATAGTAAAAAATGCTTGTATTAAGCCCCTCTACCAAAAACCGTTATTATATCTTGGCGCCAAAGTTATCGTACTCGTGCCAAGAATTTTCTGGCTCTTTTTTGGACTCATTTTTCTGGAGTCTATTATTACTATCGTTATCAGTCTACTTAGTCGTAGATTGGAGCTGATGTTAGAAGACAAATTCAAAAAAAATTACTGTTTTACGTGAACCTTTTGAAAATATTTTGATCTTAAAGAAGTCGACAAAACATAAAAATTGTAGAAAGAAAAATGTCTGGTTCTTGAGTTGAAGGAAATAGGTCCATTTAAGTGCATAAATAACTTAAATTAACTAGGGGGCTCAACAGTCCGTTGAGAACTAGGGCCTAGTGACTTACAACTCTCAACCATTCCTATGTGCGAGTAATTTTGTCAGAAATGGAGGGGACTTACAGTTTTTAAGCCGAATCCATACGGCTAATTTGAGAAAGCACTTTTAATCACAAGAATAACTCTTGGAGGGTTTGTCAAAAGAGGCAGTATCCGTGCAAAAAACTTTAGATGACACAGGCAGGAATTGAAACCAAGACCTCTGGCATGACAGTCGAAGGCAGTAGTCATTATGCCACGGGTACTTCCATTGAAGTACATAATTTTTCTCAAAAGGAAAAAAACTAGTGTGGCACTCACAAATTACACGTTGCAGAATTTTTTTTCACTTCAATTCTCGAGAGATTAAAAGCTTTTATATTCAATTAATAAATATGAAACGTTTATTATGTTTTTTAATTAGCCAGAAGTTTAACGAAAGTCTCTTATTAAAGCAATTTAAAGCATTTCTTTTGAATTCAAGGAAATTCCTACGAAAATAAAAAAATACAATCTTCCAGGAGGGCGGGTGTCGTAGCGGTCATGGCATTGGGCAGGTTCAGGCAACATAATTGACTTGAAATTAAGACAAGTTTCTGGTATCTGATTGGCCAGTTGCCAAAAAATTTCCTTCCAAATAAGGCAACCTTATTGGAAAGTTGACTGGAAAGTAAGTCAAGAAAAATTGCCCTAACTATCAAGTCAAGTCAACTTATGTTAAAATGACAGATGATCATGTTTTAAATTTCAGTTGGAAAAGAAATAAATAATATTTCTTTGTTGTGCAAACTACAAATCGTAATGGACTTGTAGCTTGCCTCAGGATTGCTTTGTAGAAAATAATGTTTTTGGTAGTTTTTGTACGATTCACTGAAGGTAGAGGTTATAGTGAAGTAAAGTTCTGAGTTTTAAATGTATGACATTTGAAAAACTAACTAGTTGTCTTCGTCAAAATGTACGTTCAAAGAATGCAGTTGACTGCAATTGAAGTCCCTTATGTTGCCTGAACCTGCCCATTGTTTCTAAGTAATCCTTGTTTTTTAGGTTTGACGATTTTTCTAAAGAAGGTCATAAAAAGTACCTGTTTTTTTGTGTCACATGGATAGGGCCAAGATTTAAATTTACCTATTAGCGTGTTTTATATAAAAGGATACTTTAATTGTTTGAGAGCTTAGTACGAGTATAGATATAATCACGAAGTATGGGTAGAGGTAAGAGTTTAACCAAGGAGTAAATAGGCCAAATTTGAGCTTACCGGTATCTCGTCAAAACCATCCGTTTTATAGCGAGCAAAATTAGAAGAAGTTTAAATGTCGTATACAACTACCTCAAGGACCCATACATACTTCATTCATTCCACATTTGGCGTTTTCCAAAAAACCTAAGGGTTTGACAAATATCGGCAAATAAAAAAGCTTGTCCCCATCCATGTGACGCAAAGTGTATATCGCATTCCAATATCTGTTGTCAATACCTGAAACCATTTCGAAACAGAATCTTTCTCAGACACCTTACCTTAGGACTAGGAGGTGTCAAAATATTTCATATTCCAACAAACTTCGAGAACAGTGCAGTTGAATTTGTTGTTCTAGTAACAATTTCAATGGTGAATTTATTCAACCATATAACTTCAACTATAAATCATAAAATTACGTTCCCATTTTTTCAAATACAAATACATATGCATGTAGTTAAATATATTGGTAGGCACATTCTTATTGGAATCTAAAAAAAGTCAGCACTCCTTTTGACGTTAGATCTCATGTACCTATTCTGTTGTTCTTGTGAATATTCTTTGAAAATAATAACCAAAATAAAAGCGTCCGATTCTGAAGCCCATCAAAGTAGACATTATGTTCATTCTTACTTACCTGTATGTGCACCATGTTCGATTCTCATCTTCTTTTTTTTTTTTTTTTAAGAATATACGAGTATATAGAAAAGAAGAATTGTGCTACTTACATTGAAAAATGTTATGAATTTTTAATTTTTATTTTATTCAAACTTTTCAATAGGTACGTGCTCATCGTAAATGTATGGCAAATTTATGGACCTATATAAGCTATAAGTTAACCTACCAAACCAAACGCCTAGCTGGGCGTAAGAATACCTACTCCTTTTTCGAATTTTCAATATGAATAAAAATCCCTCTGGACACGGACACGATAGAAATAAAAAAACATCTATAGTCAATGAGCAGGGGGAGGAGGAGGAGAAATAAATTTTTCTTTACAGTGTGTTTTTAGACAAAAAATTCTATACTGAATGAATTGTAATTTTACAAAGTGGAACAATAAATTGTTCGAAGCATGGGCTGCAGAAACAGACAGACAGAGAATTATTAAGATAATGGGATTGTAAATTTCAATGAATAAAACGTGTGCTTATGCTTGTGTTTGGTTATCCTGTGTTTCAGAACACAGAAAGAGGGAAGAACCGAAGCATATTTTTGTATTTGTATCCAACTGTAAATTAATTTGATTAAAAAGTATTATCTACGTTGACCCGGGGTCCAGGGAACAGACAAAATGAAGCTTGAAGAAACTCAATACAATGTGAATTATTTAACAATTTGGTATAAGTTTTGCAACCCCTAAGAAAAGAATTGAAATTCTTGTTATTGAGTTGTTTTTTCTTTTTGCATCAAAGACTATCGCATTTCAAAGCTGTTTTTCAAATTTAGTGCTCTGCTTATTATACGCAATTCAATATTGCATTTATTTTTCTACAATTAAACACCAAAAAAACAGAAAAGGTTTGTACCTATACATTTTTTGGACCAGTGTTAGGTCAGGTATGGTGCTTCTGTAGAGTGCGTACGGCCGGGCGGCGGCGGCTATTGGGTTCATATAAATTTCGTATAGATCAGGGGTGAAATCGCGTAAGGCGATTATTTTGATTGTCACCCTTTCTTTGTTCTGAGTAAAGTGATCACTAAAAATATTTAAGTACTTGTCAGCACTCACATATTATAATGTCATTTCTTAATTTTTTTTAATAGTTTTTAATTTTATACCTACTTACCCAGAAAATAGCAAATAACCGCGATTCGATGACATCGACCAATTTCTGTACGAACTTACAAGTTTGGCTAATTGGGGCAAGGACGAAATTTTGAAACACACATTGAAAAAATATTCTGCAACCCCAAAGAAGAAAGCGAAAAGAGAATAAAATGGATGACGTCTTAAAATGCAATAATAGGAACTGCAATACACAAGCAATTGAAAATTTTTGTTGATATCCAATATGCTATTCGACAGCTTGTAAAATCTCGAGTTTGCAATTTTTACAAATGCAAAACTTGGAAAATAGTTCCTATACCTATGTGGCAAGTAAAAATTCTTTGAACAATTCAATACAAACTTATATTTTTCTTATCAAGCAATTTATATAATGACAATTGATGTATACTCGTTCTTTTTTTAAGTTTAATTATAAACCTAAAATGTAACAATTAAAGTAAACTGAAAAATCTGTTTCTTACATTTATAGAAACTACTCGTAGGTATATGGCAAGTGGAGAAGTCGAAAAAAGTAGGTCCCCGATTCCGTCCGTCTATTTGTCCTGGCCTGGCCCCTACAGCCCAAACTATTGGGTCGATTGAATTCAAATTTGGAAATTAAGGTTTTTAGCCGATTCACATTTTTTTCATTTTTTAAGTCTAAAAATTACAGTAGTCCCCCATCAAAATCGAACTGACACATTAAAAACGTCGTATATTTTTCTTCACATTTCTTTATTTATAAATAAAAATGTCTGTATGTCGTGGGAATTGACAATTACACGCGTTTCACTGGCCAGATTCTTTTGATAGTTGTTCGTTAATATAGCACCAAATCTATCATAGAAAAAACTTCAGCTCTGTAGCAAGTAAAAGTAACCCAAAAAAATATGTCTTCATCAGCCCAAACCATTGTGTTGTTTGAGTTCAAATTTGGAAATTAAGGCCTTAAGCCAATTCCCTTTTGGCGTTTTTTTTCATTTTTTTAAAGACTAAAAATAACAGTGTAATACCCGTGGCATGGTGGTTAGTGCGTTGGACTGTCATGCCGGAGGTCATGGGTTCGATCCCTGCCTATACCATCTAAAGTTTTTTTTCACGGTTACTGCCTCTTGCGAGGAATTGACAAATTCTCCAAGAGTAATTCTTGTCATGAAAAGTGCTTTCTCAAATTTGCCGTTCGGATTCGCCAGTACCAGTACTCGCACACAGGAATGGTTGAAAGTTGTAAGTCACTAGGCCCTTCTTAATTTGGCTTCTTTAAATAAAAAATAATGTTTTTGTATTGCTCGAGAAGGGTAGCCGCCATAGAACCGTAATTGTGTTTTTAAGTTTTTTGAAGAACTAATCAACCGATTTCAATATTTTTTTGTCTGCACGGGCTCTTATACTGTCTCAATAATATTTTGTGATTAAAAATGTCATTGTTTTTATTTTTGATTTTGAAAAAAAGTCTATCTTTAACAATGGTTAGAACACTTATGCCCAATTTCATAAACAACTTTTAAGCATTTAACAGGATTTTAAACTGTAAAATGGGATATTTTGGTTTCACCAAGCGTTTTTAAAGTAAACAAGCGTTTAAACACCTTTTAAAACTAAATGCCCATTTTTGGCTCACTAAATTTTAAAAGTGTTATTAAAAAATGAATATGACAGATTGACGGCTGATGTGTTGTTTTGTAAAATTTTTATTCTCAATATTTGGAGATACAGAATGAATAGGTAAACAAATTCAATTCATTACTATTTATAATATCATTTTTATGATTTTAATTTTTAATTAGAATATTAGATTGGTCATCTTCTTCTGACAAAGAAGCACAACATATAGTTATTCGCCATTCAAGAGTATTCCGCGTTCACAAGAATCCATTTTCAGACTATGATGATATTGACTTCAAAATGAGGTTCCGACTTTCCAAAGCATCTGCGGATCAGTTGTTGAGTTTGTTTGGTCATCATTTGGAGCATAAAACTAACCGAAATAAACCCGTCAGAGCATTAATCAAGTGCTTATTACTCTAAGATTTTATGCCACACGATCTTTCCAAATCTGCGTCGGAGATATTTTTAATATCTCAAAATCAACTGTTTGCCGCATCGTACGAAAAGTAACCCACCATATAGCATTAATGAGACCGCAATTTATTAAACTTCCTACTGATCGTCATGATATGATGAACGTTCAAAACAAATTCTACGGCTTGGCTAGATTTCCAAAAGTTGCTTTTGATTTTGACGAAGTTTATACTGTTGTATTTTGCGATTCTTGTCATTTATTTCAACATATAATGCTTTCTCTTTTTTCTCACACAATTCGCTTAATAGAAAGAAAAAAGGGGTTTTATTTTTACAGGGTTGTGAAGAGGACTCTATTTTAACAAAAATATCCCTGAAATTTCCCATTTTAAGCTTGGTGAAACTGACAAAATTCAAAGGCCTTCTAAAATTTAAAAAGAGGCTGGGATGCGACCCACACTGATAACTTCCCATCCCGTCTATCGATTTGTCTTGCTTAAAAGTTTGTCTAAATGTATCAATTCTTACCAAATTTGCGTTCTATTTTTTGTAGATTTTATTTTTTTTATGAAAAAATGGACTGTTGGATTTTTATAAAAAAATTATTGAATATAAAAAACAATATTTTCTGTGAAATAAAATAAGTTTGAAGCCAATATTTTTAATTTTTGAAAAGCTATTTGAGCCGAAAATCAATTTTTAACAACTTTTATTAATTTTTTTGTTTAGGTTTTTATTTTTTGTAAAAAAACTGTCAATTCGATTTTTCTCAAAATTTGTCCTAATGTTGAAAACAATATTTCTTATAAGTTAAAATTAGTTAGAAGCCATAATCTCAAATTTTTGAAAAGATATTTAAGTCGAAAATCAATTTTTACCAACTTTTGTTAATTTTTTTTTCGGTTTTTAATTTTTTGTAAAAAAACTGTCAAT
Source organism: Eupeodes latifasciatus (assembly GCA_920104205.1). Taxonomy (NCBI): domain Eukaryota; kingdom Metazoa; phylum Arthropoda; class Insecta; order Diptera; family Syrphidae; genus Eupeodes; species Eupeodes latifasciatus. The sequence continues at coordinate 24,564,710 of OV049927.1, forward strand.
TCTATTTTTTTCAAAATTTAATTGAATGTTGAAAAAAATATTTCTTGAAAGATAAAAGTAGTTTAAAGCCAATATCTCAAAGTCTTGTAAAGATATTTGAGTCAAAACTCAATTTTTACCAACTTTTTTTTATTTTTTTTTAGGTTATTATTTTTTGTAAAAAAACTGTCAATTAGATTTTTCTCAAAATTCTATCAGATGTCAAAAACATTATTCTTCGTTGCACAAAATTGTTTTGGAGATGAAATCATATTTTAGTCGTAAAATTTTCGAAGTGACAAATTTTTTTTTTCAGTTTTTTTGATTTATAAAAACAACCGTTAATTGAATTTTTTTCCAAAAATATAATTGTTTTGTATCACGTTACAATATATAACATAAAATTTAATTCAAGTCTCTAGCGTCATTGGTTCATGAGATATTTAGGGTTAACCAAAATTTTCACCTTTTTTTTTAAACTGCTATGGTAAAAAAACCACCCACGCAATTTTCTTGAGAGCCCTTTCTGCATCTTTCTGCCTTATTATCTGTATAACAAAATTTATTTGAAGTCGATACCTCTTCTGGTTCTTGAGCTATGGACAACGAAAAAAATGTCGCGAACGTACGGACATACGGACGTACGGACCTACGGACGTACGTACACACGCACGCAAAGACATCTTTCTAAAAATCTTTTATTTTGACTCTAGGGACCTTGAAACGTCGAGAAATGTCAAAATTTTCAATTTGACAAATCGGACCCATTACAATAACTTCCTATGGGAAGTTAAAAAGCTTTTAGATAAAAGTTCTTTTAGTGTTTGTTTATGAAATCGGACATTAATATAAATAGTTAGAATTTCGAAAAAATGGGCTGTGGAATTTTTTTCGAATTTGTCCCATATCTTTTGAAATGTTGATCATGGAGGTATAAAAATATGGAACAATGTTCAGAGCAACTAGGAAAATCTGAGCAGGAACAAAATTCATAAATTCAATTCCTATCAAGGGGGCTAGTTCAAAATCAGTTTTAGGGGTCTTAAATCCACATTTTTGGTTAGTTTAAAAAAAAACTTTCAAACAAAACGGAACAAACATATAAAAAATCGTTGTGTACTAAAACCAAATATTGTATAGTAGCTAGTGTCGCGAAGTAGAGTGAGGCAATTGGAGCGAGAGGAGAATAGTAGTTGTAACTAGAGGGTTCTAGGCCACCGGCATCACCAGGGTTCTGATCTATGCTAAATACCGGCATCACTGGGGTTCTGATCTATGCTAAATACCGGTATTATTTTGGGTTCTGATCTATGCTATGCTAAATACCGGTATTATTTTGGGTTCTAGACCAAGCTTAGCAAATGTTAGAACGTAAAAACGTAGAATTCACGTTCACGTTAGAACGTAAAAACGTAAAATTCACGTTCGCGTTAAAACGTAATATTGGCGTTAAAACGTAAAATTCACGTTCACGTTAAAACGCAAAAACGTAAAATTTACGTCCACGTTAAAATGCAAAAACGTAAAATTCACGTTAAAACGTAAAATTAACGTTTACGTTAAAACGCAAAAACGTAAAATTCACGTTCGGAACGCAAATAATACCATAGGAAACTGAACAAAATCATGAACAGAACATGATGTTTAAGAGTTAAGTTTTTTCAGAAAAGGTGGTCCATATGAGTGAAGAGAGAAAAGAATCGTTAATTTTTCTAATATTTTTTTATTTTTTAATTAAATTTTAATATTTAAAAAAATAGTTAGTATTGCTGGTAGGGGGCTTACATCAAACCCCCCTTTATAAGTTTTTTTTTTAAAGAATACAGCAGGTGGGCCACTGCCACAAGATCAGTTTTATATTTCATTTTCAAGTTCTATTCGATAATGACCCCAAGCTAGGTTATTTATATTATTGGTACATATAAATCTTTTGTCATCAGAACAACTTAAACTTAATTTGTTTATACATTCGGTGTATATAGTAGTATGGTGTTTAGATCTAAAGTTCAACATTTTACTATAGAAGTTTTGTTTGTGTAGCAAACAGTCTCTGTAATTTTGTAAAGACATTTTTTTTTACAGCTGCTGATTTAACACCCTTATGCCCAATTTCATAAACAACTTTTAAACATTTAACAGGATTTTAAACTGTAAAATGGGATATTTTGGTTTCACCAAGCGTTTTTAAAGTAAACAAGCTTTTAAACGCCTTTTAAAACTAAATGCCCATTTTTGGTTCACTAAATTTTAAAAGTGTCATTAAAAAATGAATATGACAGATTGACGGCTGATGTTTTGTTTTGTAAAATTTGTATTCTCAATATTTGGAGATACAGAATGAATAGGTAAACAAATTCAATTCATTACTATTTATAATATCATTTTTATGATTTTAATTTTTAATTAGAATATTAGATTGGTCATCTTCATCTGACGAAGAAGAAGAACATATAGTTATTCGCCGTTCAAGAGTATTCCGCGTTCACAAGAATCCATTTTCAGACTACTTCAAAATGAGGTTCCGACTTTCCAAAGCATCTGTGGATCAGTTGTTGAGTTTGTTTGGTCATCATTTGGAGCAGAAAACTAACCGAAATAAATCAAGTGCTTATTACTTTAAGATTTTATGCCACAGGATCTTTCCAAATCTGCGTCGGAGTTATGTTTAATTCCTCAAAATCAACTGTTTGCCGCATCGTATGAAAAGTAACCCACCATATAGCATTGATGAGACCGCAATTTATTACACTTATATGATATGATGAACGTTCAAAACAAATACTACGGCTTGGCTAGATTTCCGAAAGTTCTTGGTGCAATCGATTGCACACACATCAGAATTCAGTCACCTAGTGGAGCGAAAGCAGAAGTTTATAGGAACAGAAAAGGATGGTTTTCAATTAACACTCAATGCGTATGCGACAGTAATTTGAAATTCAGTGATGTTGTTGCACGATGGCCAGGAAGTGGGCATGATGCTAATATTTTTGACGATTCACTTCTTCATGCTAGAATTGAAAACAATGAATTTCCAAATTGTTATCTACTTGGTGATGGTGGCTATCCGTGTAGAAATTATTCATTGACCCCAATACTAAATCCTAATACTACAGCTCAGATTGCCTACAACAAATCTCAAATAAAAACTAGAAATGTAATTGAAAGAGCTTTTGGGGTTTGGAAAAGGCGTTTTCCTTGCCTTTCTATCGGTATGCGCATAGAAATAAAAACAATAATGGCAGTCATTGTTGCAACAGCAGTTTTGCATAATATCTGTATTGAAATTGGAGACGAAGAGCCTCCAAATGATGCAGAAGTATTAGTACCAGCTTTTACAAAGTTTGAATTACAAATCGCAAACGAAAACAATACTGCAGCACGGAACCAACTAGTAGATACATTTTTCAACGGCTAAAAGTATTTGAACATGTTTCGTATGTAATATTGGTTATTTTATTTAAAAAAAAATAAAAAAAACTGTTGAGATTAACGCAATGTATAAATAGGTATCTCTATTTTTGGATATATGTACATATGTATACAACTATTGGTGAGCTTGTTTGTATAGCTCTTTTTCTTTTAGTTGAAGCTCGATCTCCTTGATTTTTAGCTCTACTGCAAGAATCTCTAGCTCCTTCTCCAATTTTTTTTCCTAAGGGAGCAAATTTCATCACATTTGTGAAGGTTAGTTACAACCTTTTTGGTCATTCTTCCTTTTGCTCTTGCTTTTTGAACAAAGTTCTTTGAAGTTGATGGAGCAGGTGGCGATAACGCAATAATTTCACTAATGTCGTTCGACGGAGTAACTATTTGGAATTCTTCCAAGTATTTCGGAAGTACATCAACGGAATCGCTTTCTACTTTGCTGTTAAAGTCCGCATTGGAATCGTATATGCTGTCTTCGGGTGTGAACTGCAATCCCCCCATTCTAGCGATTTTTTCCTCCAGGCGACTCAGGGCTGACGTTGATGGTCCACCACCAGTTTTATAGATTTCGGTCTGTAGAAAACAAAATATCATCAAACAAGTTAGGTAGGTACGTTGGTATATAATTATGTACTATTTATAAATCATAGCACAGAAAACTTGGATTCAAGTGCATTCACCTTTGAGAAACGTTAATTTAACTGTTGCTCAAATGATTTTATGTTTTTGAAAGAAAAACAAATTTTTCCTTGACTCAAGTTTTGAGTGTTGAAATTCTTTTGGTTCTTACCTTATGAGTGAACATTTTTTTCTTCGTCTTGTGCTTCAAGGACTCATACGTGCTTCTTAACTGCACAAAACTCCTTTCGCCCGAGGTTGCTACAGTGGAGTTAAAGATATTTGAAATCTCCTGCCAAGTTTTGGTTTTTGTATCCACAGTCACCCCATCTGTGGCTTTATTTTCTATTATGTTCTTAAATTGGGCAACAATATCTATTAATCCATTTTTTTCAGCCTCGGTATAATTTCTTCCTCGTTCTCTTTTTTTAAAATTGGTATTCATATTTTATTTTTGAACGACACGATTACTGAAACGGTTTGTTTTTGATTTTGAAGTAATTTATACTGTTGTATTTTGCGATTCTTGTCATTTATTTCAACATATAATGCTTTCTCTTTTTTTCTCACACAATTCGGTTAATAGAAAGAAAAAAGGTGTTTTATTTTTACAGGGTTGTGAAGAGGACTCTATTTTAATAAAAATATCGCTGAAATTTCCCATTTTAAGCTTGGTGAAATTGACAAAATTTAAAGGCCTGATAAAATTTAAAAAGCTTTTAGATAAAAGTGCTTTTAGTGTTTCTTTATAAAATTGGGCATTAGCCTTTTTTATTAGTGCTGCATCTTCTATGTCTATACTATACATTTTAGCTCTTAATCCTATAAATTCCTTCATTATTCTATTATTATTTTCATCCTTCATAAATCCTAACTTTTTCACATTGAACTGGGCAATACCGTAGCGGTTTTGGGGTGGATAGTCTGAAGTATCAAATTTATCTATTATATCATTTCTTATATCACTGTAAAAATCATCTGTTCTTATTTTATAAATAAATGAATCGGTATCCATGTAGGCCAGATGTAGGTTGTCAGTAAATTTAGGTTTCATGTATGCATAATGAAAGTCGTAGATTTTATACTTTGAAATCTCCAAAACACAAAAACCTAAGTATATAGGCTTATTATATACACTGTAAATTCGTCTTAACTGAATAGCAGCCATGGTTTTCGAAAATTCTAATATGCTATGAAAATTAGGTTTAGCTATAAGAGCGCGACTACCGAGATGGGTGCCTTTGCTTTCTATTGAATCGACAATTCGAACATCTTTTCGTTTGTCTACATTTTCCATAGTTTTTCCGAATACAGCATTATTGCAAAGTTTACGCTGATCCTTTTCAAACTTTGTGGTGGCTTTTTTCTTAGTTCATTGTTTTTTAATCAATATATTTTTTCAGCCATTGAGATTGTTTGAATTGCATCACTCTATGAATTTTCTTAAGCATCAAACCATTATCAAGGCATTGAATTAATGTTTTGTAATGAATTATATAATTAACTTTATTATTCAAATCAGCAATTAATTTCTTATTGGATTTAACAGACAATAAAATGTTTGAAGGACAGAATGGAAGATCATTGGGATTATCATGTATTTCTAGGGGATACTGGGTATCCACTTCTAAAACATAACCAATGTTTATATTTGAAATTAACCAGCCTTTAATCTCATCTAAATTAGTTGGAGGTTCAACCCATTTAAAGTCTGAATGTGGGAGGTAATCAGACATGGCCCAACCGTATAGGTTATTAACATCCAAGTACATTAAATAATCAGATGGTTTACTTGAATCATTATCAACCATATATTTATTATTTGCTTAACAATGTCGCAAGCTACATTGTGTTAAACCTCCTCTTATACCCTTAACGAAAAAGTTATACATGTTAACATCTGTCAAAAGTTCAAGCTTAACACCTGTTTCTTTAAACATAGTATCATAAGAGAAAAAGTAGAGTTCCAGCTTTGTATATGAAAACTATAGTAGTCTCATGAGCAGAAATTTTTAGGGCAACCGGATGCCGTCGTTGGCGGCAGTGTTACCGCTATGCGACTTTAGTCGCATTTTGACCCTTTTTTGTGCCGCATGCGACCATGATACGACTTTTTAAAAAATTTTCTATTTTGACCCTTTTTAAAAAATTATGCGACTTTTTTGACCCCATCTCTAGAAAAATACATTGAAAAGATAAGTTATTTTCTTAATTCATACAATATTTCCAAACTTCGATTGAAATTGTTTGGGTCGATTTGATCACGTTCGCTCAGAATCGAAATCTTGCTATTCTAGCATGAAAATTCATTTCAACCTTTCGACTCTGCATATAAATGTATGTAGTTAATAGTTAACAATTTTAAGTTTGTATGAGTAATTTTGGTTATTTCACCACTCCGTTCCTCTTTAACAAAGTTTCCCAATTATTTCTATGTGTTTGTTCGACTGTGGTGAAATTTGAATAAATTCATGAATTCGAAAAAAAATTATCTGTCAAGATTTACCTACTATTTTGTTGTCTTTTGTGTTTTTGTGTTTCGGCCGGCGCGCCGCACAGTGGGGCATCTTGTATGGGGGAGCGGACAAAACTCTATAAAATCTAAACTAATGAACCGATTTGAATGAAATTTTCAGGAATGATAGCCAATAGCAAGACAAATCTACACCAGAAAATTCCGCCCATTTCCACGCCCACTAAAAGAGAAAATGGCTTTTTTCGGAAAACATATCTGAAAACAAAGATTTGTTTACCGAATTTAAGGTATATTGCGAATATAATAATAAATAGCGAAAAAAGAATTTTAAAAGCATTGTAAATTATTAAAAATTCAGTTTTAATATGCTTAAAGGTGAATGGTTGTGAGTAAAAAACATCTTTAGGTTTATTTTGTTTGCAGTTGTAAGGATAACACATTGGATTTATAATGACATAGATAGTTGGTGTTTTCAAAGCTTACCGTTTGATTTGTTTTAAATGTAATATGAAATAAATTTAAATAATAAATAAAAAAATAATTCAAGTAGGTAAATAAAAAAAAATAATTCAAGTAAATAAAACACACTGTTGGCAAAGTGAAGTGTTTAAAATTTTTGTTGGTCTGCATAAAAACATAATTTTGTTAAGTTAAAAATCAAATATAAAATTCGAAAAGTAATTCACGACACTAAAAGAAAAACCGGTGAGCACTTTGTGATTTTTCAAATTTTTGTTCTATTATATTTACATCGAAAAAATCAAGTTAAAAGAAAGTACAAAAAGATCACAGACAAAGAGCTACATACATATATCACAATATACCTACATACATACATATTGCAACACAAAATATTTCATGAATAAAAGCAATAACAAACGCCCAATTTCTGCTATTTCGCCTGAAAACATGGGAATAAACGACATTAAAAAGGGAAAAAACACTTCTGGACTCTTAATGAACATGTCACGGAAAGATCTTGAAGATTTGTTTGACTCTAAGCAACAACATCTAGCCACCAAATCAGATATAGAAGAAGTGCGAGTTGACATAATAGCATTAAAATCTGAAAATGACGTGCTAAGAGGTGTAGTGATTTCTCTCCAGGCGAAGCTAGGTGTTTTAGAAAAAGAAATGGAAAGAATGCAAATGCAATCCAATGAAAAAAATTTGATCTTCCGTCTTGAATACAAAGAGCAGGCTGATCAAAAAGTTGAAGTGGAAGAAGTTTGTTCTCATCTGTCAAATGATCAGGCTAATAACATCATAGACGAAATAAAAGAAGTAAAATCATGGAATACAAAATTTAAAAACTTTATTGTCAAACTTAAAACGAAAGATACACTTTACACTATATTAAAAAACGCAGGAAAACTAAAAAACACAAAGATCTCAGTTCAAAAAGATTATCCGCGGAACATCAGAGCTAGAAGGGGTCATCTTCTGCACGTCAGAAAAATGATTAAACGCGTGAAACCGAACACTAAAGTTGTCCTGAAAGATGATACGTTGTGGGTAGATGGATGCTCTTACACTTGGGACGATTCTGTCGGCCTGAAAAGTGGAATCAATTGTGGTTTTACAAAACTATGCGACTATTTACAACTTCCTCAGGATTATTTTAAATCGTGTTTATATAAAACCAAGGAAGCAATAGATGACAGCTCGATGACAGACTCAAGGTTCAGAACAAATGTCAACAGTGTTCAGAATCTTTTAGTACTGCCAAATGGCTCTGGTCAATAGCGCAGGGATGGCAGGGAGGAACGAGATTCTAGTAATATAAAATACTTACGATTTTTAGCATACAATGTTGGCGGACTTAATAACAAAATATTTTACCCGGAATTTTTTAAATATTTGCTAGAATTTGATTTGGTTTTTTTATTCGAAACTCATTTATTAGAAGGTAGAGATAAAAACTTTGACAAATATTTCCCATCATATTCCTGTTTTTGGATACCAGCCAAAAAAACAGCAATGAGAGGACGGGCAAGCGGAGGTACACTTATGGCAATAAAAAACAACATTCTGTCGAAGTTTGAAGTAAAAATAGAGGAAAACATTGGTTGCATAGTAATGAGACATATGAACAAAACTCTGTATATAATACCAATTTACATAAATTGCAACAACTGGCAACATGAATATGAAGTATTTTACGATTTTGTATGCTCGCTTAAATCGCATAATATAATGATAGTTGGGGACTTAAACGCAAGAACTGGAGACCTGGGAGCAGAAAACACATTTGGATGTCAAAATCGAAAAAGCAAAGACGTTAAAATAAATAATGAAGGAAAACAAGTCGTTGATCTCTGTAACGAGTTCGGCTTGTGTATTTTGAACGGTAGCACAAAGGGTGACAAAAAAGGAGAATTCACGTTTGTTTCAAAGATGGGAAGCTCGGTAATTGATTATGGTCTGATTGGAGGAGAGTGGTGCTCTTTTGTAAAAGATTTTGCTGTTGGGGATATAACATATTCGGATCACTTTCCAATATTCCTGAATATTGCAAATAATTATAAAAATTCCCAGCTCGAATGTGCTACTCATAATCTGGCGGATAATTTAATGCTTAGATGGAAAGCATCGGCAACTTTCAACTACCAAAATGCTATGGATAACATGCTTACTCAATGTGAAACCAGGATTTCAATTAAGTTTGTTCCAATCTGCGAGCTTGAACGAATTATTAGGGAAGCAGCGAGATATATGAAAAATACGAACAAGTTAACTAAAAAAAATGAGTGGTATGACTTTTCATGTGAGCAATTAAGGAAAAGATCATTAGCTCTACTTAATCTCCTGAGAAGGTATGAAATTCCAAGTGTAAGGTTAGATTACTTGGAGATTAACAAACTTTACAAAAACACATGTAAAGAAAAAAAAAAGAAGTATGAAGAAAATTTAGCGGTTTCCTTAAGTCGAACTAAAGATTCAGCCGAGTTTTGGGCTATAACAAGGAAACTTAATGGAAATTCTAAAGTTAAAGTTTCAGCAGCAGTGTCATTGCAGGCGTTAAGATATCATTTTGCTTCACTTTTAAATTCTTCAACACAAATATCTTGGAGTTATGCCCGACCATCTACTTGGATTGAAAAACTCGATAAGAATATAACTGAAAATGAAGTGAGTTGTGTTCTACAAAGTCTTAAAGATGGCAAGGCCGCTGGATCAAATGGTATTCCAGCTGAGTTCTTTAAAAATAGCACAATTTTGTTTAAGATTAAATTGACAGAAGCGCTTAACATTATGCTCAAATTTGGAACGTTCCCCGATCACTTCTTTGAAGCCTTAATAATGCCAATCCACAAGAAGGGTGATGTAGAAGACCCTACAAATTATAGAGGAATATCGTTTCTAAATGCAGCCTTAAAAATATTCACAATCGTTCTTTACGAAAGACTGAACAGTTGGGTGCAAGATGAAAACAAGCTTAGCGAATTTCAAAGTGGTTTTCGTAAAGGATATTCCACAGTGGATAATATCTTTGTACTTCGTTCACTTGCGCGTTGGAAACTCGACCAAAATAAAAAACTGTACGCCTTTTTTGTCGATTTCAAAGCAGCTTTTGATTCTATCAATAGAAACGCTTTAATATACAAGCTATTTAACCTAGGAGTGTCAACTAAATTTGTCAACATTATTGAAAAACTATACCAAAACACCATAGCATACATTTATAATGGAAAAGAAAAATCAGAGAGGATCGAAGTGAATCAAGGAGTGAGACAAGGCTGTAATTTAAGCCCCTTGTTATTTGCACTTTTTCTAGATGATTTGGTTGAGTATCTCAATTGTGGAGTGGAGTTTGCTAACAAACGGATCAAAGTGATCATGTATGCCGATGACATTGTCATTCTAGCGGAGTCACCGAATGCTCTACAGTTGATGATCAATAAACTGGAAGAATATTGCCAAGTGTGGAATCTAGAATTTAATCCGGAAAAATCAAAAGTCCTGGTTTTTAAGAATGGATCTGGCAGAACGGCGAGAGACGAGCAATGGAAATATGGCGAAAAAACTCTAGACGTAGTCAAGTCTTATATTTATTTAGGAACGGAGTTCACTTTCAATTTAAAATTAGAAAAACATCTCAAAAGTAAACTAAATAAGGCTAGTATGAATGTGGTTCAATTGAAGAAGATGCTTTACCAAGTAATATCCGTCACTGATGAGAATGAAAGGTATGGGCATATTGAAAAAGCTCGCTCATCAACGGAAAGGCAATATTATTCAAAGTGCGTACTTAATCTCAACGACAGAAACTATTTCACCAGCGAATATAACAATTCTATTATTGGATCCATTTTTAAGATAAGAGGAGAACTGATCAGACTAAGCTTTAGGCCCCATCGTAACGAGGTTATCGATCTTTGCACTCTCTGTAATCAGCATGAGAGAGAGGATGTATTACATTTCGTAGGCGCTTGTCCAATGCTGACGGAGATAAGGCGTGTTCACTTTAAAAAAAGCTTTCTGCAAGTTGAAGAGGTTATGAACTATCTGAATGGTGCGAACTGGATGCGCCTTTACGAATTCTACAAAGAAGCGATAAAATACAGAGCCCGAATCATCGATGAACATTTTTGACTCAAACCAATAACAGGCATAAGAATCCGTTTACCGAATAAATTTTTGTTTTGATTTGACTAATCTAAAAGTCCTTTTAAAATGTTTCTAACTATGTATATTGAAAATCCTCTCAAATTTTCTTCTAATTTCGATTAAATTCATTGGAATTCAATAAAATTACGTAAAATATTTTGATTTAACTAATCCAAAAGACCTACAAATTTATTTTGACTAAACTAAAAGTTCCTAAAATTAAAAAAAAAAAAAAAAAAAAAAAAAAAAAAAAATTAAATAAAATAAAATGTCTATTTTGATTTAACTAATCTAAAAGTTCTTATTCCATTACAATTTGTTTCTTACAGTCATTTGAAATAAAAAAAAAAAAAAAAAAAAAAAAAAAAAAAAAAATTAAAATAATAATAATAGATAATAATTATGTTTTAAATATGTTAAATTACTTAATTACAAAATGTAAATAATAATGCCCCTCAGGCAGACGACAGTCTATGTCATGTCTTAAACATTTATTCAGAAGTTATAACTATGTAAATCTCAAAATTGTAAACACAGAATAAAGAATATCTATCTATCTATCTATCTATCTATCTAAAAAAAAAAATCATTTAATCTTAATAAGCTTATTCAAAATAATTCAAATAAACATAATTTGATATATGCAAATCTATGAAGTTTCAATTTAAGGCATTTCTGATGGACATTTAATTCTTACATCCCTGGTATTATTAAAACTTGTTCAACGAGAAAATGAAGGAAAATCTTCGACCATCCTCAACCCATCATTCACCAGCTCTTCAATTTTTCTTTTCGAAAGAAACTCTGCAAGAAGTTAGAAAAGAAAAAGACCGTGTAGAAGCTGAAATTTTGAATCTCCGAGATACTGAAATCGAGTTCAATGGATTCTTTATTAAAATAAAACATGCAATGTATTTCACAATGATAGATGGAAAAACGGCACATTGTTACAAATACAACTTCTAGTAGTAATTGTACCATTTGCGGGGCAAAGCCATCGGAAATGAATGACATTGCAAAACTCCAGTGTAAACCAACAGATGAAAATGCTCTAAAGTTGGGAATGTCATCATCATCGTCAGAACTGGTGGGGAGAGTACGATAACTTTGGCGACAAAGTTTAATGACGGATTTGTATAGAACAGTTAAAAACAAGCATTTTTTACTATGGGAGGGGGTCTATCTCCCCCCGTTTAGGCGGTAGGGGCAATTTAAAAAAATTAGTATTTAAATTAGTTTTCTCAAAAACTAAAAGACATAAAATCATCTAGTTTTCAGTTTTTGATCAAAAACAAATAAGAGAAATAAATTCTGAAATAAAAACAATGGTAGATAATCTTGAAGTATTGAAAAATTACACTTTAAACCTTTTTTTCAACTTTTTCTACTCAAATTTTGAGTTTAAAATTATTTTTTTCAAAAACTACGCATAGTTTTGACTTGAATTAAAAACTGGCTAATAAAACAGAATGTTGGCTTAAAAAAATTTAAAAAACTTAATTGTAAGTATCACCGTTATTTTTTAATTATTTTTTTCCATTTTAAATACTAATTTTTTTAAATTGCCCCTACCGCCTAAACGGGGGGAGATAGACCCCCCCTGTCATAGTAAAAAATGCTTGTATTAAGCCACTCTACCAAAAACCGTTATTATATCTTGGCGCCAAAGTTATCGTACTCGTGCCGAACTGGTTAAAAGGCATAAATATCGATTTTTTTTATATGACTTCCCAACTTAAAATTGCTCTAAAAACCGCATCCGGACGTATCCGGATGAGATTTTTACTGAAAAATGTTGCTGAGACCCTACACTATCTATTGGGAATAGTTTGCTAACAGAGGCAAACAGAGGCAGTAGTTAAAACCTTATGCGAACTAAAAAAATCACATAAATAGAGTGTTTCTTCGTCAAAAAATACCTTATCCAATTTTTTTCAATAAAATAACATACTGTATTGTTTATCTATTTATTTCAATCATGTAAGCAGACAAAATTGTTTAAAACTTTCAAATTTCACAATATACTGATCATTTAAGGAATACCAATATTTTATCAGTTTTCACGATATTTGAACTTTGAGCGAAAATCTACTGGTCTACAATTTTTTTTTTGAAAAACGGTTTTCATTTTCTGATTCTACAACCAATTAACTATAAGAAACACTTTCAGTTTAAAAAAAAATCCTACTTTCAAAAAAATAGGTTTTGTCCGCATTTTCCCCACTGTGCGCCGCGCCGCGGCGTTCATTTGTTGGGAGCTTATTCTCGATATTGTTTAAAATGGATAGGTAAGTTTTTATGAAATATATCTAAACGATTTATCACTCGTATTTATAAAGAAAAAATAGTTATTTCAGCCCTGGAAATAATTGTGTGTGTTAAAAAAAAAAAACTATGTACGTGTTTAGGAAAACTACACCATGGAATAAGGAGATTCCGCACTTAAATGGAACACTATACACTAAGCACCTGCCTTAAGTTTGAGTCCAGAAAATTCTTATTCCATGGTGTAGTTTTCCCAAAAACAGAAGCTTAAATCTTTGTATATAGCATAGAGGAAATATATTATCTAGAGTCCCGACTGGTACCCGTCTTGCCTGAAACACCCTCAAATTTTGTTTGAGGTAACTCTCTTAAAAGCCCGTAACAACTACATAGAATCTGCATTTTCCCATTAGAAATGCACGGGACAACTAACACATGCTTATGCTAATGGGCAAAATTCGCTCAATTTAGTTTGTAGGCCGAAAGAGAGCAAACCCATTAAGTCGGGACTCTAGATAATATATTTCCTCTATGGTATATAGAGTGGAATAGTACAATCATGAACGTCAATGAACTAAATCTGCAAAGTTTGTGCAGAATTTTAATTGAGGAAATTAAGAGACAATTTCACAATACAAAAAGAGAAGAATGAAAACAAAAGTAGCTATGGTTGGAGGGGACAATAAAGAGACATTTTTTTGTTTATTTATTTATGTATAAAGCAATAATAAAGACAAATAGGTACCAATAAGCCAAATACCAATTCAAATTTAAATTTTGAACTGTTGCCGTTTAGCCGATTGCCTATTTTCAAAACAAATAGGTAGTAGGTGCAATATTTTTGTTTTTCTTTTTTGTTTTTCATAGGTAGATTATATATACAAAGGTGTAATATTTTGTTTTCAAAGTGATATTTATGTAGAAATTATAAAGTGCGGGAAATATAGAATGTCTAGGTATGAGAATTGATATTTGTTTTGGAATTGTATTTATAAAAAATTATAAAATGAACGACTGTGTCGCGTTTACTTATGTATATACAAAATTAAAAAAAGCATATAATATCTCACAAATAACATTTTTGGAGTAAAACATGTTTGTTTCCAAATATTTTTAAAAACATTTTTTAACAAAAAATGTTATTTAATATAAAAATATAATTAACTTAAAATTCAGAATTAAGAGCATCAAGTTCACTTCAAAAAAATGAAATGATCCACTTGAGTAAAAAACTGTGCTACATTAATGTATTATGTTATTTTTTTAATTTGAATAGTTAACTTCCCATAGGAAGTCCAATTTGTCGAAATGAAAATTTTGACATTTCTCGACGTTACATGTACCCTTGAATCTCAAACAATTTTTTTTAGAGAGACGTCTGTGTGTGCGTGTGAACGTACGTTTGTACGGGATACCATTTTTCGTCACTTCGTCATTTGTCACTTCGAATGTTTTACGAATAAAAAATGATATTATCTCCAGAATAATTTTATACAACGAAGAATAACGTTTTTAACATTTGGACACAAATCTTTACAAAAAATAAAAACCTAAAAAAAAGTTGGTAAAAATTGATTAAAAATTGAATATCTTGGCAACAAATATTCTAAATTCTTCAAACTAGTTTTATTTTATAGAAAATACTTAATGTTTTTAATATTTACAAAACATTTTTAAAAAACTCAAATTGAGTGATTTTTATAAAAAATAAGAATATAGCAAAAATACACGCAAAATTGGTAAAAACTGATGTTCGATTCGAATAAATGAAGGTATTGACTTCAAAATCATTTCATAATGTTTTTGACATCTCATAAAATTTTGAGAAAAATCGAATTGACAGTTTTTTTTACAAAAAATTAAAAACCTAAAAAATAATTTAACAACAGTTGGTAAAAATTGATTTTCGACTCAAAAATCTTTTCAAAAATTTAAGACATTGGCTTCCATCTAATTTTATCTTATACCTAACTGATTGTTAATTTTATCTTATAAGTGATTGTTAATTGTAATTGTTTTCAACATTTGGTAAATTTTTGAAAATAATCGAATTGACCGTTTTGGTACAAAAAGTTAAAAACCTAAAAAAATTTTAACAAAAGTTATTAAAAACTGTTTTTCGACGTAAATATCTTTTCAAAACTTTGAGACATTGGCTTGAAACTAATTTTATCTCATAAGAAATATTGTTTTCAACATTCGATAAAATTTTGAGAAAGTAAAAACCTAAAAAAAATAATACTAAAACTTGGTAAAAATTTACTTTCGACTCAAATAGCTTTTCAAAAATTACAAATATTGGCTTCAAACTTATTTTATTTCACAGAAAATATTGTTTTCGATATTCAGTAATTTTTTTTATAAAAATCCAACAGTCCGTTTTTTTCATAAAAAAAATAAAACCTTCAGAAAATAGTACGCAAATTTGGTAAAAATTTATACATATAGACAAACTTTTAAGCAAGATAAATCGATAGATGGGATGGAAAGTTATCAGTGTGGGTCGCATCCCAGCCTCTTTTTTAATTAATAAAATTTTTAGAAAAAGTCAACCTACAGTTTTTTCTATATATCTGTACCTACCTATCATACTTTATAACTATGCTTACAATAGAATACCAAATACGAATAACCTATGATAAAAATGAAATACATATCCAACAACTTACGAGTAACAAAAATTGTACCTACCTCCCTACATACATATGTACATAACTGACTCAAAATTGAATTTTCCTACCTACCGTATTGTTTCTTTCCAAAAAATGAAAAAAAACCAACAAAGATCTGTTGCCAATTTTTAAATATGCACATCCACACAACTATGTACAATATTCAAAATATGACAACAGTGTATTCATTGTGAAAAGAAATTTCAATTATTTTAGATTTTATAAATTTGAAATCAAATGCAACAAAAACAAAACCTACATAGTTCAATACATAGGAATATCTCCATGACAACACACAAAAAAAAACATAAGCAACTGTATTATTTTGCTGTCTCACTTACTCTCTTCATTTCTAACAAGAGAGAAAATAATAAAACCCTCTTTTCCTCAACTCTTTTTTGTTTTAATTTCTAAAATCTGCACAACAAATTTTCAGTACTCCGAGCGCCGCCTGTCTGTCGTCAATGAACTAAAAATTCGTGTTCCATAAGAGTACTATAGATTATATATACAAGGGCCAGACAGCCAGCTGCTAAGAAATTGTTGGCAAAATAAAAATGGAGGGGAGGAGAATGCTATTCCTCTATGCCATGCCGATGAGGGCATGGAGATGGGTATACTCTTTCTCATGTGTCCATGTGTGTGACTTACAACCACTGCTGGCACATACACGCATGCGAAGACAAATGGCAAGTAGATAACTCCGCCCATAATGCGCAGTATAGTTATATAAAGTAGGGGATGTATTTAATGATTCTCTTATGTATATTAAAAGAATATAGACAGCTCATCTGGGTGAGCGACGCGAGGCATTTAAACGAGAGCCCTGTTAAATAGGAGAAGAATCCTTATTGTACTGTGCCGTCAATTTAGTAGTATAAATAGAATCTGGAAGGACAGAGTTTTAGATACAAAGTACAGATAGGTTATTGCCAAACTTTAAAGCATCTATTATTAATGCTTATATAAAGGGTAGTGCAGCTTAAAACATTTTTTCCAATGCGATTGGCTATGGGCAGTGTTTAGTTTGAGCGCATTGAGTTCTTAATGTGAACGCAAACACTTGCTTAAACCAATTGCAGATTAAGCTATCATATTCTCTTGGGATCGTACCTACTGGTCTTTGAACATTAGTTGCAAGTTACATGGCACCAGTTCCAGATTCAAGTGTGCGTTCGCAACGAGGATATGAAGCGATACAGTTAGCACGATATAGAGAAGCGTAGCTTAGAGAAAGTTGTGATTGACAGGGTATAGATTAGAGTATAGATGAGTAAATTAATAAAAAATATATAAGTGCAGAATGTTAACATGTTTTGAAGTAAAGAGGTAACATAATAGGTACAGGATTTTAACAGGGGCTCCAGTATACATATAATACAAAATAAAATGAAAATGTAAAGAGTAGAGTATAAAGTATACAGTAAAGACAAAAGAAATGAAAAGATTACAGAGGATAGAATATACGGTAAAGACAAAAGAAATGAAAAGATTACAGAGGATAGAATATAGAGTAAAGACAATAGAGGTACAGGCTGGATCCAGATACAGATATAGATGCAAAACAAATTTAAAAAAAAAAAAATGTTAAGGCGCCACTTCGACGGGAGTAGGTAGCTAACGCCTATATGCTGGAACAGCAATGGGAGCTGTAAGTCGTATTAGAATATTAAGCGCTTTATAAATTTTTTGTAAGTTTTTTTTGGCGATCAAGCAAAAAAAAATAATAGATATTCATACGCAGGCAAGTGAACAATCAGGTCTAAGTTCCCGTTGGTGTCTTATTTCTATTTCTTATTTTCTATCTTATATTGAGGTAGAAGGACGTCCGTTCGGGGATAGAGCGGATCAGAATGAAGGCCCTCGGTCCCTGTCGTCGGCAGCTGCAGATGCGTATTGGAGCTGTATGGTTACACGTTAAGTGCGAACAGCGAGTCCAATATAGAGGCGAGCAAACCGGGAGAGCCTCTTCGTGTTTTGTTCTCCTTAGGATGGGCAGTTCACTACGATATTTTTATTTTTTCAGGTTTCTGACACTAGCGGGGGAGTTGACCTGAAAAATAGCACGCACACTAGATAAAATAGGCACTGAAAAAGCACATATAGGCAGGCACAAGATTCAAATAAAAACAAAGCCACTACTTATAACCCGAGCACTTATACTTATATATATATATAAATTATGATATTTCAAGTACAGATGCCTAGGACAAATTCCTACAAGCTTAGATATAGAGTACGGATGCCTAGGATAAATACCTACAGGCTAAGATATAAATTTAGATATAGAGTACGGATGCCTATGACAAATTCCTACAAGCTTAGATATAGAGTACGGATGCCTAGGATAAATACCTACAGGCTAAGATATAAATTTAGATATAGAGTACGGATGCCTATGACAAATTCCTACAGGCTTAGATATAGAGTACGGATGCCTAGGACAAGTTCCTACGGGCTAAGATATAAATTTTGATATTTCTGGTACAGATGATAGAGTACCTACATAGATTTAAATAAATTCGTACAGACGCCTAAGTATGTATGCTTACAGGCTAGTTAAGAATGAATAGATAGAATAATACACGCAAAAAGGTAGACATACCTGCGCCAAAGGTTTGTTCTATTAAATGAACATAAATGAAATTATTTCGCTTATCTCGAGGATTTCATGCGCAGACATGATGCGAAATTGTCTCTACGACAACGGCATGTGCCGTTATTTGCCGTCTGGCTTATTTCCATGCTTTCGGGCAAATTAAATAAGTATAATAAATATGCGCACATATACGCGCATAACAAGAGAAGAATGATATTCCTTTATACTGATGGGGGCATACAACCAACATCGGTATATACGAGTAGATGGGTATTCCTCTACTCAGTGACCTGTGTGTGACTTACAACCACCGCTGGCACATGCATGCGAATACAAACAAAGTATAGGGCGTCGCCCATAGCGCGCAATATAGAATACACATGAAGGAGGAAAATTTCAAATTAAAGCTTCAATGAGAAACAATATTTCCCCTCACACATAGTAGTAGTATAGGTGACACAGCTGCACAGCAAGCAAGCTGTACGAGAAGACTTATAGAAGGAATTTGAAAAAGGAGAAACTATTCTCGCTGTACAGAGCCGTCAAGCAAGTAGTGAAAGTACGAAAGTAGTACAGAAATTTAACAGATGCTTAACAGAATTTAAAGTACATACATTTAACAGATGCTTAACAGAATTTAAAGTACATACATTTAACAGATGCTTTACAGAATTTAAAGTACATACATTTAACAGATGCGTAACAGAATTTAAAGTACATACATTTAACAGATGTTTAACAGAATTTAAACTACACAAATTTAGCAGAAGAGATTCATTGAAAGGCGCGCAATCTGTGCAAACTGCCTAAAGCACGGGCACAAAGAGAACAACTGCCTTGTTTGCGGCTGCGTCAGGTGTGTGGGGGCCCCGAAGCATAACATCTACCTCTGTCCAAGACGAGAAGTCAACAAGCCGGCGCTCACGGTGGTGGCAGATGACGTTGCCTCCGGATCGGTAGCCAGGCGACGCACCAAGAACAATGCCGATTGACTAGAAACTAGAGGCAAACGTCTCAAACCCTCACGTACATGTCGTACAACACACAGACGTAAAATAAAAAATAAAAATCGAAACCACATTACGAAAAATCCATTCAAAGACGCAGTCAAAATTCAACGTACAGAACATTCAAACCATAAAGACCAGCAGAAAGACAACAACACAACCAGTAAAGAACTAGCTCCCGCAAGGGTAAGAAAATCATCAGGTAACACCTCATTTTCCAATAAGTTGGATCTTATTAGCAGCAAAATAGACCTGCTATCAAAGAGGGAAGAGAGTCCAGACCACAGCTTTCGCCGTACAATAAGAGGAAATGGTCTATGGCAAAAGATGTATTTCCAAACAAAATTTCGAAAATAAATCATGAAATTTATGTACAGACTATTAATTATGTAGAGAGTATTACAGATTTAATACCGATTGCTATGATAAAGATATCGAGCAATGCTTGACACAGGCTCCCATCTTAATTTAATGATGGACAAGCTGAGAAAGAAACTCAGAATTCAAACCAGGCAAGTATCAAATAGTCTGGTTGGTATTGATGGAGTACCATTACTAGTCAAAAGGCAAGCTATGCTAAAGATTTTGCCATGGTATGCTACCGAAGCAAGTAAGCATAATGTAGCAGAATCATTCTGGTTTTTACCAGAAAATTGCCAGTGGCAGCCGAGGTTGCCACTCGGGCTTGTCAATACCCAAGGGTATTCAGACTCGTACAGGTATGCCGATCCTGAGTCTTACAAACCGGGGGAGGTGGAAATACTATTAGGCATAAGCATCTTTGCAAAATCAATCAAACCAGTGATTGGCAAAACACTGTCTGGCACGACACTACTTGAATCCTCGTTGGGTGTATTAGTGATGGGATCGAATCGTACGATTGACCCGGAGACAAGCAATGATCGTCCAGCGATAGTCTATACTGCTGGAGAGCAATTAGACAAGCTTATTAGTAGGCTTTGGCAAATGGATCGGTTCATGCTCAAAGAGGGCAGAAGAAGAAGAACTTGTGGAGCAGCATTTTGTGTCCTCCCACTATTGTGACAATGACGGCGTTTTTGTTGCCAAAATGCCGCTAAAGCCAAATTATACAAAGATAGGTAGCTTGCGTGAAATAGCGTTGCGACGCCTTTTGTGCCTAGAGAAGAGGCTAGAAAAGAACAAACAGATGAGAATGGCCTACGTAAAAAAGATGCGTGAGAGCATTGAACTAGGGCATATACAGATAGTAAAGAGAAATCCTAGTTCATTGTATAGAAAAGAAATTTCGCATCGTATACGATGCAAGCTGTTGTACAGACATGGGTATTTAGCTGAACGACATCCAAATGCTAGGCGAAAAGCTCCAGAGAGACCTACATGAGACGGTAATGCGATTTAGAAGGCATCGCATAGAGATATGCGCCGATATTAAGAAAATGTTTAATCAGGTCCGTCTAAATGAAGAGCAATGGGGCCTTCAGCGCATATTCTGGAGAGAGAACAAAAATGATTCGATATGCGAGTATTGGCTCACAGTCGTTACCTTTGGGCTAACATCATCAGCTCATTTAGCGGTAAGGTCAGTAATGCAAGCCGCAATAGAAGCACAAGATAGTCTGCCAAAAGCAGCAACGGCAATCAGAAATGACTTCTATATGGACGACTGTGTAAAAGGCGAAAACAATGAAACGAAAGCCATCGAATTAGCCAAAGACATGTACAGAATATTAAAAGGCGCTGGGTTCGAATTATGCCAATGTAAATCAAACTCCAACAAGTTCATGAAAGCAATGAATCCTAGTTCAGTGGATGCCTCCTTGGTGTTTTCGGGGGAGGAGAAATCATCCATTCTAGGTCTGAAATGGCTGATAGCGACAGATCAGTTTACATACGAAGTAAAAACACCAAAGTTAGCTGACACACTGACTAAGAGGAATATGACCCAAATATATATGACCCAAATGGTTACATATCTCCAGTCACGGTCATAGGCAAAATAATGATCCAAGACATTTGGAGGCTAAGTACAGATTGGGATGAGAAAATTCCTGCAGAAGTAGAAGAAAGATGGCGAGTTTACTGGGATGATATTACATCTCTTGAAAAATTCCGTATACACAGATGGCTAGGCACCATCGGTTCAGCAAAAGTGCAGATCCATGGATTCTCAGATGCATCCAGCTCAGCATATGGCGCAGTAATATATGTTCGTATAGAAAACTCAGATGGTACAGGCACGGGTGGCTCCGTTGAAGACAATAACGATTCCGAGGCTAGAGCTAGCTGTAGCCGAATTACTGGCGAGGCTGCTCGTAGAAGCAAAAAACTCCATGGAGTATCTCGACACGCCCTACTACTTGTGGTCAGTTTCCACAGTAGCACTTCACTCGCTAAATAAGCTGCAATACAACCTCAAAACATATGTGGCGAATCGTATTTCATCCATCCAGACGAACACAGAAATAAAATGCTGGCACTACGTCAACACTAAAGACAACCCTGCTGACTTATTGAGCAGGGGCGTGCAGGCGTCCGCATTAGTAGACAACAGGCTATGGTTAGAAGGCCCAGCATGGTTGCAACGACCACGTACAGATTGGGCGGAAGCCGGTCTTGGTACAAACGATTTGGTACAGGTACAAGAACTAAAAATAGTCGCGCTTACACAAGTAAAGCCAGCGTTATGTATAGGTTTAAAGAAAAAAGGGGATAATGTTCCTCTCTTAGAGTATTCCAATAAAATTGAAAGATTAATCAATATTTTAAGCTATACAATGCGTTTCATAGAAAGATGGTCAGCCAATCCGACTTTCAAGATAAGAGCCAAAGTGCGTAAGCCTAGAATTCAGCAGCCAACTATAGAAGAGACAGCCAGAGCAATGGCCTACCTCTTACCAGATTCGCAAAGACATTACTATGGTACAGAAGGCAAATTAGAGCCGCTCAAGCCAATCCTAGATGCCAAGGGACTTCTGAGAGTAGGTGGCAGACTTGACCGAATCAGTAATTCGTACGAAATGAATCATCCCGAAATAATACCGAATGGTAGATTGGCGTGGCTAGTGATAGATCATGCGCATCGTAGCACCAAACATGGTGCCGTGCAGATTATGATGCAGTTCATCAGGCAAAAATATTGGATCCCGAAGCAGCGTAGCGAGCGGAGAGGCTACCTGCACAAATGTGTAATATGTGCCAGATACAGCGCAAAGTTAGAACACCAACTAATGTCAGAGTTACCAGCAGACAGAGTACAGATCAGGAAACCGTTCCTGCATTGCGGGGTAGATTATGCGGGTCCATTACAAGTAAAGATGATAGACAAGCAAGGCGATCAAATAACCAGAAGCAAATGTTGGGTTGCAATATTTGTATGCCTAAAGACACGAGCCGTACACATTGACTTGGTCACAGATTTGACCTCCGTGGCGTTCATCGCATGTTATGAGCGTTTTATAGCCCGAAGAGGGCGATGCGAGCGAATGTACAGTGACAACCGCACGACTTTCGCCGGCACAGATAAAGAGTTAAAGAGAGCCATACAGAAATGGTCAGAAGAGCAGACTATATCTCATCTAAACCACAAGAGTACAGAATGGCGGTTCATGATACCGGCCGCACCACATCAAGGTGGCATTTACGAAGCAGCCGTGAAATCGACGAAGTATCATCTAAAGAGGATAGTTGGTATGAGAGTGCTACCATATGAACAACTCCTGACTCAATTCAAGGCCAATCCATCCGTTAAGTGACGATCCGTCCGATGTACAGGCATTGACCCCAGCACATTTCCTAGTGGGCGAGCCAGCCATACTTCCAGTCCCATTTATTATTATTATTGTTATCTTTATTTTTTCTTCAGTAGAGAGGACCAGAAGCTCCGAATAGGACAGCTAGTTACGATTGCGAGCGAAAACTTCCCTCCAACATCCTGGGCGTTGGGCAGAATATGCGGTCTCATCACCAGCAGAGATGGCGTCGTCAGATCCGTGATTGTGCAGACAGAGACAGGAAGATTGAAGCGACCAGAGCAGAAGATTTGTATTATACCCGTAGAGATCGAAAAATTGCATGAATAGATTCAAGTGAATAAGATACGGCTATGTTGAGCCCAATTGAATATATATATTAAAATTTGTTAATTTTTGCTGGCACTGTATCGAACGCGCTAAACACATTCAAGTCAATTGTCTTATTCCTTTGTATTAGTAAAGTTATATATTTATTCTTGTCTTAATGTCATTGTATGCGAGTGCAACTTGGAGAAATAAGTTCACTAATTTTTACTTTGTTGAGTTAGTTGCCTTTTAACTCTCGTTCCGTACAGGCCGTCCTCGGAGGAAATATAAATAAATAATTATTGTAAAGAAGCTAATATGGTACAGAGAACTGATTGTACAAAGAAACCTTATTAATAAAGATAATCAATAGTCGGGTTTTTTAACCACTTTTCCCGACTCTAAAGTGCCGTGTTTTATTTTTGCCTATGATTTTACAGTCAGCTTTATACAATCTCAAAGTTTTGAAAAGATATTTGAGTCGAAAATCAATTTTTACCAATTTAAGTAGCATTTTTTAAAAGTTTTTATTTCTTATATGTATAAACAAATACAAATTGGATGAATTAAATTAATTTGAAGTCAATATCTTCTATCGTTCACGAGATATCGAGAACCGACCATCATTTTTTACCCATGTTGCGTACTTGTAGATTTTTTTATGAAAAAACGGACTGTTGGATTCTTATAAAAAAATTATTGAATATCAAAAACAATATTTTCTGTGAGATAAAATTAGTTTGACGTACGTACACAGGCACGCACAGACATCTTTCTAAAAATCTTTTATTTCAACTCTAGGGACCTTGAAACGTCGAGAAATGTCAAAATTTTCAATTCGACAAATCGGACCCATTACAATAACTTCCTATGGGAAGTTGAAAATAGAAAACACAGAAATCAAGTCATGTGCACATTCACTTGTCCCTACTTGCCCACACAATTTTCATATATCAATACACAAGCAACTTCTTCTATTCTCCTTACCGGACACCTAACAATCTAACATTGACAAAAAAATAAACAAAAATTATCACCCCTTTCTTCTTTTACGCACCAAAACGCGCATAAAAAAACAAGATACAGACATAACCTACATCAACTCCCATATACTTCCTTGTAAAAAATAGGGTTGTTTACATTTGTTTCCAATGGACCGAACTTTGTTTTTGTATTCATTGGCAAACAAAATGACAAAAGAGAAGAGAAAAGTTTCTAAGAAGAAAAAAAAATATGAACGGCAAAAAGAGCTTTCTCAGCTTTATTTTTAAATTGTCTATTAAGGGAAAAAAATGTTTCATTTTTTCCTGCAGGGATGAGACATCTGTATAAAATTATTATCTGTGGTATAGTTGTCATCAATTTTTTAACCAGCTTTTAAATAATTGTATTAGGAATCAATTAACAAATTTATTTATTTAAAAAAAATCATCTTTCTAAGACTTTGAAAATTTAAACTTCTTTATGCTCGATTTGAAAACAAATTGTAAGAAAGGTTTAGGCGATCAAATTTTTTAAATTTATTAAGCTAGCTATCTATTATTGGATAAAAATACAATACCTACATATTTACTTGTCTATAATAGTGCAAGTTATAATTCCCTAATATAATCCTCAAATCATCAAAAATATAGAATCTCAACCAAGAATATAAAATTCCTACACGAAATCGCAATTCACCTGCTTTTGTCTTATCATCTTTGTATAGAAAGACTACCGTTTTGCGTAAACCTTTGTATATGAAAAAGTTTTCATATACAAAGATGTAACCAAAAAATATAACCGCCCTATTCGACTTCCACCATGAGAGTACTATAGTTTTCATATACAAAGGTGTCAGTGGTTGGATTTCTAGCGCCATTTGTATTTTCATTTGAATATTGGTTGTGGGATTGGATTTTCTGTGATAAATTGGCTGTGGGATATGCTTTTGTAGTTGGATTTCTAATTCAAAAATTAAATTTTTGTTGGAATATTGATTTTTTGGTTGGGTAGCTCCTACTCCACCCAATTCAAAACCTATGTCACTCCTACCTTTGTATATGAAAACTACAGTACTCTCATGGTGGAAGTCGAATAGGGCGGCATCTAGATATTTTTTGTGGAACGTCTAGTCAAGACATTCATGGAGAAATGGATTTGCAGTCGGGAGACTTTGGAGACTTAAAAATATTTTAATTTGAAATAGAGAAAGACTATAGAGAATTAACGAAAGTCTGAGTGAGGAGGAAAACACATTTGTTTCTTTGTGTTTGTATTTTGGTGTGGTTATATTTTTTGGTTACATCTTTGTATATGAAAACTTTTTCATATACAAAGGTTTACGCAAAACGGTAGTCTTTCTATACAAAGATGATAAGACAAAAGCAGGTGAATTGCGATTTCGTGTAGGAATTTTATACCTATTCTTGGTTGAGATTTTATATTTTTGATGATTTGATTTGAGGATTGTATAAGGAAATTATAATTTGAACTTTTATAGGCAAGTAAATATGTAGGTATTGTATTCTTATCCAATAATAGATACATAGCTAGCTAAATAAATTTAAAAAATTTGATCACCTAAACCTTTCTTACAATTTGTTTTCATATCGAGCATAAAGAAGTTTAAATTTTCAAAGTCTTAGAAAGATGATTTTTTTAATAAATAAATTTGTTAATTGTACCTAATACAATTATTTAAAAGCTGGTTACAAAATTGTTGACAACATAGGTATTATGAAAAGATAGATATTTAATTTTTGGACGTTTTTTAATGGTAGTGAATTTTTTAAATGGGATAAGGAACTTTTGAATTTTTTTGTTTTAAAAATTAACACATAGGTACCTACCTATCTTTCAGTTTATAAAGTAGGTAGTTATAACTTCCGGTCAAAAAAGTGTTTCAAGGACAAATTTTTAAACATACTTTTGCCTGTAAGTTCTTATGATATACCTATTTAGGTATTTATTAAAAGAAGGACCTTCCTATCAACAATTTTGAATGATCAAGGGGATAAGCAAATGTTTACTTTTAATAAGGTACAAGACTTTATTTGGATTTTTATTTTTAGAAAAGTACCTATTAGACTTTGTAATTGTACTTACATACATAAATTTGATGCCTTTGTCTAAGTCTTAAGATATCTAAATTCTACCAAATCCAATTTTGATATGCCAGAGCAAAGTTTTTAACTTAGGAGTAAGTTTTCTATGAACCAATGAATTTGGTATCAAATTAAAGGTTGTTCTAAGCCGGATATCTCTGCAAAAATATTTTGTCGATAACTCATGGGAGATCCGAGATATTTGAGATTGAAGTTCGAAATGTTCAACCATTAAAAATCAGCACTTTTTCGACATAAATGCTAATATCTTTGGATACAGAAAAGCTAGGAAAATCAAAACGGTATTAAAATAAAGGTGTCAAAAATATATTTCAAATGAAGCTAAAATTACATTTCTATGATTTATATATTTTTAATCAAACCTTTGAATAACAGCATTTTTTAGGCAAACTTTTATACAATAATATCTTTTAAAATTTGATGATAACATTTATTTTTTTTTGGCTTAGTTAGTTCACAGCCTTTATTTTCATATATAATTCTTTAGGGTTTCTTCAACAATTTATTCATTTTGACAATAATAATTCAAAAATATGCTCGCAAAATACAAAAAAAATCTTATACTTAACACTAAAAAAAAAAAATTCTTATAGTAATAGTGGAAAAATTAAAACAAAAAATAAATAATTCTTATTAAAGTGGTGGAAATATTAGAATAAAAAAAAAGTTGTTATCACAATATCGACAAAACAAAATTAAATTAATGCTGCCCCCCTGCAACCCCCTTGCTTGGGCACACTATAGGATTTGGGGTGGGTACAAGTTGGAGTGTGTGCAAGGTGGGGAGGGCGCAAGGTGCGGTGGGTGCATGCAAAGTTTCTTTTGCATTTAAATAAGCTGGATTCAAGAAAAATTAATTTACCCTAGGTATATCTTAATCCATATTCGATTATTACTATCAAAATAAGACTACGTTAATACTTAAGCAAGGAAAAAGTAATTTAATTAAAATATTTTGTTTTGGTAATTTTCAATTTTCTCAAGAACTAGAAGACATCAAGTCATCTAGTTTTCAGTTTTTGATCAAAAACAAATAAGAGCAATGAATTCTAAAAAAAAAATAGTAGATAATCTGAAAGTTTTGAAAAATTACACTTTAAACCTTTTTTTTAACTTTTTTTGCACAAATTTTGACTTTAAAACAATTTGTTTCAAAAACTATGCATAGTTTTGACTTGATTTAAAAACAAGCTAATAGACAAAAGTGTTGGCTTTAAAAAAAGGTATAACACTTAATTGAAGGTATTACCGTTATTTTTTAATTATTTTTTTTCCATTTAATGTACATATTTTTTTAAATTGCCCCTACCGCCTAAACCGCGGGTGATAGACCCCCCCCCTCCCATAGTAAAAAATGCTTGTTTTTAACTGTTCTATACAAATCCGTCATTAAACTTTGTCGCCAAAGTTATCGTACTCTCCCCGACATTAAGGTCGAAAACCAATTTTTAACAACTTTTATTATTTTTTTTTGGGTTTTTAATTTTTTGTAAAAAAAACTGTCAATTCAATTTTTCTAAAAATTTTACCACCCACTCAATTTCTTTTAGAGTCCTTTTTGCATCTTTCTGCATTATTATCTGTATAACAAAATTTATTTGAAGTCGATATGGACGACGAAAAAAACACACGCACGCACAGACATCTCTCTAAAAATCTTTTATTTCGACTCTTGGTAGGTACCTACCTTGAAACGTCGAGAAATCGGACCGATTACAATAACTTCCTATGGGAATTTAAGAACGCTTAACGCGAATCGGCTCTTACCCTTAATTTCCAAATTTTAGGTCGATCAACCTAATGCCTTAGGGTGAAGGTACGGGCCAGGACGGAATCAGGGGACTTCCACTTTTCTACCATCGAAATGTCATTTTTGATTAAAATCTTGAGTTCGAAATTGTTTACGAATGCAAAACTTGCCTGCCTAGGTACATAATATGACGCAAGTAAAAAAAAATAATTTCAGACCATGATTTTCTAAATTGTGAAATTAAGTCTTAAATTGACTTTAAATATCTGAAGAATCCTTCATCTTAACAAGGTTATAACACCAAGGTTGTGAAATAACATGAGTAATTATCATTGGCATAATTTTGCGTTTAATGTTAACAAATTATTGGTTGGTGAGTGGCACAAAAAAACTTCGAAATCGTATAAAAGAAAATTTCAAATCAATACAAAAAATACCTACTTCGACACTACATTTACGAAACTATAGGTACTTACTAATAGCACAGATAAGAAACTATAGTTAAGTTTATATACCTAGTTCCTTATCTGTGCTAATAGTTAATAAGTTAAAAAAACTTTCAATTGGATTTTCCTAAAAGTCACACATCTTAAAATAGACGAGCTGACAAAATTGTATTAAAGGTACCTACAACAACAAACAACGTATATAGGTAGGGTCGGTTGGGGTAAATGTAAACATGGGGTAAATGTAAACGACCGTTATTTTCACGATTAAAAACAAATTGTAGCAGCCCAGACGAAAAAAAAAATCAAAATATGAAATGTCGCGACACCGGTGCATTTAATGCCTTTCAGTTGTTGTTCGGATTTCCTTGAGAATTTTAGTCGTGAAAAGAAGCTGTCTCTGAAAAGTGAAATTCAAGTTTGTGAGTGTGTTTGTGACCTCTAAAAAAAAGTTAATTTTATTTCAAACGTAAGTATTATTTTCTTGTTATATGTACATAATTAAAAGTGCATTGAAGTAGTTCCTGTGAAAAAAAACATGCTCTTGTCATTCCTTGTATGTTTTTGTTGCATGTTTACATTTACCCCAGTAATTGAAGCATATGGGGTAAATGTAAACATATTTTTGGGGTAAATGTAAACGTCGCTTTTACTGTATCTTTTTTTCGATTAACTCCATTTCTAGCGTTTAAAATGCCCCGAACATATACAAAGAAGAAACCACAAGTAAATTAAAGTGTAAACGATCTTCAAAACGCTGTACGAGATTTGTTGAATAAAAAAACTACATACCGCGAAGCCGAGGAAAAATACAAAATCCCGAAATCGGTCATCTTTCAAAGAATTAATGGGCGAAAATCATCATTAGATGCAATTGGGTCGGGGCGAGCACCCTCTTGGTACTTGGGATTTATGAAGCGCTACCCGGAGATAACTTTATAAAATCAGAACATCTGCAAAAATTAAGAAAGGATGCCAGAAACCCATTTGTCGTATGCGACTTTTATGATAAACTTCAAAAAGTTATGGAAGATAAAAACTTATCAATAAACCACAATACGTTTTTAACGCCGACGAAAGCGGATTTCATCACGATCACAACCGCATGGCATGGCATGCAAAGCTCTAAGCCGGATTTCAGGTGGAACTGGATGGGAATCCACTACTTGCCTTCATGCGTTTCGGCCGATGGCTCCACATTACCACCGTTAATAATTTTTAAAGGTGCTGCTGTTCAGGCAAGATGGGTTTCTGAAGCTGGTTTTCCGGGAACACTACGCGGCCTCCAAAAATGGATGGATGGAGGAACCACAATTTTTTAATTGGTTGTGTGATGGCTTTATTCCTTTTGTTAAAAATATTTGTGATGGAGAAGTATTACCAGATCAAGCAGCATTGTTGGTATATGATGGTCATTGCCATTAATGTAAAAGAAAATTGAAGAATGAAAACATTGTTTTCTTTTAATAACTGCCTAGGCCTACCCAGGTATCTGTATCTTGTTCCTAACAAAAAGATTTGAAAGCATGTGAATAAATATAATTTTTTTTAATAAAAATAGTTTTGTTTTTATTAAAAAAAAAAGATAGGTCCATTTCCAATGCTTTTTTGATGGGTAATATTCATTTTATGGGGTAAATGTAAACATTGCGATTACCAATTTTCCAAGTGAATAAATCAAATGAAATTTATATCTGTTTACTTTAACCCCATAGGCGATCTCCTAGCACTTAGGGAACAGAAGTTAGCTGTCCACATTTACCCCAGAATTTTTAAAATTATGGGGGAAATGTAAACAAGGAAGGGGTAAATGTAAACATTGTCCAAAATCGTGTTTGTGTTTTTATACATTTATTTACACATAATAAGTAGAATATTAGGTTTCTAATTATATAATATCCGTTTTCAAAAGTTAAAAAAAAATAAAATTTAATACATTTAAGTTTTCTGAAAAAAATATTTCTCTAAAAAATGCAAAAACTGTCCACATTTACCCCAACCGACCCTACATAGGTACCTACCTACCTAAATATAAACTACATTTGTATGTCCTGTAATGTGCCCGCTAAGGTGTACCTATAGTTAACACTTATTTATTATAAGGGATACAATAAAAGTAGGATTGGAACATAAATAAAAGACACAAATTTCAATTATCAAACTATTTAAATTATCTGGACCAACATAAAGAATGCATTTTTCTTTGTATTTTAAACTATGTACATATTTATAAATACTGTACTTACATACCTATCAACTAATCTCAAACAAAGTGCAAAGTGTACGGATATTATCAGTGTCCTGATACTAGCATGAATTCCCTATGGTATTTCATGAAATACCTGCCTACCTACCAATACCTTTTATATTTAAAATTTGAATTTAAAATCAAACCCACATACAACCTGAAAAAAAATCACCTACCAATTGATATCTATCTACCAAAAAAAAATCTTTAAAGCTCAAACAAATCTAATCTTCAACTATTGAAGAAAAACTTAATGCCAAATAAAAGCAAAATACCTACCCACCAGCCAAAATATACATAACTATAACCAAACGTATAACTACCTTCATATTCTTCTTCATCACAAAGATCTGCACGACAAAAATCCCATCGTAGCTTTGTATACATAATACAAACCATTTTTCATATACAAAGATCGTACGCAAGGAGAAACAGACTTATGGATGTAAATAAAAACAAAAATCCGTACAAAATACTGAACTGAACAGCTGATGTAAGCATACAAAAACTTCATTCATCCCCTTATTAGACACAATATTGAGCCATTGACGTTTTTCATATAAAAATGCATTGATATAAAGAAATTACAAAAACAAATTCATCGACCTTCATATGGAAGCTTAGTATATGAAAACATATACAAGGATAGACTCAAATATAATGAAGGAAATTGTGTCGACTTTTTGGTTGCTAAATTAACTGAGCTCCTTATTCTGCTGGCTGCTTATGGGAATGGAAATAATATTTTTCTCTCGCTCCCCCGAGGTCTCTCCAATTTCGATTCTACTGCCAACGACGGCATCCGCTTCACCAAAAAAATTCTTCCCATGAGAGTACTATAGTTTTCATATACAAAGATAGCACCTTTGTATATGAAAACTATAGTATCAATGCATTTTTATATGAAAAACGTCAATGGCTCAATATTGTGTCTAATAAGGGGATGTATGAAGTTTTTGTATGCTTACATCAGCTGTTGAGTATTTTGTACGGATTTTTGTTTTTATTTACATCCATAAGTCTGTTTCTCCTTGCGTACGATCTTTGTATATGAAAAATGGTTTGTATTATGTATACAAAGCTACGAAGGGATTTTTGTCGTGCAGATCTTTGTGATGAAGAAGAATATGAAGGTAGTTATACGTTTGGTTAAAGTTATGTATATTTTGGCTGGTGGGTAGGTATTTTGCTTTTATTTGGCATTAAGTTTTTCTTCAATAGTTGAAGATTAGGTACCTATGTATGTACCTATATACGTTGTTTGTTGTTGTAGGTACCTTTAATACAATTTTGTCAGCTCGTCTATTTTAAGATGTGTGACTTTTAGGAAAATCCAATTGAAAGTTTTTTTAACTTATTAACTATTCGGCCCTATCGAGGTAACCGTCGGAGCGGAATTTTCTCCGATTTCCTCCGAATCGGAGACATTTTGCTTCAAGGTAGTTGTCCGATCAGCTGATCGGACATTCTCTCCGACAAAATTCAACGCATGCAATTTGCAAGCGATGCTTTGCAATGAAGTACTTGTTTGGTTGTATTCTTGTGACAGATACAAACACAAATTTTCCGAAGTCCTCCGACAAGTTCTTGTTGCGGAAAGTGTTTTCTTTTTTTAAAAAATAGTTAATTAAAATGTAAGTAATAAAAAAACTAACTTTATTTTCGTTATCTTGTGTTATTAATAATGGACTGTTTGTTTTTAGGCAAAACGAAAAAACAAGCGCTCAGCAATATGAGAGAATGATAAATCTGCTGAGCGAATATCCAGACATAGCTCAAAACTATACAAAAAGGTCACCAGAAATTGTGGCTGTGTTTTGGGAAGATCTGGCCAATCAGCTAAATTCATTGGGACCAAGGCAAAGGGATGTTGGTGGATGGAAAAAAGTATGTTCGTGATTTTGTGCATTGATTCCATTGCGATTTAAGTATACACATATTTCATTTATTATATTTTTAAAGGTTTGGAGTGACTATAAGTCTTATATTAAAAAAAAACTCTCGGCAAATAAAAAAGAAATAGCGGGTACTGGTGGAGGACCATGCAGGCAAAAGTCTTTCACCCCTTTAGAGGACGCTGTGATAGCCTTAACAAATATTGGCAGCTCTGTAAGTGGCATTGGAGCTGCATCATTTGGAGCAGGAAGCACATCACGCCAAGTGCCACCTGCGGAATCGTCCACATCAAATACCGCTGTCGCTGATGAGAACAAAAAAGAGGACATTCGACAATCACCTGTGCAGCACCAAAACTCAGCGGAAAATAGGACCAGACGCCGAAGGCCTATGACGTCGATTCAGCTTCTAACGAAACAAATTAAAAATCAAGAAAATTTTTGTAAGGACACAACCAAAACTTTAAAAAGGGTTTCTCGATCACTCGAAGATGTTTGCAAAATTGAAAGAGAAAAATTAAAAGAGACGCAAACTCACAACACTGAGATGAGGAAAATAGCTTTGCAGAAGCTCCAATTGAAAAAAAGAAAATTGGAGTTCGAAATTGCAAAAGCCAACATTTTGATGGAATGATTTTTTTTACTTATTTTAATTTTTGTTTTCATTTTTATTTTTTTTTTGTTTTTATTTCTAAGAAACCAACAAAGCCATGGAGGCAAGTGATTTTTTTATTTTTTTAGTTTTAAGAACAATAATTTTAAGACAAACGCCAAGGAGGCCAGTGTTTTTTTTTTTGAAAAATTAGTTTTAAGAACCAAAGACAAACACCATGAAGGCTTGTGATATTTTTGTTTTCAAATATATAAATTTATTTTAAATAAATGTTTATGCATTAAAGTTGAGTTGAACTATTTCATTTCGAATTGTAGCTGCTTGGCTTCGAAGCAAATTAGCCTGAATTTCATGAATTTCCTCTTCCGTATTGTTTAAATCTTCATGCTCGAAAATTGCATAACTTGAATCAAAATGTAAACATATGTTGTGCAAAGCGCAACAAACGTTAACGATTTGTGCAGATTTCAAAGGTGCATAGTGCAACTGTCTTGCACCTAACAAGCAACGAAATCTGCTTTTCAATAATCCTATTGAACGTTCAACTATGTTACGAGCTCTTCTGTGACATATATTAAAACGGCTCTCTGCGCTTTGCGGTGTAGGAGTCCTGAATGGTGTCATAAGCCAGGGCTCCAACGGATACCCTGAATCACCTACAAAAAGAAACAAATTCAGATGGTCTGTATTGTTGTAAAAAAAATATTTTTACCTAGCAACCAGCTACTTCTTGTACTTAAATGATTTCTTTCGAAATACCGTCGTTCAGGACTCAAAGCCCAAACATGAGAGTCGTGGTTTGCTCCCTGGTAGTTAGCATTAACGGCTCTTATTCTCATTTTGTAATCGCAAATCTAAAATAAAAATAATTTTAAAGTAGTACTTTATAGGCAAAACTAACATCTTACAATCATAACGTTAAGACTAAAATGTCCTTTGCGATTGAAAAATAAATGTTTGTTTTCTACTGGTGCAATGATTTGAACGTGAGTACCATCCACACAGCCAATCACTCCAGGAAAACCAGTTTTTTCGAAGAAATATGTTTTGGACAGTTGACATTCTTCATCAGACATCTGTAAAGATATCCAGTTGCTGCACAAGGTCTCTTCCATTATATCTAAAGTTTCCTTTAAAATACTGGAAAAAGTCGACTGGCCAACTGAACATTGAAAATCTTTTCCAACACCATGTTGGTAGTTTCCCTCGGCAAAAAATCTGAGGCAAGCTGCTAATTTATGTTCCGGAGTGACACAATCAGACCGATGATTTGTTTTGTATTTGTGTTGAATCTGCTCCAAAACAAAAGCAAACGCATTTTTATTCAGGCGAAAGTTTTTCTTGAATCTGAAAGAGAATTGTAGAGTTATTAGAAGATAAGAATTAGATTAGAAGATAAGTTTACTTACGCCGCGTCAGATAGTTCACGTATATTACTTTCATTTCGCAATGTTCTCCTTTTTTCTTTATTTTGCGCCCTTAGCTCATTGGATTCAGCGTCCAAAAATAAACTAACACTATCCATTTCTTATTATTATATTATTATAGTCAAATAAATAAATAAAACTTATGTTTCAACAGTTTTTTTTTTTCAATTTATTCTTTTTCTTTGACACTTCAAAAGGAAACAAAAACATATGTTTGAAATAGGGAGGGGACTTCATTCGATAGTTTTGATTTAAAAATCGTTGCATCTAATTACATGTCTTAAAAATGCTAGCGCATTATAATTGAACAAAATACTTTTTATAAGCAATAAATTACGTTCTGTCACCAATTTTTCATGGTTCAAAACGCTTATTGTCTTTATTTTATAAAATATTATCGAAAATATATCGCATTTTCGATATATCGGTTAATTTGCACATCTCTGCCTGAAATTTATATCCATCGCATTGCGTCGTCTCACGTCTGTAAAATTTCTTCCGATGACAGCTACCTCAAACCGGAATTCAATCTCCGAAAAAGGATGCGTTGCGGAGAAAGTTCCGCTCCGACGGTTACCTCGATAGGGCTGATTAGCACAGATAAGGAACTAGGTACCTATATAAACTTAACTATAGTTTCTTATCTGTGCTATTAGTAAGTACCTATAGTTTCATAAATGTAGTGTCGAAGTAGGTATTTTTTGTATTGATTTGAAATTTTCTTTTATACGATTTCGAAGTTTTTTTGTGCCACTCACCAACCAATAATTTGTTAACATTAAACGCAAAATTATGCCAATGATAATTACTCATGTTATTTCACAACCTTGGTGTTATAACCTTGTTAAGATGAAGGATTCTTCAGATATTTAAAGTCAATTTAAAACTTAATTTCACAATTTAGAAAATCATGGTCTGAAATTATTTTTTTTTACTTGCGTCATATTATGTACCTAGGCAGGCAAGTTTTGCATTCGTAAACAATTTCGAACTCAAGATTTTAATCAAAAATGACATTTCGATGGTAGAAAAGTGGAAGTCCCCTGATTCCGTCCTGGCCCGTACCTTCACCCCAAGGCATTAGGTTGATCGACCTAAAATTTGGAAATTAAGGGTAAGAGCCGATTCGCGTTAAGCGTTCTTAAATTCCCATAGGAAGTTATTGTAATCGGTCCGATTTCTCGACGTTTCAAGGTAGGTACCTACCAAGAGTCGAAATAAAAGATTTTTAGAGAGATGTCTGTGCGTGCGTGTGTTTTTTTCGTCGTCCATATCGACTTCAAATAAATTTTGTTATACAGATAATAATGCAGAAAGATGCAAAAAGGACTCTAAAAGAAATTGAGTGGGTGGTAAAATTTTTAGAAAAATTGAATTGACAGTTTTTTTTACAAAAAATTAAAAACCCAAAAAAAATAATAAAAGTTGTTAAAAATTGGTTTTCGACCTTAATGTCGGGGAGAGTACGATAACTTTGGCGACAAAGTTTAATGACGGATTTGTATAGAACAGTTAAAAACAAGCATTTTTTACTATGGGAGGGGGGGTCTATCACCCGCGGTTTAGGCAGTAGGGGCAATTTAAAAAAATATGTACATTAAATGGAAAAAAAATAATTAAAAAATAACGGTAATACCCTCAATTAAGTGTTATACCTTTTTTTAAAGCCAACACTTTTGTCTATTAGATTGTTTTTAAATCAAGTCAAAACTATGCATAGTTTTTGAAACAAATTGTTTTAAAGTCAAAATTTGTGCAAAAAAAGTTAAAAAAAAGGTTTAAAGTGTAATTTTTCAAAACTTTCAGATTATCTACTATTTTTTTTTTAGAATTCATTGCTCTTATTTGTTTTTGATCAAAAACTGAAAACTAGATGACTTGATGTCTTCTAGTTCTTGAGAAAATTGAAAATTACCAAAACAAAATATTTTAATTAAATTACTTTTTCCTTGCTTAAATATTAACGTAGTCTTATTTTGATAGTAATAATCTAATATGGATTAAGATATACCTAGGGTAAATTAATTTTTCTTGAATCCAGCTTATTTAAATGCCAAAGAAACTTTGCATGCACCCACCGCACCTTGCGCCCTCCCCACCTTGCACACACTCCAACTTGTACCCACCCCAAATCCTATAGTGTGCCCAAGCAAGGGGGTTGCAGGGGGGCAGCATTAATTTAATTTTGTTTTGTCGATATTGTGATAACAACTTTTTTTTTATTCTAATATTTCCACCACTTTAATAAGAATTATTTATTTTTTGTTTTAATTTTTCCACTATTACTATAAGAATTTTTTTTTTAGTGTTAAGTATAAGATTTTTTTTGTATTTTGCGAGCATATTTTTGAATTATTATTGTCAAAATGAATAAATTGTTGAAGAAACCCTAAAGAATTATATATGAAAATAAAGGCTGTGAACTAACTAAGCCAAAAAAAATAAATGTTATCATCAAATTTTAAAAGATATTATTGTATAAAAGTTTGCCTAAAAAATGCTGTTATTCAAAGGTTTGATTAAAAATATATAAATCATAGAAATGTAATTTTAGCTTCATTTGAAATATATTTTTGACACCTTTATTTTAATACCGTTTTGATTTTCCTAGCTTTTCTGTATCCAAAGATATTAGCATTTATGTCGAAAAAGTGCTGATTTTTAATGGTTGAACATTTCGAACTTCAATCTCAAATATCTCGGATCTCCCATGAGTTATCGACAAAATATTTTTGCAGAGATATCCGGCTTAGAACAACCTTTAATTTGATACCAAATTCATTGGTTCATAGAAAACTTACTCCTAAGTTAAAAACTTTGCTCTGGCATATCAAAATTGGATTTGGTAGAATTTAGATATCTTAAGACTTAGACAAAGGCATCAAATTTATGTAAGTACAATTACAAAGTCATAATAGGTACTTTTCTAAAAATAAAAATCCAAATAAAGTCTTGTACCTTATTAAAAGTAAACATTTGCTTATCCCCTTGATCATTCAAAATTGTTGATAGGAAGGTCCTTCTTTTAATAAATACCTAAATAGGTATATCATAAGAACTTACAGGCAAAAGTATGTTTAAAAATTTGTCCTTGAAACACTTTTTTGACCGGAAGTTATAACTACCTACTTTATAAACTGAAAGATAGGTAGGTACCTATGTGTTAATTTTTAAAACAAAAAAATTTAAAAGTTCCTTATCCCATTTAAAAAATTCACTACCATTAAAAAACGTCCAAAAATTAAATATCCATCTTTTCATAATACCTATGTTGTCAACAATTTTGTAACCAGCTTTTAAATAATTGTATTAGGTACAATTAACAAATTTATTTATTAAAAAAATCATCTTTCTAAGACTTTGAAAATTTAAACTTCTTTATGCTCGATATGAAAACAAATTGTAAGAAAGGTTTAGGTGATCAAATTTTTTAAATTTATTTAGCTAGCTATGTATCTATTATTGGATAAGAATACAATACCTACATATTTACTTGCCTATAAAAGTTCAAATTATAATTTCCTTATACAATCCTCAAATCAAATCATCAAAAATATAAAATCTCAACCAAGAATAGGTATAAAATTCCTACACGAAATCGCAATTCACCTGCTTTTGTCTTATCATCTTTGTAAAAAAGACTACCGTTTTGCGTAAACCTTTGTATATGAAAAAGTTTTCATATACAAAGATGTAACCAAAAAATATAACCACACCAAAATACAAACACAAAGAAACAAATGTGTTTTCCTCCTCACTCAGACTTTCGTTAATTCTCTATACTCTTTCTCTATTTCAAATTATAATATTTTTAAATCTCCAAAGTCTCCCGACTGCAAATCCATTTCTCCATGAATGTCTTGACTAGACGTTCCACAAAAAATATCTAGATGCCGCCCTATTCGACTTCCACCATGAGAGTACTATAGTTTTCATATACAAAGGTACTAGGCTTAAGGACCAAATCTGTAAAATTGGGTGTTGTATTTGATAGACTGATACAATAACCCGCCGTGCGATACTAGCGACTTATGAGCATTTGGAAAATAAGTGTCGCCATCTAGATCAGGATTTGCCCGGTGTCTCTTCTATTTGTAATTATTCAATGGCTATAGTCTTTCTCTATTTCAAATTATAACATTTTTAAGTCTCCCAAGTCTCCCGACTGCAAATCGATTTCTCCATGAATGTCTTGAGTAGACGTTCCACAAAAAATATTTAGACGCCGCCGCCCTATTCGACTTCCACCATGAGAGTACTATAGTTTTCATATACAAAGCCTCCACCAAGAAAACTTCTCTTACAACTTGAATTACATTAGAAATACCAAAAGCTCTTCAAATCTTCATTAAATACTTTAAGTTTCTTAAAGCTTTCATTAGTAAATGAATATGAGAAAAATTCACAATTGTTTTTAAATCCAAAAAGCTCATATTCAGAAACATAACCTTTGTATATGAAAACTATAGTAGTCTCATGAGCAGAAATTTTTAGGGCAACCAGATGCCGTCGTTGGCGGTAGTATCGAAAATGGAGAATTTTCGGGGGAGCGAGAGAAAAATATTATTTCCATTCCCATAAGCAGCCAGCAGAATAAGGGAGACAGTTAATTTAGCAGCCAAAAAGTCGACACAATTTACTTCATTATATTTGAGCCTATCCTTGTATATGTTTTCATATACTAGCTTCGATGATTATTTGTTTTTGTAATTTCTTTATATCAATGCATTTTTATATGAAAAACGTCAATGTCTCAATATTGTGTCTAATAAGGGGATGAATGAAGTTTTTGTATGCTTACATCAGCTGTTCAGTATTTTGTACGGATTTTTGTTTTTATTTACATTCATAAGTCTGTTTCTCCTTGCGTACGATCTTTGTATATGAAAAATGGTTTGTATTATCTTTGTATATGAAAACTATAATACTCTCATGGTGGAAGTCGAATAGGGCGGCATCTAGATATTTTTTGTGGAACGTCTAGTCAAGACATTCATGGAGAAATGGATTTGCAGTCGGGAGACTTTGGAGACTTACAAATATTTTAATTTGAAATAGAGAAAGACTATAGAGAATTAACGAAAGTCTGAGTGAGGAGGAAAACACATTTGTTTCTTTGTGTTTGTATTTTGGTGTGGTTATATTTTTTGGTTACATCTTTGTATATGAAAACTTTTTCATATACAAAGGTTTACGCAAAACGGTAGTCTTTCTATACAAAGATGATAAGACAAAAGCAGGTGAATTGCGATTTCGTGTGGGAATTTTATATTCTTGGTTGAGATTTTATATTTTTGATGATTTGATTTGAGGATTGTATAAGAGAATTATAATTTGAACTTTTATAGGCAAGTAAATATGTAGGTATTGTATTCTTATCCAATAATAGATACATATACTAGCTAAATAAATTTAAAAAATTTGATCACCTAAACCTTTCTTACAATTTGTTTTCATATCGAGCATAAAGAAGTTTAAATTTTCAAAGTCTTAGAAAGATGATTTTTTTTAATAAATAAATTTGTTAATTGATACCTAATACAATTATTTAAAAGCTGGTTACAAAATTGTTGACAACATAGGTATATTATGAAAAGATGGATATTTAATTTTTGGACGTTTTTTAATGGTAGTGAATTTTTTAAATGGGATGAGGAACTTTTAAATTTTTTTGTTTTAAAAATTAACACATATGTAGGTACCTACATATCTTTCAGTTTATAAAGTAGGTAGTTATAACTTCCGGTCAAAAAAGTGTTTCAAGGACAAATTTTGAAACATACTTTTGCCTGTAAGTTCTTATGATATATCTATTTAGGTATTTATTAAAAGAAGGACCTTCCTATCAACAATTTTGAATGATCAAGGGGATAAGCAAATGTTTACTTTTAATAAGGTACAAGACT
Source organism: Eupeodes latifasciatus (assembly GCA_920104205.1). NCBI lineage: Eukaryota > Metazoa > Arthropoda > Insecta > Diptera > Syrphidae > Eupeodes > Eupeodes latifasciatus. The sequence goes on from OV049927.1 coordinate 24,605,795, forward strand.
TTATTTGGATTTTTATTTTTAGAAAAGTACCTATTATGACTTTGTAATTGTACTTACAAAAATTTGATGCCTTTGTCTAAGTCTTAAGATATCTAAATTCTACCAAATCCAATTTTGATATGCCAGAGCAAAGTTTTTAACTTAGGAGTAAGTTTTCTATAAATTTGAAATAAACATAACGTTTTACTACTGTTTTAAAATATACGTACTCGTACGTGCACTTTTGACTACCGAAATGTCGGTCTATGTCTCTTCGTGTAGGAGGTAGAGGCAATTTTAGAACGAATCAGTTCAATTGACAAACCAAGACTATTTAAAATATTTCCTGTATTTTTAAATTTAAAAATGTACCTGTTAAAAAAGTTTGTTTCCAAAATTTGATTTTTAAAAAAACCTTAATGTTTCAAAATTCTGATTTGAAAATCTTTAGAGCAGTTTACTTTTTAAATTAATTTTGTACACATACAATTTTTCAATTTTAGTAAAATGTATATTTTTGGTATGCAGTTATTTTGAACTAATTAATATACAGTTTCGTAAAAAACTGATGACTCGTTTGGATATATAGAATTTTGAAAAAAATGTACTATTTTTTAAAAAATCCAAAAAAAAAGCCAATATAAGAGCTTGTGAAGAAAAAAACAATTGAAATCAGTTGATTTTTCTTGAGAAAACTTAAAAACAAAATAACGTGGGGTACCCTTCTGGAGCAATACAAAAATCTATCGGCTTAAGCAACACATAGATGACTGCCTAAATATAAACCATATTTACATATAATGTTGTTTATGCCCTCTTTAAGGTCCGAGCTTTGTTATCCACATTAATTTGTTAAAAATGAAGCAAAATGTAGAATTGTTGTAATATAAATAAAAGCCAAACATTTCATATTAAAAAAGATCCTGGTGTGCGACCCACAATGATAACTTCCCATCTCGTCTGTCGATTTGTCTTGCTTAAAAACTTGTAGATTTTTGTGTTTTGTTAAAAAAAGTTATCAGTTGAACTATTCTTAAAAATTTTAAAATTACAAACAATATTTAGCAAATGATGAAGTAGTTTTATTTCAAAATCTATTTTAACGAGATTTTTAGTCGAAAACCAATTCTTACCAATTTTAGCAGCATTTCTAAAATAGTTTTTATTTCTTATATAAAAAAATACAAATTGGATGAATTAAATTAATTTGAAGTCAATATCTTCTATTGTTCACGATAAATCGAGAAACGAACATCAATTTTTACCAAATTTGCGTATTTTTTTTTTGTAGATTTTAATTTTTTATGAAAAAACGAGTAGATGAGAACTCACATTCAGGTACGTGCGTGATACAAAACCTGCACGTACTAGCCCATACGATGCAATATGAATAAGTATTTTGCTTTGTCATACTCTCTATGTTAATTTTGGGACTCGGTGTGCATAAAATATATCTTGCACATATGAGATGGCATGGAACTTTTTTGTATTGAGATTTTTTCTTTTTTTCTCTTGCATGAAACTTTTTTGTGTTGAGATTTTTTCTTTTTTCTCTTGTACGAACAGGGTGAAATATTTGGAAATGAGGTAGGTAGGTGTCTTTGCTACAAATGGTCAATTGATGTGCAAGTTTTCTTTTTTGCACACTGATTATCGAAACTAACATGGGAGATATTTAAAAAAAAAACTTATTTATACGGAATCATATGGGTCAGAGCGTGCAGGTTTTCTTATTGCACACTGTGTAAGAGTTAAGTGCCTGATTACAGATGAATTTTTAATAGAATGGAAAAGGAGCATAGAGCTTAAAAATTAAAGAGGGATGATTCTATGTGGAGTCGAATTGTTCTTGCGCAGGCAGTTTGTTTTTTTGTTTTTTGTGAAAGTTAATGACTGTTGTAACGGCTACTTTTAATGTATATCTAGCCTGGTGCAGAATGCCGATTGTTGCAATTGTTTTTTCGCTTTGTTGTTAATTAATATTAAATACATAGCTATCAGTTTTTAATAGAAGTGACGTATTTTGTGACAAGACCGTAATGTGACTGACTCAGTTGATTTTAGACAAGCTTGAATTACATGAAATTTTAATAAGTATCTAACTGTCAAAGCCAAAGTTATGATAATGGTTCGAATAGGCTTCGTCTTGTTGAGTGGACGTAATTTTATAAAACTAAGAGACTGTATCTAAGAAACAACTAATGTGCTTTACAAAAATAAACTAAATTAATATAAAATAAAAACTGTGTAGCCTGACCAATTCTAAGTCGGCAAATTAATAACAAGCTATTGAAATAACTATGTATAGTATAGGTACATAGAATTAAGAATCATAAGTGTAAAAAAAAAATCTCAATAAAGTACATCCATACATACATACATAAAGTTTTTTAAAGTTCCACAACGAGGTTGGATATTTATAAGAAAAAAATTCCAAGTCATACTTTGAAACCCCCTTCTGAGACAAGGTGAGAGAGCAGGTTAGATGCATTGAGGCCTTTAAAAACAAATTAAGAAGAAATATATGAAGCCCTTTTAGAATTAAGAAATCTAGAGGCAAAAAACATTGCAGAATCGTTAGGAAATAAAACTTTTGATTTTACATTTATTTGCTGCCTGCTAATTTGGTTTGATATTTTAGAAAATATAAATTAAACTAGTAAATATTTGCAAAGTCCGTCCGTTAATCTGTCAACTGGCATAACGGTTTTAGAAAATACAAAAAACAGTTTGATTTTCATGCGTTCCGATGAAAAATTTAATGAGTAGGTATTTTCAATTAACCGAGCGTATTGCTAGTTCCCTAGAAATACCAAATATGTTTCCTGTAGCTTCATCATTGCGTTCTCAACGGAGAAAAATACTTTATACTGATGAATGTCCTGAAACTATATTAGACCCGAAACAAAGATTTAAAGTTGAATTTTTTTTTAAATACTTGAAAGGTTTGATACGTATAGTATCAATTTTTCATTTTTTAGTAACATAAGCGAATGTTTAAAAAATAAAAATGTACCTACGTGCTTCATGCCTTAATTTGCAGAATGTTTTAACATAAAGTAATTTTAAAGATTTAGATGGAGAAGAATTGTTTCAAGAGTTAACCGTAATATCCCAGCTTGTTACACCACAAAGCTCAAGTTTAGATGTGTTAAATTTTATTTTTAGTTCAAACCTTGAAGATTTTGCCCCGAATTTAGTAATTGCTCTCCAAATTCTTAATACAATCCCGGTCACGAGTCACGGTAGCTTCAGGAGAACGTAGTTTTTCTAAACTTAAAATTATTAAAAATTATCTTAGGACAACCATGACTCAAGAGAGATAGGTAGTTTTAGCTATAATGTCCATTGAAAAGAAATTATTAAATTCTTTAGACTTTGATGATCTCATTTCTGAATTTGCAAAATGTAAGGCCAGAAAAGTAAGTTTCCAAGTTTAAAAGTTTCCCCTCTGCTCATGTCTTCGCTGCGTTTTAGTTTAATGGTTTAGGCCTCCTGGGGATACCTCAATAAAAAAAACGCATTTAAAGTCTACCTCCTGGGTAATCGTGGAAAGGCTTATGCTTGTGTATCAGTTTATGTGTAAAAAAAAATATAAAAAGGGGCGCTTTCTACAAATCTTGCACAGGGCGCAAGTTTGGCTGGGGCCGGCGCTGCTGAATGTTGACAAAAATATTTTTTAAAAGATAAAATTTAAAGCCAATATCTTAAAGTTTTGAAAAGATATTAAGGTCGAAAACCAATTTTTAACAACTTTTATTATTTTTTTTTTGGGTTTTTAATTTTTTGTAAAAAAACTGTCAATTCAATTTTTCTAAAAATTTTACCACCCACTCAATTTTTTTTAAGAGTCCTTTTTGCATCTTTCTGCATTATTATCTGTATAACAAAGTTTATTTGAAGTCGATATGGACGACGAAAAAAACACACGCACGCACAGTCATCTCTCTAAAAATCTTTTATTTCGACTCTAGGGACCTTGAAACGTCGAGAAATCGGACCGATTACAATAACTTCCTATGGGAATTTAAGAACGCTTAACGCGAATCGGCTCTTACCCTTAATTTCCAAATTTTAGGTCGATCAACCTAATGCCTTGGGGTGAAGGTACGGGCCAGGACGGAATCAGGGGACCCACTTCCACTTTTCTACCATCGAAATGTCATTTTTGATTAAAATCTTGAGTTCGAAATTGTTTACGAATGCAAAAGTTGCCTACCTACATAATATGACGCACGTAAAAAAAAATAATTTCAGACCATGATTTTCTAAATTGTGAAATTAAGTCTTAAATTGACTTTAAATATCTGAAGAATCCTTCATCTTAACATAACACCAAGGTTGTGAAATAAAATGAGTAATTATCATTGGCATAATTTTGCGTTTAATGTTAACAAATTATTGGTTGGTGAGTGGCACAAAACAACTTCGAAATCGTAGGTATAAAAGAAAATTTTAAATCAATACAAAAAATTACTACTTCGAAACTACATTTACGAAACTATAATTACTAATACCTACCCAGTTAATAAGTTAAAAAAAACTTTCAATTGGATTTTCCTAAAAGTCACACATCTTAAAATAGAAGAGCTGACAAAATTGTATTAAAGGTACCTACCTACAACAGCAAACAACATATACCTACCTACCTTACCTACCTACATATGTACCTAAATATAAACTAAATTTGTTGTTGTTGTTTATGGCTAAGGTCCCAGCTTTATTGTTTACATTTATTTATTAAAAATGATAAAACAAAAGGAGGATTGGATCATAAATAAAATACACAAATTTCAATTAGGTATATCAAATTATTCAAATTATCTGAACCAACATAAAGAATACATTTTTGTTTTTATTTTAAACTACATAGGTACCTACCTATCTACTAACCTCAAACAAAGTGCTAAGTGTACGGATATTATCGCACTGTCCGGATACTAGTAGGAATTCCCTATGAAATTTCATAAATTACCTGCCTACCTACCAATATCTTTTATATCTAAAATTTGAATTTAAAATCAAACCCACATCCTGAAAAAAATCACTTACCAATTGATATTTATCTACAAAAAAAACTTTAAAGGTCAAACAAATCTAATCTTCAAATATTGTAAAGATGTCGCACGTAGAACAAAAATCTGTGCCTGCTTTTTTCCACCATCCCTTTTTTACAATGGGTCCAAAACATGAGTCTAGGAATTTGAATGTATAGAAACATTTCAAATGTTGTGGGTACACACTGTACGAAAAAGAGCGTTGCTATTCATACTGAAAAGTTAGAGGGAGAAACAAGGTATTTCATGTTTATGAGTAGAAAAAACAAAAACAAAACGTATGTCTTTTCAATGGGTCCAAAACATGTTGCAAGATTTGTAATAAATTTATGAAGCAGAAGAGAGAAAAAATATTTTTTTGTCCTATTTGTACAAGCAAGCTAGGTTGATGATCGAGTTAAAAGAAAGAAGGGTGAGTTGATGTCCTTCACGTGTATGTGTATTTATATTGTCTTAGGGATTTTTTTTTTGTTGGCTGCGTAAATGCAAACCAGTTTTATTTATTTTTTTTCTTGAAAGATAAAACAACCTTGAAAAGTGAGTTTTGATAATGTTCGTAAATAATGAGTTGTGGTAGTTTCAATATTGGGCTTTGCTTTGCTTTTGTTTTGTTTTGTTTTTACTTCTTGGGGTTGGTTGTGATTTGAAAATCGTATTCATTCACATGTTTAAATGTAGGTCAAAAAAAGATTGAATTTTAATTTTAATTAAGCAAAAAAAAAAAATAAAAAAATGATTAACCTAATTGAATTTATAAATTAGATTGAATAAAGAAAGATATTGACTTTAAAGTTGTTTCATCCCATAGAAATAGGTATTGTTGTTAATGTTTTGTAACAATTTAAGACAATGTTTATTTGAGAGAAACCAAACTTCTTTCAAAATATATTAATTTAACTTTTCGATACATCTATTTCCACAGAAAACAGCTTAAATGTATATTTTTGCAGACTTACTTACTAATACAATTTTTCCAAATAAAAAAAATAAATTTTGAAAAATTTAAGTGGGCATCAATAGTAAGTTATCAGTGTGGGTCACATCCGAGCCTCTTTTTTGTATCGAAATTATTTACATGAGTACCTACCTACACCTGTTTAAGTTCACAAAATACGCAACTTACGTTTTGCATAGGACAACAAAGAAACAATCAACAAACAACAAAAAGACCGAAATTGAAACTTACCCTTTTGTCATATACATATATCTATGGATACATGACATACACACATGCGTTCAATATATGTATCAAAAAAAATCAAAATAAGGAAGGCAACCAAAACTAAGCCTCATACGCTCACCAGCGGCGCACGTACATTTGCATCAGTGTTACCATAGGAATCCATACAAATTATTTTTAAAATGTCTTGCACCTAACTCATCTTCTCTTCCTTTCTTAAATGTATTTTCAACATATATGTATATTGTTTTATTTGATATAGTAAAATATAACAATGAAAAATTAATAACTATGGTTTTTATTTTCATATTCAATAATAAATAGCATAAATAGCATAAAATACCTACATCGCTTGAACAATAGCAACTGAAATATGGTAACATCATCGGCACCAAAACATCATCGAAACCAAAACAGTTTCTTTTTTTCTTTGTCTCTATGGACGTTGACTTGAGAGAAAAAACAACTTTAGAATTTTTTATAGTTATACACATAGCTTTGAACAGGCATACTGGCAAGCCAATATGTGCAATCAAAAACAGCTTTTTGTGCTTGAAGATCAACTGACAAAAAGCTTTTTGTCAGTTAATAGCCAAGGAGTAGTGAAAAAAATATGGGACATTTTCTTCTATGGGGATGAGACATCTGTATAGTTTCTTATCTGTGCTTAAAGGTAAGTGTTGCATTAAATAATTCATTTTAACATACCTCCTCAACACTTAACAATTAAAACATAAATTTAAGTTTAAGACAGTTTGGTTTCTATTAATTTTAAGCTAATATTATTCCAAGATTCTTAAAATGTTCACAATGTTTAGCAAAAGACAAATTTTTAGTTAATGGATCAGCTAACATATCTTCGGTTGATAAGTATTTAAGAATAACTGTTCCATCTGATATGGCTTCACGGATGTAGTGGTATCTTATATGTAGATGCTTGGTACGCGAACGTCTTCCTTTAAAGTTCGCAATATATTGTGCACTTTGACTATCGGTGGATATGGTAATCGGTTCATTAGCACAATGTAGATGAAGTTCAACAAGTAAAAGCTTGAAGTACTTGGCTCGTTTTGCAGCTATAGTTAATGTGACATACTCTGCTTCGGCGCTGGACAAAGTAACTATGGGCTGTTTGCGAGATTCCCAATCAATTGGTGCACCACAAAGTACAAAAATAACACCAGATTGCGACTTTCGGTCATTTTCGTCTTCACCATAGCTTGAGTCAGCATATGCTTCAATTGGCTTTCCAGTTCTGCAATAGACAAGTTTTGTGTTAGGAGTACCTTTCAAATACCTAAGAACTGAAATAGCTGAATTCCAATGTTGAACTCTTGGATCTTGATTAAACTGTGAAAGAGTATTCACTGTATACGCTATATCTGGTCTACTGTACGTAGAAAGATGAAGTAAGCTGCCAATGAGTTCTTGATATGACTTTTGGTTCACAGGTTTAGTTTCTCCTTCAATTTCAGGTTCTTTTTGGAGTTTTGTTTTAGGTGGTAACGGTAATGTTCGTGGTTTGCAGTTCGTGAGATCATATTTTGAAATTAAGCTCTTAATATAATTTGACTGGCTGATCGATAAAGTTCCCTTTTTATGATCTCTTGAAATCTCCAGTCCTATGGTTAAGGTGGGTTCACCCATGTCCCTAATTTCAAAAAATTGTTTAAGATATTGTTTAAAATTTACAAAATCGGATTGGCTATTTGTTGCCACAATTAAGTCATCAACATATGCAGTAATTAAAGTGAAAATACCGTTTTGTTTTTTGAAATAAATGCATTGGTCATAGTTTGAATTTATATAGCCGATTTCTTGAAGTTTGCTATCAAGTTTCTTGTTCCATTGATGGCCAGATTGTTTTAATCCATAAATTGACTTTTGAAGCTTACAGACCTTTGATTTATCATTCACAAAACCTGCAGGCTGTTCCATGAAGATTTCCTCGTCCAAGTCTCCATATAAAAATGCCGTTGATACATCTATGTGGTAAAGATCTAGGTCATGTTCCGTAGCAATAGCATAGAGCATACGGATAGAGCTTATCTCAGCAACTGGAGCAAATGTGTCAAAATAATCAACACCATACAGTTGAGAATAGCCTTTAGCTACTAACCTAGCTTTCCTTCTTTCGATGGTTCCATCCGACTTTCTCTTAGTCTTGAATACCCATCGGCATCCAATCACGTTTTTATCCTTGGGACGATCTACAATCTTCCAGGTTTCATTTTTATGTAAAAAATCTATTTCGATTTTCATGGCTTCTTTCCATTCGTGAATATTTGAAGAATTTTTAACTTCTTTTAGGGTTTTAGGATCATCGTCTTTTGATTGGTCTGACAAATATGATTTCTCTTTATAGTTGTGAATAGGAACGTTGCGTTTTGGTCTGGGGTTTGATGTAGTGGCCTTAAGTTTTTTCCCCCTTTTTGAGTTTGGAATTTCTTCAACATCGAATTTGTTTACATCTTGGTCATCTAGGGCTTCCTCGAAGTTTTTAGAGTCTGAAGTTTCTTCTTGCCTATCATTTTTTATTGGTACCTCTGTCGTTTTTTCATTTTCATTCTCTGCAGCTCCATCGGTTCCTTCTTCATTAGCTCCACCCTCATCATCAGGGAAATCTGACTTTTTCTCAGGCTTCTTAGCTTCTGTCGAGCGGGGTTCTTCGTTTATCCATTCAAAATCAACGAATTTTGACAACTTTTTGTTTTCTTTATTTTCGATAAAAACAACGTCTCTACTTATAATCACGGATCTTTTACCCCTTTTCCAAAGCCTATACGCTTTCATCGCTTCTGGCATCGAACTTGCTTTGGTTTCCAGATTTATTTAAAACGAATGCGCGTGAACCTATCTCTTTAAAGTACGAAACATCGGGAATCTTTGATGAACATAACTCTTTTGGGGTTCTGTTATGAACGCTTAACGCGAATCGGCTCTTACCCTTAATTTCCAAATTTTAGGTCGATCAACCTAATGCCTTGGGGTGAAGGTACGGGCCAGGACGGAATCAGGGGACCCACTTCCACTTTTCTACCATCGAAATGTCATTTTTGATTAAAATCTTGAGTTCGAAATTGTTTACGAATGCAAAAGTTGCCTACCTACATAATATGACGCACGTAAAAAAAAATAATTTCAGACCATGATTTTCTAAATTGTGAAATTAAGTCTTAAATTGACTTTAAATATCTGAAGAATCCTTCATCTTAACATAACACCAAGGTTGTGAAATAAAATGAGTAATTATCATTGGCATAATTTTGCGTTTAATGTTAACAAATTATTGGTTGGTGAGTGGCACAAAACAACTTCGAAATCGTAGGTATAAAAGAAAATTTTAAATCAATACAAAAAATTACTACTTCGAAACTACATTTACGAAACTATAATTACTAATACCTACCCAGTTAATAAGTTAAAAAAAACTTTCAATTGGATTTTCCTAAAAGTCACACATCTTAAAATAGAAGAGCTGACAAAATTGTATTAAAGGTACCTACCTACAACAGCAAACAACATATACCTACCTACCTTACCTACCTACATATGTACCTAAATATAAACTAAATTTGTTGTTGTTGTTTATGGCTAAGGTCCCAGCTTTATTGTTTACATTTATTTATTAAAAATGATAAAACAAAAGGAGGATTGGATCATAAATAAAATACACAAATTTCAATTAGGTATATCAAATTATTCAAATTATCTGAACCAACATAAAGAATACATTTTTGTTTTTATTTTAAACTACATAGGTACCTACCTATCTACTAACCTCAAACAAAGTGCTAAGTGTACGGATATTATCGCACTGTCCGGATACTAGTAGGAATTCCCTATGAAATTTCATAAATTACCTGCCTACCTACCAATATCTTTTATATCTAAAATTTGAATTTAGAATCAAACCCACATCCTGAAAAAAATCACTTACCAATTGATATTTATCTACAAAAAAAACTTTAAAGGTCAAACAAATCTAATCTTCAAATATTGTAAAGATGTCGCACGTAGAACAAAAATCTGTGCCTGCTTTTTTCCACCATCCCTTTTTTACAATGGGTCCAAAACATGAGTCTAGGAATTTGAATGTATAGAAACATTTCAAATGTTGTGGGTACACACTGTACGAAAAAGAGCGTTGCTATTCATACTGAAAAGTTAGAGGGAGAAACAAGGTATTTCATGTTTATGAGTAGAAAAAACAAAAACAAAACGTATGTCTTTTCAATGGGTCCAAAACATGTTGCAAGATTTGTAATAAATTTATGAAGCAGAAGAGAGAAAAAATATTTTTTTGTCCTATTTGTACAAGCAAGCTAGGTTGATGATCGAGTTAAAAGAAAGAAGGGTGAGTTGATGTCCTTCACGTGTATGTGTATTTATATTGTCTTAGGGATTTTTTTTTTGTTGGCTGCGTAAATGCAAACCAGTTTTATTTATTTTTTTTCTTGAAAGATAAAACAACCTTGAAAAGTGAGTTTTGATAATGTTCGTAAATAATGAGTTGTGGTAGTTTCAATATTGGGCTTTGCTTTGCTTTTGTTTTGTTTTGTTTTTACTTCTTGGGGTTGGTTGTGATTTGAAAATCGTATTCATTCACATGTTTAAATGTAGGTCAAAAAAAGATTGAATTTTAATTTTAATTAAGCAAAAAAAAAAAATAAAAAAATGATTAACCTAATTGAATTTATAAATTAGATTGAATAAAGAAAGATATTGACTTTAAAGTTGTTTCATCCCATAGAAATAGGTATTGTTGTTAATGTTTTGTAACAATTTAAGACAATGTTTATTTGAGAGAAACCAAACTTCTTTCAAAATATATTAATTTAACTTTTCGATACATCTATTTCCACAGAAAACAGCTTAAATGTATATTTTTGCAGACTTACTTACTAATACAATTTTTCCAAATAAAAAAAATAAATTTTGAAAAATTTAAGTGGGCATCAATAGTAAGTTATCAGTGTGGGTCACATCCGAGCCTCTTTTTTGTATCGAAATTATTTACATGAGTACCTACCTACACCTGTTTAAGTTCACAAAATACGCAACTTACGTTTTGCATAGGACAACAAAGAAACAATCAACAAACAACAAAAAGACCGAAATTGAAACTTACCCTTTTGTCATATACATATATCTATGGATACATGACATACACACATGCGTTCAATATATGTATCAAAAAAAATCAAAATAAGGAAGGCAACCAAAACTAAGCCTCATACGCTCACCAGCGGCGCACGTACATTTGCATCAGTGTTACCATAGGAATCCATACAAATTATTTTTAAAATGTCTTGCACCTAACTCATCTTCTCTTCCTTTCTTAAATGTATTTTCAACATATATGTATATTGTTTTATTTGATATAGTAAAATATAACAATGAAAAATTAATAACTATGGTTTTTATTTTCATATTCAATAATAAATAGCATAAATAGCATAAAATACCTACATCGCTTGAACAATAGCAACTGAAATATGGTAACATCATCGGCACCAAAACATCATCGAAACCAAAACAGTTTCTTTTTTTCTTTGTCTCTATGGACGTTGACTTGAGAGAAAAAACAACTTTAGAATTTTTTATAGTTATACACATAGCTTTGAACAGGCATACTGGCAAGCCAATATGTGCAATCAAAAACAGCTTTTTGTGCTTGAAGATCAACTGACAAAAAGCTTTTTGTCAGTTAATAGCCAAGGAGTAGTGAAAAAAATATGGGACATTTTCTTCTATGGGGATGAGACATCTGTATAGTTTCTTATCTGTGCTTAAAGGTAAGTGTTGCATTAAATAATTCATTTTAACATACCTCCTCAACACTTAACAATTAAAACATAAATTTAAGTTTAAGACAGTTTGGTTTCTATTAATTTTAAGCTAATATTATTCCAAGATTCTTAAAATGTTCACAATGTTTAGCAAAAGACAAATTTTTAGTTAATGGATCAGCTAACATATCTTCGGTTGATAAGTATTTAAGAATAACTGTTCCATCTGATATGGCTTCACGGATGTAGTGGTATCTTATATGTAGATGCTTGGTACGCGAACGTCTTCCTTTAAAGTTCGCAATATATTGTGCACTTTGACTATCGGTGGATATGGTAATCGGTTCATTAGCACAATGTAGATGAAGTTCAACAAGTAAAAGCTTGAAGTACTTGGCTCGTTTTGCAGCTATAGTTAATGTGACATACTCTGCTTCGGCGCTGGACAAAGTAACTATGGGCTGTTTGCGAGATTCCCAATCAATTGGTGCACCACAAAGTACAAAAATAACACCAGATTGCGACTTTCGGTCATTTTCGTCTTCACCATAGCTTGAGTCAGCATATGCTTCAATTGGCTTTCCAGTTCTGCAATAGACAAGTTTTGTGTTAGGAGTACCTTTCAAATACCTAAGAACTGAAATAGCTGAATTCCAATGTTGAACTCTTGGATCTTGATTAAACTGTGAAAGAGTATTCACTGTATACGCTATATCTGGTCTACTGTACGTAGAAAGATGAAGTAAGCTGCCAATGAGTTCTTGATATGACTTTTGGTTCACAGGTTTAGTTTCTCCTTCAATTTCAGGTTCTTTTTGGAGTTTTGTTTTAGGTGGTAACGGTAATGTTCGTGGTTTGCAGTTCGTGAGATCATATTTTGAAATTAAGCTCTTAATATAATTTGACTGGCTGATCGATAAAGTTCCCTTTTTATGATCTCTTGAAATCTCCAGTCCTATGGTTAAGGTGGGTTCACCCATGTCCCTAATTTCAAAAAATTGTTTAAGATATTGTTTAAAATTTACAAAATCGGATTGGCTATTTGTTGCCACAATTAAGTCATCAACATATGCAGTAATTAAAGTGAAAATACCGTTTTGTTTTTTGAAATAAATGCATTGGTCATAGTTTGAATTTATATAGCCGATTTCTTGAAGTTTGCTATCAAGTTTCTTGTTCCATTGATGGCCAGATTGTTTTAATCCATAAATTGACTTTTGAAGCTTACAGACCTTTGATTTATCATTCACAAAACCTGCAGGCTGTTCCATGAAGATTTCCTCGTCCAAGTCTCCATATAAAAATGCCGTTGATACATCTATGTGGTAAAGATCTAGGTCATGTTCCGTAGCAATAGCATAGAGCATACGGATAGAGCTTATCTCAGCAACTGGAGCAAATGTGTCAAAATAATCAACACCATACAGTTGAGAATAGCCTTTAGCTACTAACCTAGCTTTCCTTCTTTCGATGGTTCCATCCGACTTTCTCTTAGTCTTGAATACCCATCGGCATCCAATCACGTTTTTATCCTTGGGACGATCTACAATCTTCCAGGTTTCATTTTTATGTAAAAAATCTATTTCGATTTTCATGGCTTCTTTCCATTCGTCAATATTTGAAGAATTTTTAACTTCTTTTAGGGTTTTAGGATCATCGTCTTTTGATTGGTCTGACAAATATGATTTCTCTTTATAGTTGTGAATAGGAACGTTGCGTTTTGGTCTGGGGTTTGATGTAGTGGCCTTAAGTTTTTTCCCCCTTTTTGAGTTTGGAATTTCTTCAACATCGAATTTGTTTACATCTTGGTCATCTAGGGCTTCCTCGAAGTTTTTAGAGTCTGAAGTTTCTTCTTGCCTATCATTTTTTATTGGTACCTCTGTCGTTTTTTCATTTTCATTCTCTGCAGCTCCATCGGTTCCTTCTTCATTAGCTCCACCCTCATCATCAGGGAAATCTGACTTTTTCTCAGGCTTCTTAGCTTCTGTCGAGCGGGGTTCTTCGTTTATCCATTCAAAATCAACGAATTTTGACAACTTTTTGTTTTCTTTATTTTCGATAAAAACAACGTCTCTACTTATAATCACGGATCTTTTACCCCTTTTCCAAAGCCTATACGCTTTCATCGCTTCTGGCATCGAACTTGCTTTGGTTTCCAGATTTATTTAAAACGAATGCGCGTGAACCTATCTCTTTAAAGTACGAAACATCGGGAATCTTTGATGACCATAACTCTTTTGGGGTTCTGTTATGATTTTCTGTAGTTGGACAACGGTTGCGAATGTGAGCTGAGGTTACAACTAGTTCAGCCCATAAAAATTCTGGCAAATTCGCTTTGATTTCGACAAGTGTGCGGTTGGCACGTTCAGCAACACCATTTTGCTGTGGTGTATACGGTGAACTAAATTCTTGTTTGATGCCATTCGATTCACACAACTCTCTAAAAGCACGACTAGTGTATTCTGATCCATTATCAGATCTTATTCGCTTAATTTTGGAATTTAATTGATTTTCGACAAGTTTTTTAAATAAAATAAATTTGTCTATCATTTCGGACTTTTTTCGCAATGTATAAATGAATATTTTTCTAGAAAAATCATCTATGAAAGTTACGAAATACAATGACTTACTCAGAGATTCTGTTTTCATAGGTCCGCAGATGTCCGAATGTATGAGTTCCAAACAAGATGATGTTGATTTTCCATATTTCTTATCAAATGGTAAACGTGTTTGCTTACCTCTGATGCATGCGTCACAGTCGAGTTCATAGTTCGTAAAATCTGGAAGTCCTCTTACAAGATTTTCATGTTGCATACGCTTCAAAGATGCTGCATTTAAATGTCCCATCCTGTTGTGCCAGATTTTGAAATCTCCTGCTGCCTTTACATTGCCATTCCCAGTTTTTGAACTTAAACAAGCTTCTTCTTTAGATGGATAGACAAAATAAAGTCCCTCTGACTTTTTCGCGCTCAACAGATGTTTTCCACTCTTGCTCACAAGACTTGCGTTGTCGGCTTCAAAATAAACTTTCACACCATTCATGGTGGCTTTGTTGATGGAAATTAAGTTTTCTTTAAGGTCTGGAACAAGAAGTGTATTAAAGAGCGAACAGAAAAGAGTTTTGCCATTAACTTTGCTGACTATATCAACAGTACCAATACCCATGATCTTTATTTGTTTATCATTTGCAAGTTTAACATACCCAACGTGAAGTTTTGATAAAGATGAAAAAAATGTTTCGCTGTGGCACATGTGAGAAGTAGCTCCACTATCCAAGCACCAACGAGAACTTTTGTTGTATTGACTGTCTGATACCTCGAGTGCTCTTGTGGGAGAAAGCTCTAAGGACTCCTGCATCATAAAACCAGTTTCGGAATACGAGTCATCAACTTTTCTTGCCACTTCATCATTAGATCGGCAATTACTTGCCTTATGCCCTCTGCGTCCACAACGTCGACAATTGTAGTTGCAATATCTTGAGCCAAATGAACTTGTACCGGATGTTTGTTGTGTTGATTGACCAAATTTCCTGGGTTTGTTGGAATGAGATGAAAAAATGTTAAATTTACCTCTTACTTTGAGTGCATTATCATTTGATAATTTTGGCTTTGAATCACCAACTTCCATCAACCTTATATGGACTGTTTCTAATGAAGGGAATTCTTTTTGCGCTGCAAATGCTGCTTGAACGTCTTTATAACTTTCGTCGAGACTATCAAGAAGTAGGACCACGAGAAGATCATCATCGAGCTTTGCTTCTAGTTCCGTCAAACGACTGATTATACTACAGAATTCCCGCAGATATTCGTCCATAGTTTGAGTTCTTTCCATACGAATGTTCAATAATTTTTTGAATTCTTCAGCCTTTTGCCGTACACTTTTCCTATCATAGCTTGAAGCCAAGAAATCCCAGATCTCTTTAGATGTTTGAAAGTTCTTGACAAGAGCTACTACGTGTGCTTCCATGGCGAGTAATAGTTCACTTCTTGCATCCAAATCCTTGTCATTCCATTTTTCCTGCTCATCCCTGTTTTCGGTTGGTCGTTCTTCCTTTCCTTGGACTATTTTGAGAAGACGAAGCTTGTGCAATACTCCTTCCATTTGTGCCCTCCAAGTTGAATAATTGTCACCATTAAAAATGGCTATACGACCTTGGATCGCATTCGAAAGCGACATTTTAAAATTTTGCTAGTGCGATACAAATTTTTTATTAAATTCAAAAATTATGTAACACCAGCTGGGCCCATAACCTGTAGAAATTCTATTGAGTACAGGATGTTCGCAGTTGACTTAAAGCTTCAGGAAAACAAGTTGACTATATGACTATTAACAAGCAAGTAAGGAAATTTTATTTATGAAGAAAAATATACAAATCCAATGAATATCTGAATGAATAAGTTCTTAAACATAAAGTAGAATTTTACAAAGTAGTTTAAGTGAGATGGTATACTTAAAGGTAAGTGTTGCATTAAATAATTCATTTTAACAGGTACCTTTAATTGAAAGTTTTTTTTTTTAACTTTTAACTATTAGCACAGATAAGAAACTATATAAACTAAACTATAGTTTCTTATCTATGCTATTAGTAAGTATAGTTTCGTAAAGGTAGTGTAGAAGTAGGTATTTTGTATTGATTTGAAATTTTCTTTTATACGATTTCGAAGTTTTTTTGTGCCACTCACCAACCAATAATTTTTTAACATTAAACGCAAAATTATGCCAATGATAATTACTCATGTTATTTCACAACCTTGGTGTTATAACCTTGTTAAGATGAAGGATTCTTCAGACATTTAAAGTCAATTTAAGACTTAATTTCACAATTTAGAAAATCATGGGTCTGAACTTAATTTTTTTACTTGCGTCATATATGTAGGTAGGCAAGTTTTGCATTCGTAAAAAATTTCGAACTCAAGATTTTAATCAAAAATGATATTTGGATGGTAGAGAAGTGGAAGTGGGTCCCCTGATTCCGTCCTGGCCCGTACCTTCACCCCAAGGCATTAGGTTGATCGACCTAAAATTTGGAAATTAACGTCCCTAGAGTCGAAATAAAAGATTTTTAGAGAGATGTCTGTGCGTGCGTGTGTAGACTGTAGGTACGTACGTTCGGGAAGTTTTTTTCGTCGTCCATATCGACTTCAAATAAATTTTGTTATACAGATAATAATGCAGAAAGATGCAGAAAGGACTCTAAAAAAAATTGAGTGGGTGGTAAAATTTTTAGAAAAATTGAATTGACAGTTGTTTTACAAAAAATTAAAACCCAAAAAAAAATTAATAAAATTTGTTAAAAATTGGTTTTCGACCTTAATATCTTCTCAAAACTTTAAGATATTGGCTTTAAACTAATTTTATCTTTTAAAAAATATTTTTGTCAACATTCTGGTTAATTTTGAGGAAAAGCGAATTGACAATTTTGTTTACAAAAAATTAAAAACCTAAAAAAAATTAACAGAAGTTGGTAAAAATTGATTTTTGACTTAAATATCTTTTAAAACTTTGAGATATTGGGGCATATTCATAGATGTTTGCTAAACTCTTGCTAACTTGTTATTAAGCAAGTCCAGAGTTTAGGCTATTTATAAATAAATTTAAACCTAAGTTTAGGGCTAAACCTGTGGTCTAACTATAAACATAGGAAATGCTGTGTTTAAGTATTTATTATCACAGCCAAATTTTGAGAAAAATCGACAGTTTTTAAAAAAAAATAAAAACCTAAAAAAAACAATACTTAAACTTGGTATAAATTTACTTTCGACTCAAACATATTTTCAAAAATTAAAAATATTGGCTTCAAAGTTATTTTATCTCACAGAAAATATTGTTTTCGACACTCAGTAATTTTTTTATAAGAATCCAATAGTCCGTTTTTTCATAAAAAAATAAAATCTACAAAAAATAGTACGCAAATTTGGTAAAAATTGATGTTCGGTTCTCGATTTATCGTGAACAATAGAAGATATTGACTTCAAATTAATTTAATTCATCCAATTTGTATTTGTTTATATAAGAAATAAAAACTATTTTAGAAATGCTGCTAAAATTGGTAAAAATTGGTTTTCGACTAAAAATCTCGTTGAAATAGATTTTGAAATAAAACTACTTCATCATTTGCTAAATATTGTTGGTAATTTTAAAATTTTTAAGAATAGTTCAATTGATAACTTTTTTAACAAAACACAAAAATCTACAAGTTTTTAAGCAAGACAAATCGACAGACGAGATTGGAAGTTATCATTGTGGGTCGCACACCAGGATCTTTTTTAATATGAAATGTATATGTATGGGCAGACGTCAAGGCTCACCTCGGTTTGAGATTTTTATCTGTCATCGAGGAGAATCCGGGACCTCTCCCAGACACAGCCGATGCAGGATGGTACCAAAATCGTATCAAACTCATCGCCTGTGGTGATCAGAGATCTTTCGATCTATACAGGGCTGCTGTTAATGGCTTGCTAGAAGTCTGGCCGGGTGCCAATCTCGAGGTTGTTGCAAGGGAGAATATTCCTTGCCGGCCAAGAGCACGTATAATGGTCCCGGCTCTACACAACTGCCCAGAGATGATCATGAAATTGATCAAAACTAGCAATCCAAACCTGCCTACGCACGACTGGAAAGTCCCAAAGGTTGAGAAGGAGACAGTGGGTCACTATAGATCAGCTCTCGTGTTGATCAATAGGGAATCACTGGCTCCACTGGCCGCGACCAAAGGCGTGATTAGGTATGGTTTCGACGAAATCGTGTTGCGCATCTACAAAAAAGACGAAGATTCGCTTAACACGCCCCCCACAG
The DNA here is from genome assembly GCA_920104205.1 of Eupeodes latifasciatus. Lineage (NCBI taxonomy): Eukaryota > Metazoa > Arthropoda > Insecta > Diptera > Syrphidae > Eupeodes > Eupeodes latifasciatus. Next base: position 24,624,598 of record OV049927.1, read on the forward strand.
AAGCCCCTTCAGCGGAAGGAAACGCTTCACTACCCCCAATAATGGAAATCGATGCAATACCACAAGTGGAACCATCGACCTCCACAGCCCCAAAAAAAAAATGACTTAAATGTATTTTTACTCCCCAATTACAGCGACAAGGACACAACCACCGCTGTCTTAACAACGGATAAAGCCACCTACTGGCTCATATCCTCTTATCTTGGCCACGACAGCCCAATTCCAGGTCACACCTTGAGGAAGGCAATTGCGGACGCGCAATCGAAAAAAGTTGGTCTCCTAATTGGTTCGGACGCTAACGCCCATCACACGGTATGGGGTAGCTCTGATATAAATGAGAAAGGTGAGTCCTTATTTGATTACTTACTAAGCACTAACCTACTCATAAGTAATATTGGTAATGAACCCACTTTTGTAACCAAGAATAGGAAAGAGGTACTTGATATTACACTTACCTCTGACTCGATCCACAATCTGATTTCAAACTGGCATGTCTCAAAAGAGAATTCCTTCTCTGACCACAAATACATCCAGTTTGAGCTCAAAGATGTGGCAAATATATCTACGGGTTTTCGCAATCACCGTAATACAAACTGGGAACGATATAGGGAGGTACTAGCAGAACTACTTGATCACAACCTTCTTAAAAGCTCCTCCAGTAAAGATGAACTAGACCTTTCTGTGAATCATCTCACCGAAGCCTTCAATGAATCAATGAGAACTTCATGCCCTGTAACCATTTTAAGGGGTAAAAAGAAACCTCATTGGTGGCGTAAAGAACTAGAACCATTCAGAAAGAGCTGTCGCAAACTCTTCAATAGATCTAAGTACACTAGATCTCCTTCTGACTGGGACTTATACAAACAAGCTCTAAAGCAATATAAAAAAGAATTAAGGAAGAGTAAGAGGTCTTCTTGGAGAAACTTCTGTGGTAAAATAGAAAATACTTCAGAAGCCTCAAGACTCAGGAAAATTCTCTCAAAAAGTCCAACAATACCCAGTGCTTTAAAGACAGAAGCAGGCACGTGGACTATCACAGATGAAGAATCTCTTAATCTGTTATTAGACACCCACTTTCCAGGTAGCTCTAACATACTTAACGACTCAATATCGGAGTCTCAAGCTTCTACAAGCGATTTAGTTGATCTAATAACGCGGGAAAAACTGCAATGGGCCATAGATAGCTTTGATCCATACAAATCTCCAGGACCAGACGGAATCATTCCGGCCGAACTACAAAAATGCTCAGACATGATCATTCCACCATTGGAAATCATTCTGACAAACTGTTTAAGGTTGAGATATATTCCCAAAGCCTGGAGAATGGCAAAAGTAGTCTTAATTCCAAAAGCAGGGAAACCCTCCCACGTTAACCCTAAAGATCTACGACCAATCAGCCTATAATCCTTCCTTCTTAAAACCTTGGAAAGATTGATTGAAATTCACATCAGACATAACTTAAAACCATGTCTCATTTCCACAGCTCAACATGCTTACTCTAAGGGAAAATCAGTAGAAACAGCACTTCTATTTATTTTATTTATTTATTTATAATTCGTTAAATACTAACGTTAACAATTCTTAATACTTAAAATCTAAAAACTTAAACTAGACTGTTGAAAAAAATTAATTTGCAATTTATACTTTTTATATTATCATTTGGTGAATTAATACAAGAGTAAAATTTATTATAGATGTCAATTAAGTGATGCTAAAATTAGTAGATATTCAATGGTTTCTGGAGTCTTATACTTGAACGACTAAAACTAAAGTTTAAACTACCAAGAACTGATGGTGATGAAATTTGTCCGTTTATTATTGCAACAATAAAACAAAACTGCAAGTACATCCTATGATTTGTCAAAGAAGGAAGATTTATAAGAGAAAGTTTTTGTGAATAAGGCGGTAATGTATGAATATCATGAAACCACGAAAGGGATCGTAGACAAAAACGCAAAAATCTTTTCTGAATGGCTTCGAGTCTTGTGACGTGTACGGCGTAGTAAGGTGACCATACTGTACAAGCATATTCCAGGACTGGTCTCACAAATGAAACAAAAACAAAAAAAAAATCACGGCCAAATCTCTTAATAAAACCCAGAACTCTATTTGCTTTTTTTAACTATGAAGTTAATATGTTCATTGAATGTTAGTTTAGGATCTAAGACAACACCCAAGTCAGAAAATACATATGTATACTCTACTTAAAGGACAAGAATCAAACATGTAACTAAAAACGATTGGAACTTTTTAGCGTGTAAAACTCATGGTTTTCCATTTGTCAATATTTAAAACAAGACGATTATTATTGCACCATTCCCTGAATAATATTAAGTCTTCTTGCAAGAGAAGACAGTCAGATGTAGAGTTAATTTTTTTAAAAATTTTAATGTCATCAGCATATATTAGGACAGACGAATTTTGTATGATCGAAACCAAGTCATTTATAAATAAAACAAATAGAATAGGACCAAGGTGACTACCCTGGGGGACACCAGAATTCACAACAAATGAACTTGAACACTCATTACTAAATTTAACACTATAACGTCTATCTTGCAAATATGAGGAGATCCAGTTTATGAAACAGTCGTTAAAACCTTGCTGTGATAGTTTTAAAAGTAATGTTTTATGACACAATTTATTAAAGGCCTTGCTGAAATCAGTAAAGACACAATCTACTTGTTCACGTTTTTCAAAAACATCTAAACAAAAGGACGTAAAGTTAAACAGATTAGTAACAGTTGAACGCTTTTTAACAAAACCTTGCTGGTTATCACAGATAATTGACTCAAACAGTTTAGGTATCACAGATAGTTTAGCAATAGGTCGGTAGTTCATTATTTCGTTTTTACGACCTTTTTTGTGTACTGGTATTATGAAGGAGCTCTTCCAGATAAAAGGAAACAGCGAGTTACTTAAAGACATGTTAAAAAGAACACATAACGGGTGTGCTAAATACGCAGCACATTTCTTTAAAATGGATGATGGTACACCGTCGGGACCAGGTCTAAAACATTCGTCAAGTTGTAGGATACTATTAAGGACAGTATCTTCACTTATAACGAAATTGATAGAATTTAAGTGGGGGAAATTTATAACAGTGGTAGATGTGTTAGGAAAACTAATAGTATTATAATCTACAAAAGCATCTTTGAAGTAGTTTGCAAATATGTTCGCAATTATTCTCGGCTCATTACTATTTGATGTCGAATCAGTCATTAAGTTAGGTTACCCATATGTTTTCTTCTTACGATTAACGAATTTCCAAAAACTATCAGGATTGTTTTTAAGGTTTAATTCAATGTAGTCATCATATAGGACGTTAGAGTAGTCAGTGAAAAGTTGTTTTATTATAATGAACGTCCTATAATCATCATCAGTTCTTGTTTGACTATACTTTGTCCAAGCATTGTTCCTTTTGTTTTTTAAGTTTTTAACGTGAGAATCAAACCATGGTGGAACACTCAAGTTATTTCTAGTCTTTTTAAATGGAATCGTCTTGTAGAAACAGTCAAAAAAAGTTAAATAAAAAATGTTACACATATCGTCAATATTTAAGTTACAAAATAAGTGATCCCAATTGATCGTACATAATAAGTTAAAAAGGTTTTCAAAATTTTTTTTTTTTTTTTTATAATAAGCAAACACTCAAGGGGATATTACTACCCTTATTATGCAGATGCACAGTGTGAGCACTAGGAAGAGGAGAGAGGGTTTAAAAGGAGATGTCGGTGCACATTGGTTTTGAATTCCTGAATATTGCAATGACTAGGAAAGACAGAGTGTGGTAAGGCATTCCACATTCGCGTAGTACGGCTAAAGAACGAATCTCTGTATTTGACAGTACGGCCGAAGTTGGGCTCGAGGGTATACTGATGAGCATTCCTAGAAGCGCGAGTATTACGGTTGAACTGTTTAAGGGGAGGAATGCAACTGGCTATTTCACTAGAGCATAAGCCGTTAAAGTAACGGTAAAAAAGAGTCAGACAAGAGACCTTACGACGATGTTCAAGCGTAGTAAATGAACTTATGATGATATTGTCATCTATCAATTTAAATGCTCTACGTTCAATACTATCCAAGAGGCTTAAGTAAGTTGCAGGAGCACCAGCCCAGAGATGGGAGTTATACTCAAGCTTTGGACGTATATAAGTCTTGTAAATAACAGCCAGATCAGAGGGGGAGAAAAACTTCTTGCATCGCCTTAGAAAACCCAAACATCTTGCGGCATTTTTGGCGACATCGCGTATGTGTTCGTTCCACAAAAGGTGGTTGGTGATACACATACCGAGAATATCGAGATGTTCAGTCTCCCCGATGCAAGTGCCATCCATGGATAATGGCAATTGGGGTATATCTCGCTTTAACGATACAAGACAGCATTGCGTTTTCGAAGCATTAAATTCCACGCGGTTTTTTAATCCCCATTGTAGAATGCTGTTTAGGTCGGAATTTAATGAACTTATCATATTTTGTCGTTGCAGTTCCACATCCGAAGAAGAGGGATGTGAGTCTGAAAACGAATATGAAAAGCTAAGAGTACTATCGTCAGCGAAACAATGTATTGGATTAGAAGTTGCAGACAGGAGATCATTAATAAAAATGAGAAAGAGTGTTGGAGATAGAACAGAGCCTTGGGGCACACCAGCATTTATTTTGTGGTTTTCAGACTTGAACCCATCCAATACTACTTGTATTGAACGATCCGAAAGGTAATTACTAATCCAATGAAGCAGGGATTCGTGAAAACCGAAAGCACGCATTTTCGATAAGAGGGCCTGATGCCAAACCCTATCAAATGCTTTTGAAATATCAAGTGCAATAATCTTACTTTCTCCAAAGCGATGTAAAGATTTGCTCCACTGTTCGGTGAGATGAACCATGAGATCACCAGTGGACCTATTGCTGCGAAAGCCGTACTGCCGGTCATTAAGAAGCTTTCGGTCTTCGAGATATTTCTTAAGCTGATAATTTATCAGCGTTTCCATGACCTTGGAAAGAAGGGACGTAAGTGCAATCGGTCGATAATTAGAGGGTGAGGAAGATTCGCCTTTTTTGGGAATAGGCTGGACAAAATTACACCTACTAAAGTTGAATTCTAGTTTGTTGTTATTAGATAGCATATGAGGTGAAGCCATGTTTAAATTAATTGCTATGTCTAAAGCGGGATGATGGCGATCTTCGTCCACAATTTTGACAGCAGAAGAAATCACAGCTGCTTCAGAGCATATGGTTTCGGAGAAAAATACCAGATCAAGTGTTTTTCCAAAACGGTTCTTCACACCGTTGAGTTGACTTAAGCCACATGAAGACATACCATCTGTTAATAAAAACTCGTTTGAAGATGACGCGTTTATTGGGACGTAGAAGTTATCGTCGTCAATTTTAATCCAATTGAGATTGGGTAAATTAAAATCACCAACAACCAGTACTTCGTCTTCAGGCTCCAAAAGGATATAAATACTTTCTATACAGTTGTTTAATTTTTCATAAACCTCGTTCTTGGAGCTTGGAGGTATATATGCTGTTACAATAAATAAATGTCCTGTTACCATTTTAATTTTTAAGCATAGTATTTCGATGTCTGTTGATCGAAAGTCGTCGCAGGAAAATAATTTCCAGCATGAGAAGTTTTACTACCACCAGATCGGTGAATGGAGGTACCCCCCAAGGTGGGGTCCTTTCGCCTCTCTTATGGAACATGGTAGTAATCGACCTACTAACATCATTGGAAGCAGAGGGTTTCAGGGTGATTGCCTATGCTGACGACGTTGCAATATCTGTATCTGGGAAACACCCCCAAATTCTCTCGGAACTGCTACAAAATGCCTTGAATAGGCTAACAAAATGGGCTAAGCAATGTGGCTTGGACGTCAATCTACATAAAACAGAACTAGTACTCTTTTCGAGAAGGTACAAAATTCCTCAAATCAGCCCACCCAAGATTAAAGGAATACCATTAAGGTTTTCCGACCAAGCTAAATATTTAGGCCTCATTTTAGACAAAAAACTAAATTGGAAGGCAAATATTGATGAAAGAGTGAAAAGGCTACTGTAGCGCTTTTTATTTGTAAAAAGGCCATATGATAAAAATGGGGCTTCTCCCCCCGTTGGGGGTTCTATCTCCCCCCGTTCAGGCAGTAGGGGCAATTTAAAAAAAATATTATTTAAAATGGAAAAAAATAATTAAAAAATAACGGTGATACTTACAATTAAGTTTTATACATTTTTTTAAAGCCAAAATTCTATTTTACTAGCCAGTTTTTAATTCAAGTCACAACTATGCGTAGTTTTTGAAAAATTTAATTTTAAACTCAAAATTTGAGTACAAAAAGTTAAAAAAAAAGGTTTAAAGTGTAATTTTTCAATACTTCAAGATTATCTACTATTGTTTTTATTTCAGAATTTATTGCTCTTATTTGTTTTTGATCAAAAACTGAAAACTAGATGATTTTATGTCTTTTAGTTTTTGAGAAAATTAAAAATAACCACAACTACTATTTTAATTTAATTCTTTTTTTTTTGCTTGAGTGGTCTTATTTTGATAGTAACAATGGTAGGTGCGAATTTGGGTGTATGCAACAGTGGGATCTGTAAGGGGGGGCTTGCTGCCCCCCTGCAACCCCCTGCTTGGGAACACTATAGGATTTGGGGTGGGTGCAAGTTGGACTGCGTGCAAGGTTGGGAGGGGGCACGGTTCGGTGGGTGCAAGATGGGGTGCATGCAAAGTTTCTTTTGCATTTAAATAAGCTGGATTTAAGAAAAATTAATTTACCCTAGGTATATCTTAATCTATATTCGATTATTACTATCAAAATAATACTACGTTAATACTTAAGCAAGGAAAAAGTAATTTAATTAAATTATTTTTTTTGGTAATTTTCAATTTTCTCAAGAACTAGAAGACATAAAGTCATCTAGTTTTCAGTTTTTGATCAAAAACAAATAAGAGCAATGAATTCTAAAAAAAAACAGTAAATAATTTGAAAGTTTTGAAAAACTACACTTTAAACCTTTTTTTTTAATTTTTTTTGCATAAATTTTTAGTTTAAAACAATTTTTTTCAAAAACTATGCATAGTTTTGACTTGATTTAAAAACAAGCTAATTGACAAAAATGTTGGCTTTAAAAAAAGGTATAATACTTAATTGTAGGTATTACCGTTATTTTGTAATTATTTTTTTTCCATTTAATGTACATATTTTTTTAAATTGCCCCTACCACCTAAACGGGGGGAGGTAGACCCCCCCTCCCATAGTAAAAAATGCTTGTTTTTAGCTGTTCTATACAAATCCGTCATTAAACTTTGTCGCCAAAGTTATCGTACTCTCCCCCCCACTGGCTATACGCTTTGGTAATCAGACCGATACTCATTTGAAAGCAAATTTCAAAGCATGCTCAGCTCATTTTTGATTTCCCGAAAATGTATGTATATCAGGAAAGGAAAGAAAATTTGCAGCTATATAGATACAAGCAACCTGATTGTTGAGACGAAAATTGACTTAGGACAATTCTTTGTCAGGCTTATGAAAGAAGTCGGCAAATTAGGATTTGTAAAAATACAATTGTCTTTAGGAGACAAATTGTTTAAATATACTCGAGTAGATGAATTTAAAGAAAAGGGTAACCAAGTTCTCAAAGGAATAGAAATAGCGTTAACTCCGGAATTAACGCAGGTGACAAATGTTGAAAAAATTAACGAAATCATTAGGCAGTACCATGACGATCCAATTCGGTGAGGCCACCCAGGAATAGTTCGTACTACTAACAAAATAAGGCAACATTTCTACTGGAAAAATATGAAAAAAGATATAAAGAATTATGTTAACTATTGTACACAATGTAAAAAGAACAAAACAAATAGACACATTAGAGAACCAATGGGACATTTGACATTTAACAACACAGACAACAACAAATTAAGAAAAAAAAAATAAGTAAAAGTATTGTAATACACAAAAACAGGTTAAAACCTATAGACTAAAAATGTATGTTCAATACACATAATATGTATCACAATACACATAATATGTATATGATACAATGTACATAGAGTTTAAAATTGAGTACATAGATATCAAGATTAAAAAAAAAAAAAACACTAAACATAATCAAATTCCTAATTTAATATTGAAACGCATATAATTTTGCAAATTATGTAACTATACAAAAATTATTAAAATTTAATGAACACAAAATGTAAACAAAACAAATGTGCATCAAAATAATGTAAAAGAATGCTCATCCATTGACACCAATAATGTATAAGTATTCTAAAAAAAAAGGGAGGTGTAGTATTGCAAGAATCCGGAACTCAATAATTAATAATAAAACAAACAATAATTGCGAGTGTCAGCATGACTCAGTGACCAACTTAAATAGTGACGATTCATATCGCACCACTTGAACCTTTTCTAGTGCATTGCCCGAGTAATGTATGACACAATTGAGTTCGGGATTCTTGCTACGCTTGCACTTTCCACTAAATATAATTGTGTACAGATAAGTATATATAAAGTGAAAATAATAATAAATAAAGTCATTCAATATACAATATCCATCAACTGTGTATCTGAGTTTTATTCCGCCAATGCTATTACAATACGTATAAGAAAAAGAAGCAAAATTAAAATTTTTAAAAATCAAATTTATTTCTCTTATTAATTTTACAGAATTTTGTTTTTATCGATCCAAGAGTTATGTTCTGGTGGGAATCCCAACCATCTTAAAAAAACTTTATTTCCTCTCGTTTGTAGAACTTTTTCAACTAGATATACATCGCCACAATCAGTTTGCAGCAGTTCTAGTTCATAAAAGCCTCCTTGAATAGGTTTTCCTTGAAAGTCTTCGAGAAGATATGTTATAGATTTTGTTGCTTGGACTTTTCTTATTTTAAAAACCTCAGTAGTCCAGTTGGGTGTATAACCTTTTTCGAATACGTGTTTATACTTGCTAATTCTTACGTTATCACCAACTGAATTGAATTCTCTTTTACTAAACACTTCTTTCTTATTTTTGAAAAGTGATAACATTGACTTTGAATTTTTCTTGTTTACATCTGCAGGTTTATATTTAATGGTTCGGTGGAAAGAATGATTATAATCATAAAGCAATTTCTTATAAATATTTATCCACTTATAGCTTCCATTGAAACTAAATTCTTTCCACATTTTTTCCTTATAGGTTCTATTAAATCTTTCAATAATTGAAGCCTTCAGTGAGCTGAATGTATAATAGTGATTAATGTTATGTTTTTCCATCAAACTCTTGAAGTTTGTATTGAAAAATTCCTTTCCATCATCAGTCTGCAAGTTCTTTGGAATCCTAGAAGAATTAGTAAATATTTCATCCATTCCTTTTGAAATAGTAATGCATTTTTTGTTTGTCATTGGGACAACCCAAGCAAATTTTGAAAAAGCATCGATAACTGTCATCAAATAATTAAATCCATTGTTTTAATCGCTGTAAGGTATCATTTCAACCAGATCTGCTTGCCACAAGTCATCATATATGTACCTTTATGATAACATGACGACGCGACGTTTGATCATAATTTTCAAGTATTTTGTATAAAGGAAGCAGAACGAGAAAAATTGTATCTTACCATATATTCGCCAAGATCCTCTACGATTCTATCACCCCACCGTGTCGTAACCTTTCGCAAGGTATAAATGTTATATTTTAGACCCATTTCCAACTCCGATAGCTTCTTTGTTGGCTTGAATCCACTGGCTAGATTTTGTTGCTTGGACTTTTCTTATTTTAAAAACCTCAGTAGTCCAGTTGGGTGTATAACCTTTTTCGAATACGTGTTTATACTTGCTAATTCTTACGTTATCACCAACTGAATTGAATTCTCTTTTACTAAACACTTCTTTCTTATTTTTGAAAAGTGATAACATTGACTTTGAATTTTTCTTGTTTACATCTGCAGGTTTATATTTAATGGTTCGGTGGAAAGAATGATTATAATCATAAAGCAATTTCTTATAAATATTTATCCACTTATAGCTTCCATTGAAACTAAATTCTTTCCACATTTTTTCCTTATAGGTTCTATTAAATCTTTCAATAATTGAAGCCTTCAGTGAGCTGAATGTATAATAGTGATTAATGTTATGTTTTTCCATCAAACTCTTGAAGTTTGTATTGAAAAATTCCTTTCCATCATCAGTCTGCAAGTTCTTTGGAATCCTAGAAGAATTAGTAAATATTTCATCCATTCCTTTTGAAATAGTAATGCATTTTTTGTTTGTCATTGGGACAACCCAAGCAAATTTTGAAAAAGCATCGATAACTGTCATCAAATAATTAAATCCATTGTTTTAATCGCTGTAAGGTATCATTTCAACCAGATCTGCTTGCCACAAGTCATCATATATGTACCTTTATGATAACATGACGACGCGACGTTTGATCATAATTTTCAAGTATTTTGTATAAAGGAAGCAGAACGAGAAAAATTGTATCTTACCATATATTCGCCAAGATCCTCTACGATTCTATCACCCCACCGTGTCGTAACCTTTCGCAAGGTATAAATGTTATATTTTAGACCCATTTCCAACTCCGATAGCTTCTTTGTTGGCTTGAATCCACTGGCTAGGGTTAATGAATTTGCTTCAAAAGCAGCGAAATCATCCAGAGTAAAAACGGAGTATTCTGCTTCATCGGGGGAAGGAAAGTAGTCATATACAGGATATGATCCTAAATGTCGTATTACACATTGCAAAAGGTTTCTTTGGGGTGAAAAGTAACTAATGAAAAGAAGTATTGGGGTAATAATGCATGCTTATATCATATTGATTGCTAATAGTAGAACAATAGAGTTTTTCCCCGCATTCATTCATGTAGTTAACCTTATCATAAATTTGTATTGTTGACACTAGGAATATCATCGGTGTATATAAGGAAGCAGTTGGATAAATTTATGTATTGCGATCATCATGAATGCATATATTTTAATTGTCGGCATCCATCCCTATAGATAAAATAATGTGTTGACCTTATTGACATATATTTGTATTCCGCAATAAAAATAACCCTTGGACCATTTTTCAGGATTTTAATGATAAGGGACAGGGTTTAGTAATATGATTGACATGATGCTAGCAAAGCAATAGATAAAGGAGGTATAGCTCTATTAGACAAATGAATGATATGATGGTAGTGAGGTATTAGGCTTTTGTTACACTAATTATTACCTCAATCCAGGAAAAATCCTAAAGCAATAGATATAGATGGTCAAGTCCTATTAGTCAGATGAGTGACATGATGGTAACGATGTATCAGAGTCTTGATATATCAATGCACGTATTATAATCGTAAATTTTAATTGCCGGCATTCATCCTTATAGAAATATAGTGCTAACCCTATTTAAATATTTTTAAAATATTTTTATTTTCGTTGACTTTAAACATCCTCAAAATGTATTCCATTCAAAAATTCTAAAGCTGATTTAAATAATAAAGTTAATTATATAATTCATCACAAAACATTAATTCAATGCCTTGATAATGGTTTGGTGCTTAAGAAAATTCATAGAGTGATGCAATTCAAACAATCTCAGTGGCTGAAAAAATATATTGATTTAAACAATGAACTAAGAAAAGAAAAAAAAAAACGCGTCATCAATAAAATATTTATATAAGCAAGACTATAAGGCGTTTTATTGACTTATTTCTCAAACGAAAAGATGTTCGAATTGTCGATTCAATAGAAAGCAAAGGCACCCATCTCGGTAGTCGCGCTCTTAAGCTAAACCTAATTTTCATAGCATATTAGAATTTTCGAAAACCATGGCTGCTAATCAGTTAAAACGAATTTACAGTGTATATAATAAGCCTATATACTTAGGTTTTTGTGTTTTGGAGATTTCAAAGTATAAAATGTACGACTTTCATTATACATGAAACCTTAATATACTGACAACCTACATACATCTGGCCTACATGGATACCGATTCATTTATTTATAAAATAAGAACAGATGATTTTTACAATGATATAAGAAATGATATAATAGATAAATTTGATACTTCAGACTATCCACCCCAAAACCGCTACGGTATTGCCCCAGCTCAATGTGAAAAAGTTAGGATTTATGAAGGATGAAAATAATGGTAGAATAATGAAGGAATTTATAGGATTAAGAGCTAAAATGTATAGTATAGACATAGAAGATGCAGCACCAATAAAAAAGGCTAAGGGTGTTAAATCAGCAGCTGTAAAAAAATGTCTTTACAAAATTACAGAGACTGTTTGCTATACAAAAAAAACTTCTATAGTAAAATGTTGAACTTTAGATCTAAACACCATACTATATACACCGAATGTATAAACAAATTAAGTTTAAGTTGTTCTGATGACGAAAGATTTATATGTACCAATAATATAAGTAGGAATTAGGACGGTAAATTTTTTCTTATAATCCCAACAGTGTAAATCTGAGTAGGTAGTGAGGATCTTGCTGAGTTGGGATGGCAGTGGATGGTGGTGGTTTTGTGATGATCAGTTGTTAGGGATTCTATTAATAGATATGGTATAAGGTGTGTGTGTTACATAGAATGATGGCGCATCATCGGATTCTAGGTGAGTTGGGATGGCAGTGGATGGTGGTGGTGGTTTTGTGATGATCACTTGGCACTTGGAGTAAGGGTGATTTTGTTATGGTTCTATTAATAGATATGGTATTAGGAAAAGAAGTGTGTGAGTGTTTCATATGATGATGATGGCACACGTTGATGGAATCAAAATAAATGTTTGGTATAATTCATAGTTGAGAACCTAGTTCTAGATGTATGCCTTAAGCTATGTTCAGTACTTAGATCTTTATGGAGTGGTATGAAAATGTGTCTCAATTGGATTGAAGACAATGTGTATGTTAATATGCCGACGTGGTTGGTTTCTTTGACGTCATCGTCGCCGTCGTCGTCGTCGTCGTCGTTTCAGTTTGGTCGTCGGGGGGGGGGGGGGGGGGGTGGGAATATGAAATTTAAATATGGGATTGTAGGGGTGATGTAAAAAAATAATGAAAAACTTTGGAGCGTTGTAACTTTTGAAGGAGGCGTTTATTTGAAAAAAATAACGTTATTTTGGTATCACTACCGTACATACATAATAGAATTAAAATAAAATTAATTGGTAAGGTTAGGTTAGGTTAGGTTAAAGTGGCTGTTGGTTGGGACATCCAACACACTTAGACCAAAGTATGGTCCATTGTGATACCACATGGATCAGTTAATCAGCTTAACTCGTTGAACCAATTGGAGCTTCGAATAAAGCGTAGGAGACAAGTAATGTCTGAATTTTTTAGATCGCTGGTATCGTTAAAGTAGTAGTCTCCAAGGTGGATTCTACGTCTGTGTGATAAGGCAGGGCATGTGCACAGAAGATGAGGGATTGTCTCCTCTTCTTCTTCGTCCATGCAACTCCTACAAAAATCATTTGCAGGGGCTCCAAGTCGAATAGCATGCCTTCCTATTAAGCAGTGCCCAGTCAGGACACCTATAACGTAGCTAATGTGCAATCTACTCAGAGAGATTAATTGTTTTGAGCGCTTGGTGCTAAGATTAGGCCAAATTCGTTTAGTCGCTACACAGGTGGTGGTGTTATTCCACCTGAAGTTTGTTTTCTCTATCGTATCTTGCTTTAGCATGAGTTTACATGTAGCTAAGGGGATACCTACGCTAGCATTATGAGCCAGCAGAGGTAAAGTTGTTCCGCTTTTTGCAAGTTCGTCAGCTTTGCAATTTCCTGGAATGTCTCTATGGCCCGGCACCCAGAAAAGGTGAATTTTGAACTGTGTAGCCATCCCCGTAAGAGATGATCGACAATTAAGGGCTGTTAGTGAATTTGTAGAGACAGAGTCTAAGGATTTTAACGCAGCTTGGCTATCCGAGAAGATGCGTATATCATTAGTTGATATAACGTTTTCTCTAAGCCAGGATAGGACTTCTTTTATAGCCAGGATTTCAGCTTGGAACACGCTACAATGATCGGGTAGACGAAAGGAGAGACTTAAGTTAAGTCTATCTGAGTATACGCCACCACCAACCCCATCCTCCGTTTTTGAACCGTCTGTATAAAAGTTTATAGGACCATCGTTCAAAAATGATGTATTCTCCCAAGAAGATCTGGGAGGTATAGTCACCTTGAAGCTATAGTTATTAAACTGAGGATGGGATATGGTGTAGTCAATATTACTACTTATAGTTCTGAACGAGTTCAAAATAGTGGTGTGGCCAATTCCATTATTGATCCACAGAGAGGAGGCTTGAAGCCGTATGGCAGTGTTAGCGGCCGTTTGCTTGCTGAAAAAGTCCAGCGGTATTAGATGGAACAGAACATCTAGTGAAGCGGAGGGGGTGGAGCGAAGTGCTCCTCCCATACACAGGCAGGCTGTTCGTTGGACTTTGCTGAGTTTATCGCGATTTGTCGCTGTATCTAGCGCCGTCCACCATACCGCTACTCCATAAGTAAGGATCGGTCTTATGACCGACGTGTATAGCCAGTGTGTAATGCGGGGCTGTAGGCCCCATTTATTACCAATGGCCTTTTTACAGGAGAACAGGGCTACTGTGGCCTTGTTTATTCTCTCTTGAATATTAGGTTTCCAACTTAATTTCTTGTCTAAAATGAGACCCAAGTATTTTGCTTGATCAGAGAATTTAAGTGGTACACCGTTTATGAGGGGAGGGTCAATGTATGGAACTTTGTATTTCCTTGTGAAGAGGACAAGGTCGGTTTTTTGTGGGTTAACGCCTAGTCCACACCGATTAGCCCATCTGGTGAGCTTATTTAAAGCGTTTTGTAAGAGTTCTTTTAGTATATTGGGATGTTTACCCGTTACTGCAATAGCAACATCGTCCGCATAGGCAAACACTCTGTATCCCTCTCTTTCTAGAGTAGTTAGTAATTCATTTATTACTAAATTCTAGAGGAGAGGGGATAGGACACCACCTTGTGGCGTACCTCTGCTGACACCCCTTTGTGTAGTAAAATCGCCCAGTTTTGAATTGATAATCCTGCTTATCAGCATCTGATTAATCAATTCGCTGATCGACTTATCTACCTTCAGAGATGTCAATACACGTGCAATTGCAGATGTGTCGACATTGTTAAATGCACCTTCTATGTCTAAAAAGGCAACTAAGGTGTACTTTTTATGATGGAGGGAATATTCGATTGTACGTACTATACTGTGTAGAGCCGTTTCAACTGATTTCCCTTTGTTGTAGGCGTGTTGAGCCTTTGAAAGGAGGGACTTATCAATACTTGCCCTTAAGTGGATATCGATCAAACGTTCAAAAGTTTTGAGAAGGAATGATGATAAGCTGATAGGTCTTAGGTCTTTAGGGTTAACGTGGCTGGATTTTCCGGCTTTTGGAATAAAAACAACTTTAACTTGTCTCCAAGACATCGGGATGTATGCCAATTTAAGGCATCCCTTGAAAATGTTTTCTAGGATGGGTATTAGAAAACTTGCATTTTCTTGCAGTTCGGCTGTAATTACAACATCCGGACCAGCAGATTTATATGGCTTAAAGCTGTTAATAGCCCATTTGAGTTTTTCCCTAGTGACTAGACCATGTGGGGGATGTAATATATTGTCACCATTATTAGGTGCAATGTTATTAATAATATTAGAGCTACCAGGAAAGTGAACGTCTAGTAGCAAGTTAAGCGATTCTTCGCTTGAATTGGTCCAGAGGCCAGAGGCGTTTTTCAAGCAGCTTGGCATGATTGGATTTTTGGAGAGGATTTTGCGCAGCCTGGATGCTTCGGAGCAATCTTCCACGTTGCTACAGAAGTTTCTCCAAGACGATCGTTTGGTTTTCCTCAGTTCTTTTTTATAAATCTTCAGTGATTCTTTATATGAATCCCAATCTGACATGTCTCTAGAAGCTTTCGCTCTGTTAAAGAGTTTTCTGCATTCTTTTCGAAGTGGATCCAGCCCTGAGTTCCACCAGTGTGGCTTCTTTTTACCTCTTACTTGTATAAGAGGGCATGCAGTATCTAGAGCTTTGTTTAAGGCTAATGTTAGATTATTGACTTTGTCGTCAAGATCTTCAATGTTGGAGGGAGTATTAAAAAGTTCAGGTTTTACTAAGCTATTTAACGTTCTCTTGTATTTTGGCCAATTTGTTCTTTTCAGATTTCGAAAGATCGGTTGGCAAGGTGGTTCATTTATAAAGTCAAACTGGATGTATCTATGATCAGAAAAGGATCTTTAGATACCTTCCAGTTCAAAATATTATTATTAATGAAGTCGGAGACAAGAGTTATATCTAAAACTTCTTGTCGATTTTTAGTAATAAAGGTTGGCTCATTACCAACGTTACTTACGAGTAGGTTAGTGTTTAGAATATAGTCGAAAAGAGACTCACCTCTGTCGTTTATATCCGTGCTACCCCATACTGTATGGTGGGCGTTAGCGTCACTACCGATGATGAGGCCGATGTTGAGCCTTTGTGCTTCAGTTATCAATCTCTCCAGAGTGTCACCCGAGAGAGGGCCAAGATGGTCGTGGCCAAGATACGCCGACGCCAGCCAGAACGTTCCTCTGGCTGTTTCCAGACTTGCGGCGGTGATATCTCGATCGCTGAAATTAGGGAGTAAATATACATTTAAAAATTAATTAATTGGTAAAAAAAGAATAATTTAAATTAATTTGTTTATTAGTATAAAGTTAAATAGTTTACTTGTGGGTATAATTAAAAATAACATAATTTAAATAAAAAGTATAAATTTGTATTTATAAATGAATAATATTTAAAACATTATAGTTATTTTGCAATTTTAGATATATGTACCCAAGAATTATGTTCAGGTGAAAAACCTAACCATTTTACCAACACTTTATTTTGTTTCTTTTGCAATACTTTTTCAATAAGAAATGTGTCTGGGTATTTTGTAGTTCTAATTCATAGAATCCACCTTTTATAGGATGACCTTGAAAATCTTCAAGCAAGTATGTGATAGGGCTAGTCAGCTGAATTTTAGTAATCTTAAAAGTTTCAGTTGTCCAGTTTGGTGTGTAGCCTTTTTCAAATACATGTTTGTATTTACTTATTCTAACTAGATCTCCAATTTTGTATTTAGGTTTTAATTGAATTTTAACATATCTGTATATTGTATTGTATATATTATATTGTATATTGTATATATATATCAGTATTGACTTCGGATGGTTTCATTTTGATAGTGCGATGTTTTGAATTGTTATAAGTTTCAGTTAGTGTTGGTAACATATTAACCCATTTGTACGATCCATTAATAGTAAATTCTGTCCACATGAGGTTTTTTAGTGTACGATTAAATCTTTCAACAATTGATGCCTTCAAATGAGTAAATGTTGAGTAATGATTAATTTGATATTTTCGCATCAAATTTTTAAAGGATTTGTTAAAAAATTCTTTGCCATCATCTGTCTGAAGATTCTTTGGATTGCGACCAGTATTGAATATGTTTTGCATTGCTGTTGTAACTTCTGCAGCAGTTTTATTTTTTATCGGATGAGTCCATACATATTTGGATAACGTATCGATTACTGTGAGTAGATATTGGAAATTATTGTTCTCATCTAAATACGGAAGCATTTCAACTAGGTCAGCTTGCCATAAATCATCAAGACCTTTGATGATTACTCGTCTGGAGAGACATTTGAATTGTCAAAAGTGAAAGTAGTGAAGTTTTGTTAGCTCCCGATTTTATTTAAAAAAGTGTAAATTAAAGTTGAATTTATTTGTTTTTGTCTTCGACAACAAACTGAAAAATCATTTTAAATCACCAGTTGCCTCTATTTTCGCAAGGTAGGCAGTTATTTTAAAGTAAAAACGAAAAAATAAATTAAAATTGCTTTTGCCGAGTACCTACCGGAATACAAAGTTTTTGTATGTACCGCAAAAGAGGGGTAGCTGAAACATCGCCGGAAGTAGAATCCAACAACAAAAGATTCGTTGCAAGCACAATGACACACACCGTTGATGTTGGAAAGCTTTCAATTCCTGATTTAAAACAAATCTTTAATGACTGTCTAACCGAGAAAATCAAAGACATTGCTACAAAATCTGACATCGCAGCATTGTCAACTGAAATTCAATCACTTAAACTGACAAACACCAAACTTTCGGAAAAACTGGCTCTAATGACGGAAAGATGTGATCTTCTTGAATCACAATTAGAAGCTTTATCACGAAAAGCCAATGAAAATATTGTGGTTGTACATTTGCCACTTAATGAAAACACCAATCCAACCGAATTTGCCACTCAAACTTGCAGAGGACTGCTTAAATTCGCACAGACTGATGTGTTACCGGTAAACAAATCTCGGGAAATTATTAACACCCAAAAAAACGTGGAACCGTAATTTTGGAGCTTCAATCCAAAGAACTTGTAGATCGCATCATATCGGAAACGAGTAAACTAAAAAACTCTGGAATCAGTATTAACCGCGAACATTCACTTATGTTTAGGAAAAAACGACAAACACTTTATTCGATAAAAACAAAATTACTTGAAGCAAACCCGGCGGCGAAAATAATTATAAAAGGCGACAGGCTTCAAATAGATCAACACATGTTTGTTTACAAATTATCACTTGGATTAATTGTCAAAACTGTCAACGAAATGACATTTCTAAAGCAGAAGTTTGGAGAGAACGTTTTGGATTTATTCGACTGCAGCGGGGGACTGAAGGTGCCTACAGCTGGTGCTGTCAGTGCATCTAGCTCTCATGCATCATCACCGCCATCTATGTGGCAAATACAAAACAATATTCATCATCAATCACAATAGGGTGCACCTGCCGTCTGCCATAAAAAAATAAATGAAGTAACTAATTTAAAAATATTGTCTTATAACATAACAGGTCTCAAAAGTAAACTTTTGTTACCAGATTTTTTTAATTTTATATTAGATTTTGATATAATTATTTTATTAGAAACATTTATTGAACAACGTAATGAAAATAATTTTAATAAGTATTTTAGCGGTTATAAATTAAAATGGGTTCCAGCCACTAGAAGTAATGTAATGGGAAGAGCTAGTGGAGGCATTCTATGTGGTATTAAAACAAGCACTGTTGGTTGTTTTGTTGAGTTTAAAAGTATTGAAAACAGGGTTTTTATACTACAAATCAATAATAATATTTCTAAGTATTTTATCATACCACTCTATTTAAATTGTAATAACTGGCAGAATGATTTCGATAACTTGTATAATTTGATAAATACCAGCTCTTTTGGAAATATAATGTTAATTGGAGACCTTAATGCTCGAATCGGTGAATACCAAAATCCCATTTCACATCATACAGAATCTCAAACGGGCTTCAAAGTGAAAAGAAACTCTAAAGACGGCACAATTAACTCTAATGGCAGAACTCTGATAGATTTCTTCGAAAACTTTGGATTCTTTGTTTTAAATGGAGTTTCCAAAGGAGATGATAAAGGCGAACTCACTTTCATAAGTGGTCAAGGACACTCTGTCATTGACTTATGTGCTGTGTCTGGTCTATGGATAGAAACCGCAGTTGACTTCGAAGTGCTTGCAGCTACATTTTCTGCTCATCTACCAATTGCAGTGAAAATCAGTTTCGATAATATAATACTTCAAAGACCCCCACTTAAGTTACAAAAATTAAAATGGAGGGAGAACAGACGTGTACTTTATCACCATCGTCTTAATAGAAATATTAATATCCTCCCTTTAGTACAATCATCAAGATCAATTGACGAAATCGCAGAAAGTATTATGGACGCAATAAAAACTTCAGCTTCATATGCACTCACCAAAACACAAAAAGCTGAACCAGTGAATAGATGGTTTGATAATGACTGCAAGCGACTACGAAAGAAATCCTTTGTGTTTTTAAAGCTTTTCAGATCAACCAACGCTGATTTCTTCAAAGCCCAGTATCTGCACTGTAACTCGCAATACAAACAACTATGTACAACGAAAAAGATTAATTATCTGAAACTTGTTGCTCATAAACTTATCTCTTGTAAGGACTCGAAAGAATTTTGGAACAATGTAAGGGAACTAGGAGGACGCTCTCAAAAAACTGCAAACAATAACTCTATAGGAGAAGACAGTCTTGCAAATCATTTTAAAAAGCTGTTAGCAATTAATGATACCACCATTGTAGAGTTTAGCTATGCGCAACCACACACCTGTGTGTACGATCTAGACTGCCCAATTTCACTAAACGAACTGCATACAGTTTTGGATAAAATGAAAAATAACAAGGCACCTGGTGTCGACGGAATCCCTTCCGAATTTTATAAATTCGCCACTTTACAGTTCAAAAACTACCTGGTAAACTTCTTCAACCAACTCTACGATGATGCCTCCGTTCCGATCTGTTTTAATAAAGCGATTATCTATGCCATTTTCAAGAAGGGGGAGACGAGCGTTGCTGAGAATTATTGGGGCATATCTATCCTAAATACGCTGCGAAAAGTTTTTAGCTCAATTCTCTATGAGAGGCTTATCAGATGGATTGAGTCAACAAACCGCTTAAGTATTTTTCAAGCAGGGTTTCGGTCCGGATTCTCTACTGTGGATCATATCTTCGCGCTGTCTAGTATTGCATCAAAGTATTTGGAGAATTCTAAGAGGCTGTACGTTTGCTTCGTAGATTTTAAAGCGGCCTTTGACACGGTAAATAGGCAAGCATTGATCTACAAGCTATCATCTATAGGTGTTTCTAGGAAATTTCTTCTATTATACTCCAAATTCCTGGATTCAACAACTGCGGCAGTTTGGAATGGAAGCAATTTATCGGAATGGTTTGAGACGTCTACTGGTGTTCCCCAAGGATGCATTCTTAGCCCAATTTTGTTTGCCCTTTATATCGATGCTGTCACTGACATTCTTCCGGGAGGTGTATTTTTTGCGGGCTCCTTAGTCAAAGTCTTACTGTATGCTGATGATCTGGTGCTATTGGCTGATACACCATGTGCTCTGCAACTGCAAATCAACAGACTTCAAGACTACTGTTCAACTTGGGGCCTAAAAATCAATACAAGTAAAACAAAAGCTATGATTTTTGAATCCAGACACCGAAGAAGGCTACCGGAGGAATCATGGACCATCAACAATGAGCGCATCGAGGTAGTAAAGGAGTTCAAGTACCTGGGAGTGTTGATAACATCTAACCTTAGCTGGAGTAAACATACAAAGGAGAAAACTAGGGAAGCCAAACTAGCTATAAATCTGATGTGGCCAACGTTTTTCAGCAACAGCAACATTGATGTAGCATCGAAGTACCGAGTGTTCAAAGCAACAGTAAATACTTGTATGTGTTATGGGGTGCAAGCATTTGGGTACGCACAACATGAGGAATTCGAAAGTATCCAGAGGTTCTTTTTCAAACGACTATTCCGATTACCTAACGCAACACCAACGTATGCTTTACATGTGGAGTCAGGTTTAGCACCGATTTACATCCAAAATCTTAAATCGCATGCCAATTATCTGACTACAGTAGTGAAAAGAGAAAACGGACTACATAAGTCAATTCTGTTAAGGCAACTTCGAAGAAACGCAACACCTTTCAAAGAATGGAACCATCTTGCCGCGGCACAAAATGTAACGCTTCCTTTAACTGAAAATAACGTTATTGAATGGCAGAATTTACTTGATGACCTGATTGCTAAAACTGATAATGCGATATATTTACAATATCTAGAAAGGGCATCCTCTTCAGAAAGTAGAAACATTTACAGGAACCTGAACCACCAATTGTCATCTGATATGAGTTATTTTTGCAAGGAACTGACTGCAGAAGCTATCGGTATCATCTTTAGGGCTAGAGTCGAAATACTTAATCTAAACTTTGTGCCTTATAGAGACGATTTATCACAAATCTGCACTCTCTGCAATTTAAGAGAACTTGAAGGTACTCATCATTTTATAGCAGTTTGCCCAATATTGCAAGAAATTAGGCGATTATATTTCCAAGCCAGTTTCTGACTTTGAACGAGCTTATTGATATTCTCAACGGATCAATTGGTTGGGTAAATCTCTTTAAATTTTGTAAACATGCGTTGTCATATCGCAATAGTTTTGAACCTTAAGAAATATTCTCCCAGTTAAAAATAAAAAAAAAAAAAAAAAAAAATAACAAAAATTTGTGTTTCAAATCACGTGAAAATTGTACACCTAGTATTTATGTTTCAAATCATTAAAATTGCATAAAAAGCATCCTTCAAATATTTGTGTTTCAAATCACGAAAAAATTGTATAGTATTTATGTTTCAAATCATTAAAATTGCATAAAAAGCTTTATATCTTTCAAATATTTGTGTTTCAAATCACGTGAAAATTGAATAGTAGATATTTATGTATGTTCCAAGTCATTAAAATTGCTTAGAAGTGTAACATCTTTCAAATTTAAAATATAAAATGTATCTCAACATCATCTATCATTACTTTGATCTGCTATAAACTAATTGTATTGTAACAAAAACTACTCCTTTTTTTAAGATTCGCTGTTTCTTTAACAATTTTCTCTTTAAAAGTCGAATAAGTTGATAAAATATATACAAAATATTTAAAAAACTGTGTATTCAAGATTTCAAAACTTTTATATTTCACTTATACATATGTATTTTAGTTTAAAAAATGTCTATCAGGCAGACGGCAGCTTAGCCATGTCCTTATGTTCTTAGTTTTAATATAATGTAATTTCTTTATTGTAATAAAGAAATTTATCTATCTACTCGTCTTTTAGGGAAACTCTTACGTGAAGCTTTATGTAGCTCCTCAGCAACATCTGTTTTACTCATAATAATATCAAATGATAAAGAAAACAATGTGTTTGGTGTTTTTGTATAACATGAATAATTTTATTTAAAAAAAGTATGATGTTTAGTTCATTATTTAAGTCTCTTATAAAGTAACAATAATTTGTTCGCTCTTTTTAATTTGCTTTCAAGATAGAAGCATGCGCAGGGCCGGCCCCAGCCAAACTTGCGCCCTGTGCAAGATTTGTAGAAAGCGCCCCTTTTTTATATTTTTTTACACATAAACTGATACACAAGCATAAGCCTTTCCCACATTACCCAAGATGTAGACTTTCAATGCGTTTTTTTTATTGAGGTATCCCCAGGAGGCCTAAACCATTAAACTAAAACGCAGCGAAGAAATGAGCAGAGGGTAAACTTTTAAACTTGGAAACTTACTTTTCTGGCCTTACATTTTGCAAATTCAGTAATGAGATCATCAAAGTCTAAAGAATTTAATAATTTCTTTTCAATGGACATTATAGAGAAACCTACCAATCTCTCTTGAGTCATGGTTTTCCTAAGATAATTTTTAATAAACCTTAGTAGTATAAATAGGTAACTCCTACTCCACGGCACGGCACCGCACGGCACCGCACGGCACATCCCAATTGGGATGCATTCCCAAGTTTCTAATTGGGAATAAGTGTCAGTGGTTGGATTTCTAGCACCATTTGTATTTTCATTTGAATATTGGTTGTGGGATTGGATTTTCTGTGATAAATTGGTTGTGGGATATGCTTTTGTAGTTGGATTTCTAATTCAAAAATTAAATTTTTGTTGGAATATTGATTTTTTGGTTGGGTAGCTCCTACTCCACCCAATTCAAAACCTATGTCACTCCTACTCCACCCAATTTGCATTCCCAATTCTAATTGGGAATAAGTGTCAGTGGTTGGATTTTTAGCACCATTTGTATTTTCATTTGAATATTGGTTGTGGGATATACTTTGCAGTCGGATTTCTAGTTCAAAAATTAAATTTTTGTTGGAATATTTCAAGTTTGATTCAAATTGGGAATAATTATCAGTGGTTGGATTTCTAGCACCATCTGTATTTTTTTTCATTTCAACATTGGTTGTGGGATTGGATTTTCAGTGATAAATTTGGTTGTGGGATATACTTTTGTAGTTGGATTTTTTGGATAGCACAACATTAGCACCTGCACGGTATGCAATATAAAATTGATGTGTGCATTGGATAAACATATTCTTAATAGGATGTTCATATGCTTAAGATCAAATAAGAACTAGCATTCCAAAATACTTACCTCTGTTGGTTGTGCTGGTTAGAATTATGTACAATGCAAGAGAATTTCAAAAGAGTTTGATTAAAAGACACATTTGTTTTTTTTTTTACGATATTTATTTATATTTAATTTTAGATTTTGAAAACTTTATTACATTGTTCTAATAAAAACCTTAAACATAAATGACCACAAATAAACGTATCAAAATCTTGTTGTTGTATATAATTATAGTTTATTTTTTTACCAAGATAGCTTATTACTTCTGAGGGTGGTGTTAAATTTCCAAAACTATCAAAATACTTAACAATATTTTTTTTTTATTTCTTAAATATTCTCAAACTATTCTGGTAACCACTTGTTCAAGCGGATTGTAGTCAATAATTCTATCATGAAGCATAAGGCAGTAAGCTGAAGTATTTGCAGGAATTTGTTTTGATGTTCTCATTTCCAAACGTATGTCGATGGGTCCTGTTTTCATAGTTTCATTTTGGTGTCTGCAGTCTACCACAAAAACTGGAGCATGTGATTTGAATAATTTCCAGGAAAGAAGAGGTTCAGTGATGTTTTTATTATAGTAAGATTTTTGAAAGTCTGTATACATTTTGTAAAACAGGCTATATCTGTTTTTTTCAAAAGAAACATTGAAATCTTCATGTGGATAAACATCAGAGTTTAAATAAACTTTTAAGTTTGTTAGATTACAATGATCAAACGTTGTAGGATCAGCAACCACATTTTTATTTTTTCCAGTTTGTAAAGCAAAAACAATGTATCGAGGTTTTTCTATTTGTGTTGTTGTTTTGACATTCCAGATATGATGATCAGAACTTGGCAGCATGGGATATTCATAAAGATCCCAGTTTCGGAAAGCAATTTTCATAGAGCTGCTTTTACTTATAGATTTATATAAACTTAATTTCATGGAATCTGATAAGGTTACGTGGGGTACTTTCCATTGTATTTTTTGAATGTTAATTTGTACTTTTTCATTGGTTGGAGAGATCAATGCGTTTTCATCCACTCTTGAACGAGTGATAATAAGATCATGTCGAGCATTTGGAATGATTTTTTTATAATCTTCAGCGAATCCTAAAAGTTTGTTCAGTGGAATACAATAATTAAAATGAAATGGTTTCAAATTAATAGGTGAGTCAGGAGACCAGGATGCATTAAATAGCATATCACTTTCATTTTTAGTTAAAGATAAATAGTTTTTGATCGTTGATGTTATTCCGACATTTCTATTGTAGTCGATTTCCTTGCCATTAAGTTCATAACGTATTTCATCAAAAAGAAAAGCCATGGCATTGTTTACAAGTTTTGTATTGACCATTTCTTTTACATCTGCTGTCGATAGTGATCCTTCAATATATAAAAAACTTTCCGAAGGGAGAACATTAAGATTTTGATGTTGTATACAAATCTGAATGATGTCATTTCGTTCAAAATTGTTTTGATATGGTGAATAAGTATGGTACTCATATTTAGAAATACTTTCACTTATTTCAGGACCTTGGAAAATATTCAACATTATTTATGACTTCTTTTTTAATTTAAGATCTATTGACAACAAAAAGTCCTGATTATGTTTGGTAAGGCAATGTGTTACCGCAGCTGCGTTCGAAGCTTGATTGAAGACTGAATTATTCTTAACAATGTTTTTATAAGATATTGAGTTGTCTATGCTTTCATACACAATCATTTTTCTGGTTGTAAATGTAAACGAACTGTTATGTTTTCTCCTCTAAAATTTAAATCTTTACCGTCTTGATCGCAGAGCTTAAGGCACAATGATGTTATTCCTTTGACGTTCCCAGGTAAATAAATAACATTGCTTGGAACTTCTATGATTTTATAGCCAAGGCTTACTTTAACGGAGAATTCATGTAAAATACGCGCCGATTGGTTATTAATGTACGTTCCATCTATGATATTACATTCAATGCGGATTGTATTAACTCTATTTATGTTAACATACAGATCTGATTCATGTAGCAAGTTTGATTTCAACAACTTCTTACTAAACCCTAAAAGCGAACCAATAGAGTTTGGTTTTGAAAAGTCGATATCATCTGAACTGAAAATTTCACATTTCAGAGTGTTGTTGTTTGCCTTGATTTTAATTTCAATTTTCCTTTGGTTTTTCTTTTTTTTATTTATTTCATTAATTTTTTTTTTGTATTAAATTGTTAATATCTTCAATTTCATATGAACCAATAGGAAAAGAAATAACACTTTCACCGATACATAACATGTTATTACTCTCATCCACATTTGGAATTGAATTATATGTTTGAAAATCTATAAGTCCACATACATAATTAGATTTTAGAACGATTGGTGGAAAATACTGAGCATTAAGAGTTGACTCATTCCCACTTAAAGCAAGTGTTAACGACATGTTGATTAAAAGACAAATGACACATTTTTCATTTTTACACATCATTTTATTCATATTTGATTATTATAATAAATAAATAATAAATAATATTTATAATAAATTATTATAAATAAATAAATAAATAAATAAATAAATTTATTATATTCTAAGTTTATAACAATATATATTACATTACATTATTATATTATATTATATTTTTAAACAATCTTTTTTTCGAATTTATTTATTTTTTTTTTATATGTATATATTTTACAGGTTTTTTTTTTCATAGTAAGGGATCATTGTCATTGGGAATATTTTTATGTCCCCAGGCAAGCGTGCTGATGTTATCTGCACACATATATATCTTTTTGTGTCCTTAAAACTTAATGCCAATTTGTTTAAATTTTGGGTGTAAATTGTATGTAATTTACTCCTAAAATTTAACATATTTTCACATTTTTCAATTTTGTCAAATAAACATCTTTTATAGTCATCTATTCTTAATCGTTTGGTGACAGATCTTTTGACTCCTTTCGCTTTCTGGACTGATTTAGCATTTTGTACGGTGAAAGAGTACATTTTAGCTCTCAAACCAACAAATTCCAACATTTTTTTCCAACAGGTCTCATCTTTAAACATACCTAAAGCTTTGTTATTCATCCTAGGAATGTTATGTTGGTTATTGGGATCAAAGTCATATGTATCAAACCTCAATGGTATATCATCCAAAATATCAGAATAGAAGTCTTCACATTTTATATTATAAATAAAGGAATCAGTATCCATATAGTTAAGAAGAGCATTTTCATGATATTTTGGTTTGATATAGTCATAGTGGAATTCATACATAAGAATTTTTGAGAGCTCAAGTACTATGAAACCTAGATAAATCGGTTTGTTGAGTGTAACATTACATTTACTCATTTGTATTGCCAACAATGGGTTAGGTACTCGATCATCTTCATGGGCAAATTGTAAAGAACTATGGAAGTTTGGTCTCGCAATCCAACCTCTAGCACCCAGTGATTTTCTTTTATTTTCCCATCGTGTAACAATTTTAACATCAGTACGCTTTTCAATATTTTCCATTGTTTTTCCATAAATAGAAAGATTCATTAGCTTGAAAAACCTTTTATGAAAATCAGTTTTAGCTTTCTTTCTAAGTTCGGTATTAAGGGAAATATATTGTTCTAGCCATTTTGATTGTTTAAATTTAATCACACGATGGACTTTTTTTAAAATCAAACCATGTTTGAGAGCTTGCTTTAAACTCTCTAGGTGAATAACATAGTTCAGTTTTGGTAAAAAACTTGCTACCAATTTTTTGAATTTAGAGCCTGGTGTTGCTATATTTTCTGGGCAAAAAGGCAAATCATTATGAATATCATGAAGATGTTCGGGATATTCTAAATCAACTTCTAAAACATATCCAACATTTATATCATTTAGACCTTCTATATATGACATAGAAAAATTTTGTGGGTTCTGCCATTCAAAACCTCCACAAGGAAGATTCTGAGACATTGCCCATCCATATAAATTATTGGCATCTAAATAAACCAAGTATGAAGATGGTTTTTCAGAGTCATAGAACTCAATAAATTTATTATTGGCTCTGGAATATCTATGACTGCATTGGGTAAGACCACCTCTTATGCCTTTTAGAAAGAAATTGTACATTTCAATGTCAGTCAAGAGTTCCAGTTCCACTTTTGTCACTTTTAACATAGCATCCCAAGATAAACCAGGAGCTGTATAGTAGTGACAGGGATCTAGAGAGTATCTATGTTTGCAAACTTTTCTAAAATTTTCAAAAATGTCAGCTAACAACACAACATCACTTTTTAAATATATTTCCATATAATTTTTTAGATTACTACAGTTGAAATGATTCCATATACTTATGGCCAACTGATAATCCTCCATTGAACATTCCTGATTCGTGAGTTTGTTGAAAAACTTCACTCTTTCAGGAAGACATGGCTCAGACATTTTTTGCCAAGAATCCATAAAATCATATGGAAATACACCTTTTCTCTTCACTAATTCCAGACTTTGCTCTGTTTCAAAGCATTTTTGGGTTATAATGAAGTCCGAAGAAACTAAATTTCTAGCTAAACTATCTATGCTATCACCCAAAAAGCGAAAAGAAGCTAAGAATCTAAGTTCTATTGAATGTTTGTCATCAATAGAAATTTTCTTTGAGAAAGAAATATATTTTTCTTTATTTAGTGGAATCACTTTAATTTCACCATCGATTTCTCGAAGCGAATTGAAAAACAAATGTGCATCATAACCAGATAAGTTATGAAACAAAATCGGAAAAAAAGTTGGCACCTTATATTTAAGGTTAAAAAGATTGTGGGCTGCCCCCATATATTCACCTGTTAAGTGACAATGATCCCTTACCTTAATTTCTCCTACTCCTAGGTTTATTTTGTTCCGACATATTGTGCATATTGTTGCCCTCTCAAAGCAAGATGTCTGCATCGCTGAGAGAGGTTTCATCGGTGTCACGCTTTTTATATGTTTGTTATACTTCTCCATAGTATCTCGAACTAAACTGTGAATGAACTCACTAGCACAGTTTTCTCCTATACAGAAAAAAAGAAATAAAAAAAAATATGAGAATTTGGTTGATGGAAAAAAAAAAGTTATTATTAAATATTACCTATGAAAGTCCGCATTATATCTTCGGTTTCATCAAATGAGCATTTCATGTAGTATGAAAATGCACAGGGAACGTGTTCTTGCAGGTTGGTTGTTGACGACGTTGACGGGTCCGGTAAACATGCATCAATCGGTTTCAAGATGCATTCAAAATCAGCGTATGTTACAAATGGAACTATCATTTGTTTATCATAGCTTGAAAATTTGATCATCTTGTTATCATTTGCTGGCATTTTTGTAACAATTTTTTTACACTCGCCCTTGTGTTTATCAAATGAGCGGTCATTGTAAAAATGCTGCAAGCAAGTATTACAGAACAATAATCTTCTTCTTGAACTTTCCAATACTTCACTTGTGATCAACCGACTGATATGCTTTATCCACATAAAGTGCGTAACTTCACCGCTCATGTGGAGTAAGAGATTAACATGATTGCGTTTTTCTTCCATTGTCATGTAATATGGGCCCTCAATTTGTGGTTTTTCTCCCTCAGAAATTCCAAAAACGTTGATGCTCATGTTGTTCTTAGTTTCAAACATTTTTATTTCTGATAGTTCAAGGGGAAATGAGAGCCCTGTGAAATCCAGAATGATATTGTCCAGGGCAATTAAATCTCTGGATATATCAGATACTTGATAGTAGGAAGATGTTCTCTCTACATGTGACTCAAGCTCTGGATGAAAAGCAGATATAATTGCCCATTTAAAACAATATTCATCATTGTTCTGAACATTGATAATGGCTTTCTTGGTAGCAATACTTCTTGGCAAAGATAAATATCTTGAACCACTCAACGGCTGGTACTTGTTTATGTTGATTTCCACTGATTTTATTCTTATCAGCGCCCATCCACTATCCCTTTCTTGGAATTCATCGATTTTAATAAGGATAGTCTTGAACATTTCCTCAAGAATGGGATTTATTTCCACTTCCAGGAAAACTGCTTTCATTTCCGCAGCCATTGATTTCAACTCTATCAACATTTCCTCACCACTTATTTTCACGTAGGTACTCCGCAAAAAGTTCCAAATTGAATTTTATTGATCGGTGTTCACTTATTTTTTGGTGAACAATGTCATGGATTATTGCTTTATTCTTATTGAGAAATAGCATAGCATCCAGTTCATGTTCATTTTTATTTGGAACAGAAAGGGAAATTACGCGATTTTTAAACGAATTCCTTATTTCGTTCACGTTTCCCTTATACACTGTTTGCACTTTGGTTTTATGTGAATTTTTGCGAAGATGTTGTACCCATTTGCTTTTGGGTATTTGTTCTTCGCAAAATGTACAACTAACCATGCTTGTATTCTTAGTTGAAATTCCCGCTGCAGAAGTTGATGGTTGGTCGTCAATTATTTTTACAGCAGCTGATGAAATTCATGCACGTTCTTGTTGCTGTTCCTTATGTTGTTGCTGAAGTTCGCGTATTTGTAATTGAAGTTTTTCAATTAATTTTTGATGTTGTTGCATTTGCTGTTGATATTGTGCTGGTAGTTGTTGATGATATTGATGGTGTGGTTGTTGCTGATGGTTCAATGGATGTTCCTGACCATTTTGGTGATTCTTTGCGCATTGAATTAAATGCGACTTTTGATCTGTTTGAGATTCAAACGTCTCCCCACAGAGAAGACAAGATTCCGACAAGTTTAAATGCTTCGTCTTAATGTGACGATTTAACACACCGACACTTGAAAACATTTTCTTGCAAAACGCACAAGATTTTGTATTATTCATTTTTATTTATTTTTTTTGATTAAGCTGTGTACAAAACAAAAAAAACAATAACTTGCAAAACAGTTTATTTTTAATAAGTTTTTTTGTTTGAAAATAAGATTTCAAATATTTTATTTTATTTTTATATTTTTTTTTCTAAGCTGTGTACAAAACACAAAAAAAAACAATAACTTGCAAACAGTTTTTTTAATAAGTTTTTGTTTGAAAATAAGATTTCAAATATTTTATTTTATTTTTATATTTTTTTTTTCCACACTTTTCACTTGTATTTAATAAACAAAACTTTATGACAAATAACTTTAATATTTGAGAATTTAAAATTTAAATTTATAAAAAAACTTCAATTATCACAAGACCTTTTGAATTGAAAACTAAGTTCAAACTGAAATTAAAAAACAAAGTCTTACGTATTTATGTAACTATGAACTTCGAATTTGGGGAACGTAACTTTATGTTCTTAACCTGGTTCACGACGTGGTTTGGGTTTTTTATATAAGGTTCTAAACCTCGTTGGTAACGTGTTTTGGGTTTGTATATAAGGTTCTAAACCTCGTTCGTAACGTGTTTTGGGTTTGTATATTATGTTTTAAACCTCGCTCACAACATGTCTTGGGTTTGTATACATGAATATATTATAGGATCCCACATTGAAGGTATTTAATTAAATCTCATTTGAAAGGATAAACATGTTTCAATTTTTCTTAAATTATCAACTTTCTTTCAAGGGTAATAAAAAAAACAAACATCAAAGAAATTTATTCATGGGATCGACAAGTTTCACATTTTATTAACTTTATCACCGTCATTTCAATGGTAATAAAAAAAACAAAGAAAATTGGATACTTGGAAACCACTCAGACTAGTAAGAAAAGGAAACTCCTTATCACGATTATCTAATGGGTAAAGAAAATTGATCGTGGACCAAGTACACTGAACATTCACACATTCACATTCATATGGAAAATACAAGATTCAACATGTTTCAGTTCTTTTTTTTTTCAAATTGATCACATTCATTCAATGATAATAAAATTCTTCAAGGTAAAAAACAAAAAAAAAACAAGCAACTAACAACAAAGAAAATTCGATACCTGAAAACCACTCAGACTTATCACGATTAACTAATGGAAAAAGAAAATTGATCGTGGACCACGTACCCTAAACAATCACACTAATGGTAAATACAAATTATGTATGCACCTCCTTAACATGTTTATTCGTATGAATAACAAATAAAACATTCAGAAAATTCGTTGTGAATTAATTTTATTTTCCTGAATGAACATGAAAATATTCAGAAAAAAAATGCTTATGCAGGTTTTATATTAAGACTGAGTGGGGATCTGGGGATCCCCATTTTCCTGAATGAACATGAAAATATTCAGAAAAAAAATGCTTATGCAGGTTTTATATTAAGATTAAGTGGGGATCTGGGGTTACTTATACAAAGTTTTTGTATGCGAGGAATTCTATAAAAGGAAATTTCGTTGTTACCGACGAGCACAGTTTATTACGAGAATTAAGAAGCTAAGATGTATTTTGAAGAAGAATATTCCATATTCACTCTGGATGATTTTGCTGTAAGAGAAGCAAACTCGCTTAACGCAATAAGCAATTTTAAACCATCCAAAAAAATATCCGAGCTGGATGCAAACATCAAATATAATATTTTTGCTTTACGAAAAGTTAAAACGCGTTGGGGAGATCGCATTGTCGCAGATCTTGGAGAGTTCACAGTAAGTAAAAAAAAAAAAAAATACTAAAAAATATATACATTTTTTCGTTGTACTTCATTTAAAGTGAATTGTAATTATTTATTCCTACAGACTTTTCTACCTCAGAGATATTCCCAACTTTCGGTAAGCACCATGACAACAATTGGGGGAGGTGGCTATGCCTTAGAGATTGTAAGACAAATCGGTTCAACCTATGAACTAAAATTTATGAAAATGAAATAATAATCCATTTTCATTTCTTAAATAAAAAATTATAGTTGTAGGTAAATACAAACAAAAAATATACGGTTTCAAAAAATAAAACTTTCTTTTATTTCTTTACATTTTTTTCACTGACACACCCATCTTTTAATTTGTACAGGTATTGCTTTATATACCCACTTTTTTCTTTTTTTATGAGGGTAGAAAATTTAAAAAACTGATTAGATTCGTGATGCATATACAATACAAGTTATTGTTTTTCTGTGTATGGTATATGCGTAGAAGAAGTAGGTATATAGATATGAACCAATATAAGGGTTCGATATTTAGAAATGGTTAGTTAGTTTACGTGCGACAACAGTAACGTTTGCTACGAAAAAGAAAAAATGGAAAATGAGAACAATGACAAAAACCATACTAGATACCAGGGCATTGAGGAGCCAGATGTGTTTTGTCCAAGTCTCAACTAGGAAAGATTTTATTACGGACCAACTCAAAGATACCTAAATGCATTATTTGATCCATTCAGGGGGGCTGCTATCATAAAGGAATTGGTTGACGAATACGGAGCAAACTGTTTTGATGATGAGGAAATCTTCGATGATGAAGAATACAAATCAAGTAAGCTTCTGGAGAAAGTACTACTGGCAAAGAGTCGTCCAAAAAGGAAAAAAATACCAGATCCTTTATTGGATGCAAAGCGGTTTCCAGCCGGAAAATATTTAAAAGGAGAGAAAAGCAGACCTAGAATATAATAAATACAAAAAAACAAAAATTATAATAGTAAACAAAGAAAAAAATAAACATACAGTTGACAAAAAATATCTTTTATTTCTTTTGTTTTTATTTTTACAATTCTTATATTTTATAGTAATTCGTTTTTATTAATCCAGGAGTTATGTTCTGATGGAAACCCAACCACTTAACAAAAACCTTATTTCCTCTGATTTGTAAAACCTTTTCCACAAGAAAAATATCTCCACATTTAGTTTTCATCAGTTCTGGTTCATAGAAACTACCTTGAACAGGTTTTCCTTGATAGTCTTCAAGAAGATATGTATTTGGTTTTGTAGCTTTGATTTTTCTTATATCTTATTTTAAAAACCTCTGTTGTCCAGTTAGGTGTATAGCCCTTTTCAAAAGCATGTTTATACTTGCTGATTCTTACTTTGTCACCGATCTTAAATTTTCGTTTACCTGTTCCTTCTTTATCACTTTTAAAAAATGGTAACAATAACTTTGAATTTTTCTTCGTTACATCTGCAGGAAAACATTTAATGGTTCTATGAAAAGAGTGATTGTAATCATTAAGTAATTTATCGAAAATATTGATCCACTTATAGTTTCCATTGAAACTAAATTCTTTCCACATTTTTTCTTTAAAAGTTCTATTAAATCTTTCGACAATGGAAGCCTTTAATGTACTGAATGTTGAGTAATGATTAATTTTATACTTTTCCATCAAGAGTTTAAAGTTTTTATTGAAAAACTCTTTTCCATCATCTGTTTGTATATTCTTTGGAATTCTAGAAGAAGATATAAATATTTGTTCCATTCCTTTCGTAATGGTAATACCCTTTTTGTTTTTCATTGGGCTGACCCATGCAAATTTCGAAAATGTATCGATAACTGTCAGTAAATAATTAAATCCTCTGTTTTGTTCACTATATGGTATCATTTCAACCAGGTCAGCTTGCCATAAGTCATCGTAGCCTTTGATGATAACATGACGACGTTTGAAGTTTTTACGTGCAGCTTTATGCAACTCTTCAACAACCTCACGCTTACTTATATTTACAAAGAGTGAATCCAACAAAATCAAAGAAAAGACTTTTATATATTTTTTTTTCTTTTATTGCAATCTATTATATAATAACACTAGCCGACCCGTGCTCGCGTTGCTTCGCAAGTAGTAACCACGAACATTTTTTGAATATTAGTATTAGCATATGAAAAAATTTCTCAATGGGACTGAGCATATTTTCTACAATAATATTAATTTTAGTTTATAATCAAAAAACACTTCCTTACCGAAATTAACACTTTAGAAAAAAAAAAACTTAAGTTAAATATTACGTAGTAAAGGTCAAGCCGCACGTGAAAACAAACAAAATACAAAACCATTTCAATTTTTTTGTTGAAAACAGAACGAAATTTTTGTCTATTTTCTTCTTTTCTTTCTTTATTCATACCTTGAAACGTTTTTTTGCAACCGAAAAATATAGTTTGCGGTAAAAAAAAAACAAATTTGTGTTTTTAACACGTTGAATGCCACATGACACACCGGTGGGTCATGAAAATTATTCCCATGAGGCCACATGTACCACCGGTGGGTCATGCTCTATATGTTTTTGTTCCAGCATTATTTCAGTGGTGCAAGAGTAAAACATTATTTTTTCTTTCTGGGCACCTAGTTAAAAGTCAGTTATTTCACAATAAGAAAAAAAAAGTCTGATATCTCGAAAATTTTGGATGTTATTGGCACTTTTATTTCAAAAAAAAAAATTAAAAACAATTCATAAATAACTGAAGTTCTTGGACTTTTATGCAAAAAATAAAAAAATAAATACTTTAACTCTTAGAAATATAATATAAGGCGTAAAAATACATTCAAATTAATGTTTTTTGTTGAAGCATTCCAAACAAAGTGCTGGTTTTCCTTCACAGGTATTGCAGAAAGTTGAAACTTTTTTGGCCTTTTTTCCTGCTTCATTCCATTTCATAGTTTTTGACAACTCCTCGTAGCAGTTCGAACAACGTTTTCTGAGTTTGCGGTTGCTTAGGTCTCTTGTTTTGAATTCTTCAAGGGTATGAGAAGAAGAACGTTGTTGTTCCACGCGTACGTTGGTGCTTCTTTGGTCACACAATGCTTCACAAATTGATTTCCGAAATTCGACGATTTGTATGTTATTTTTCGTTTTTTCCTTGTAAGTTACCAAGGCATTGACTACTGATGTTGACAACAAATATTCGAACGCAATTTTGTGGTATACCATCTTACTGTTTTTCTCAACGGAGAGAAATAGCATGCCATTTGGTCAGAGATGTCTATTCCTTGTTTGGCGTGGTTATATTCGACTATTACTTTTAGTTTTTTTATGACTTCATTATTTCGGTTCCTTTTTCCTGTAGGTATCACCTCAAGATCATGCTTTGTGCTCAGCATCAGAACTTCCCGCTTATCTCTCCATTTAACTACTACTACAGATGTATTTTCCCTTCCGATAATATCTCCTTTCTTTAGCTTCGCCATTGTTACGTCCATCGGGTTTCCTTTTACGCAGGGTTCCAATCAAATGGGTCTTACGGGCAAGGAGAATCCTAGCTAAAGCGACAGAAGTATAAAAATTGTCAGTCGCTATAGTTCTGCCTTTGTCCAGATAGCACTCCGCTAAATCTATAACTATTTGGGTACTATGCGATGTTGATTCCGATGCTACACCTCTTTGATTGAAACCGTTATTTTTCCAGCATATACGGAACTTGTAAAAGTGTAACCAGTAGGGTCACATAATTTGTAGATTTTGACCCCGTATTTGTGCGACTTACCAGGATTATATTGGCGGAACTGAAGCCTTCCACGCCAGGGTATCATCGATTCATCCACGGCTAGTACCTCACCAGGTGTTCGAGAATTTACAAAATGTTTTTCCAATATATCCAGGAGGCCGCTGACTTTACCAAGACGATTGTCTCCAACTGTTGAATTGTTGGAAAAGTGAATAAATCTCAAAATTAGTTGAAAGCGGTTCCGGGACATAACTTGGGGGACAAATGAATTTTTGTAAAATGGATCCTTGTTCCAATAATCCTTTATACATGGATATTTGACGATACCCATGTCCCAGGAACTTTTTTACTTCAGTGACGTCCGTATCGACCCATCTCTTCAGCCGTGAATTGCGCGTTATTGTTCTGCTGGCCAAAGTATTTTGAGCATTTTGATTTGTGTTTTGAACAATCAGCTCATAAACTTCTTGGGTCACCGTAAGAGAAAAAAAGTCATAGGATTCTTTTCTATCACTGAAATCTACAACAGACTCTGAAGTCTCCTCAAAATGAAAATTTTTCAACGATCTTCCATGAACAGGTGTCCAAATATCAGCAATAGACACCTCCTTTTCCTCCTCTTCATCTTCATCCGAATCAGTTTCAGATGGTACCATTGCGTTGGAGTCACTGGAAGGTTCATTGGAATCAGTTGGCATATACTCATCATCTGAGTCCGATCCTTGAAAGTCCACATCGCTTTCTTCATCTGAGGCTGCGTTAGCAGAAGAAGAACCATAAAATCTTTTAGTATCCATTCTTCAAATCCTATAAAACAAATAAAAAATTATCAAACAAAAAAATAAAACAGTAAGACCACCGGTGGGTCATGTGGCACTGTACACATCAATATAATTGTCAAATGCCACATGACCCACCGGTGCACCGGTGGCCATGGTACTAAAACACTGAATAACGGCACAATTTCACTTGACAAACTATAAAACACATAAAACAAACACTAAAATACACTTTACCACAGAAAAACACAGTTGGCACTTTACTAATATTTTTTTACTTGCACGTGGGCATTTAACGTGTTAATGTTCTCATACATCTATAGGTATGCGTGTGTAAATATCCATAGACACATTTTTTTATTCATCTGCTCGTGTTCAGTGCAGTGCAACTGACTTAACCTACCTACATTTGTGTGCTCTTTTTATCAACTTCATTGTAAGTACCTTCTTTGAGTTATTTGTAAAGAAAATTTTAACTTAATTTCAGTTTTATTGTTCGAGGAAGTGATACAAAATTGGTAATTCAAGCTATTATAATAGAACTTTTTTTATTTTTAAATTGGAAGAATTATAATCTATTCACTTCCTCGAACCAGAAAAATAAAAACGATCTAATTTTTCTTCAGATAAATCGGCGTTTCATGTGCACGGCACTGTTTATTAATTTTTATTAAATGTCCATAGTAACTTAACTGCTGGAACACAATGCAAAAATCGGAGCCGCAGCCGGAGCCGGAGTCGGAATAGCTGTCGTACGTTAACAGAAAGTACGCACACAATGCGTCGTACGGCTTTTTGATGTTATTTGGTATATTTGCAGTTTACAACCACATCAAATTTCTCAGAAAATATTTTTTTGTTCACTTTTATTTCTTATTTAAATATTTTTTCACTTTTTTATTGAAAAACTATTAAAAAAAAATATAATCACCAAGTTATTCACTTCAAAAATGGAAACGTCACATGTGTCGTACGACAAAGTTAAAAGTTAGTCAACTCTTCCGACTCCGGCTGCGGCTCCGATTCCAGTTGCGTCGCGTTGTGTTCGTACATTTGCATTTGCGTACATTGAATACTTTGACAGCTATTCCAGTTACGACTCCGACTCCGGCTCCGACACCATTGTGTTCCAGCAGTAAAAAAAAGAGCCCACACTGCTCAGCGATGTCAGATGTGACGATAGAATTAGAGAAACAAAAAATAATGTGTGTGTGTAGGTTAGTTGATGAACTATACAATACAGAAAAACTGAATATGTAGGTAGGTAGGTAAGAGAAAAAACGTAACTATTTAATGGAACACATATTAAGAGAGAAAGAGCATGGGAAGAAAAGAAAATCAAAAATGTTGGAATGATAATGAAATGAAACAAAGCAGCGACCTCGCGATTGTGATGGAATCTAATTTATTGGATAAAATAAATTCAAAAAGTTTATTATTTTATAATTTGTTTTTATTTATTTCACAGGTTGTATGTTTAGCTTAGAAGTGATTTTAGGCTTAAAATTTGCGCAACAATATTGACTTTATGAAGCAATGCTAATCTTTGTCGATTATTGTATAGGTTTTAAGATATGAGTGGTTGTATAAGTCAACTTATGAAAAAAAAAAATGGACAAAAAATGTAAAATTAATAATATTTAAGTTTGACAAATAATTAATGAAAAAAATTAAAGCCATAAACACTCTCATAACAATATAGAAAATAATAAAATATATTTCAAATAAATCGGTTGACTACTTTCTGAGATCATGCGTTACGAGCTTTAAAATGGTTTCGCTTTTATATAATAGTATAGATAAGTTTCTTAATTTTAATTAACCGTTTTTCCATAATGTAACAGCCACAAGTATCTGGCCCTTCTTCACATTGGTTGGATACCAACAACAGTTTGAATAATGATGTCCATGCAATTATTCCATATATGTCGCATTCTTAAATTTACTAACCATTGAAATACAGTTAGTAAATTCTCCATAGTGTTCATCTAATATTGATTCCCCATTTTCTTTTAAAAATTCGAAAATATCTTTTATTATTTTGACAGAGTCCATTTTTGAAGTTCCTTGTTGTTTAAGTGTTGAGTACTAACTAACAAACTTTATTTTATTTTATGGAAAATGAAAAATCTTTCTTCATTTTCACTTATATGTATATATAAAATACAGATACATTAAATTAATACAAATATAACAACATTTTTTTACTTATTTTAATCTATGGGTGTAAAGGGTACATTAGGGAACAGCGTTTTCATAATATGTTCAACTTTATTTTTTATTTTCTCGTCAACATACTTTTTCTCTGTGGAGTCTTTAAGTTTTTGGGAAATTAATTGTGATGCTATGTTTTCTTGTTCCATACTTTTAATTGTTTCCTTTATAGAAGAGTCTATGTGGTTTTTTAGCATATGAATTTCCTTAGTAAAAGTGGATAAAACTTCCATTAAAGAAGAATTTATGTGGTTTATTATGCTTGTTTCTTTAAGACCTATTTGATCATCAACATATCCTTTGCAAACGGCTTGGTGGGGGTATTCAGGAT
Source organism: Eupeodes latifasciatus (assembly GCA_920104205.1). Lineage (NCBI taxonomy): Eukaryota > Metazoa > Arthropoda > Insecta > Diptera > Syrphidae > Eupeodes > Eupeodes latifasciatus. Next base: position 24,664,201 of record OV049927.1, read on the forward strand.
TAATTCCAACATTGTTTAAATATTTACTTTCTAAATCAAAATCACCAGACGGAAGAAGTTTAAAACCTATTCCTGGAGGTCCTACAAGACCTTTGTTTTTTGAAAGGGGCTTGAAGTTCCTACCGAACTTGTCGACGTTCATTGTTAATATGCAATGTTAATAGTTTGAAACGAAGTTAATATATAATATTTGATTCTTTTAGCTCTTCGATAATAGAATTTATTTCATTCTGATGGTTATTATTACCAGCATTTTTGGATGCTATCAAAAGTCTTAGCCTATTAACAAGTTCATTAGGATCGTTTCAATACATATATTCAATATTTTTATTTGTATACTCCATTTCAGTTATGTCAGAATAAGATTTTCCAGTTTTTTCTGTTTCACTTTTAAATCCTGCAGCAAGTTGTTTAATTATTTTTGTATATTTTGCCCCCCTATTTGACTTGATTCGACTGGAACTATCATGATTAGTTTTATGTGCATTAGTTTTATATAAGATTTTTCCATATTCTTCTAAGTCATCACTAGTATATATTTGTGGACGTGGATTTTTCTTTAGAATTAATTCAATGAGACCAGGAGTTCGAGTGAAAGTTTCATCATCAATAACAATATCATGTTCATTCATTATAAAACTACATTTTCCTATTTTAATAGAATTTGTATTTGCATCAAAATATGAACCATATGTTGTATCGCGGTTCGAATCTGACAATATTTTTTTAATGAGAGAAGATGTTTTGTTTAGGGTTGCATTATTTTTTGGTGTACTGAATAAAAAGGAATCATCTGTAGTATCCATTTCTGGACTGTAACTTGTTTTGTAATGTTCTTCTTCTTTTTCATTTTCATCAAAAGATTTGAAATGTAGCTTACGAGGTTTGATTGTTTTTATACCATCATCCAGCAGTGTTGTTTCTTTTGTAACATTTCCAACCAATTTGTTCAGTGGTTCCACAATTGGTTTGAAAGTCTCTTCTAAATCAGTTTCTCTAGTCATTTTGCCAGTTTTTAGTTGAAAATATTTATTTCTTAGCACATTTTTTGTTTTTATTAAATCTCTTAACACGTTCTCATCCATTTCTATGGTTCGGATATAAATATTTTTTTTCTTTTTTTTTTTAGAATTAAAATGAAGGACTAGTTTTCCCAAACAGTGTTGTTGTCACAATGTTTTGATTTTAAATGAAATATGTATATTTATAGTATAGCAATTTTATTGAAACTGTTTTTGTATCGACCTTTTTCAATACTGTTCTCCTTGTCTATTACTAGGAATCCAAAATTGTCAGTCCAACAATGTGAGCATAACTCTTTAAATTGATTAAATGTCATATCAGAGTTAATATGATCCTTGTAAAAATGCTTTAAGTTCAATTCGTCTTGCTTGAAAAGAATAATGAAATTAGCGTTGTCTCTAATTAGATGTTTTGGTATATGAGTATAGGACTGACTTAAGTAAAAACTATCAACTCCATTGTGACGACCCATACAAAAATAGTCTCTTATATTATTTTGTTTCTGGCAAGCAACATCATCGAATAAAAATATTGAATTGTTTTTAGCGTCTGAAGGAGGCATTATTTCACAATTGTTTGAAAATTCATTGTATTCCATTCCTTTGATAGATGTAATAAGTTTTTTAAGATATTGATGTTTTGGTTGGTGTAAGGATTTGGAATAAATATAAATGTTTTCAAACTTTAAACCATTGGGGTCAAGAAGAATGCTTAACATAACATTTGTTTTTCCGCAGTTTGATGGTCCAACGATAATTCCTCGAATACTGTTTGGAAATAAGTTTCCATGTTTTTTCTTAATTTTTGCATTGGAATCAAAATTCCTTACTTTTATGACATCTGACTGCTTTACAAAACGCATAATGACGGCTAAGATCTTTTTTAATAAAACATTTTGTTTTTATACACTTTTAATCATAAATGTTTCAACCTTCAACTAAGAAGGTGTGTTAATCGTACTCAGGGCCGGACAAAGCATATGTGCAAGATGTGCAAATGCACAGGGCGCAGAATTCTGGGGGCGCATTACCAGGAGCAAGAAAATGTAATCTGATCTTGCAAACAAATATGTACTACTATTTGCCATTCTTTAACCACAAACATTCTTAAAATAATCTCAAAAAAACATCCATCACAACTGTCCTAAGTTATCTCTTGCGCACTAACTAACATCACTTTCATTGTTGCATTCAATGAAAATTTAACTCAAAATATCGCAGAACTAAAAATCGTACCTACCTCACTTCCAAATATTTCACCCAAGAGAAAAAAAGAAAAAATCTCAACACAAAAAAGTTCCATGCAAGAGAAAAAAAGAAAAAATCTCAACACAAAAAATTTCCATGCCACCTCATATGTGCAAGATATATTTTATGCACACCGAGTGCCAAAATTAACATAGAGAGTATGACAAAGCAAAATACTTATTCATATTGAATCGTATGGGCTAGTACGTGCAGGTTTTGTATCACGCACCGTACCTGAATGTGAGTTCTCATCTACAAAAAAAAACAACAACAAAAATATATGGAGTGTCTTTGATTAGTATTTGTAGTAGAAAGTAGCACAGCAACCTACCTGCTCTCTTCTTTCGGAGACATTTTTTTGTTGTTTTCTTTGTAGATGAGAACTCACATTCAGGAACGTGCGTGATACAAAACCTGCACGTACTAGCCCACACGATTCAATATGAATAAGTATTTTGCTTTGTCATACTCTCTATGTTAATTTTGGGACTCGGTGTGCATAAAATATATCTTGCACATATGAGATGGCATGGAACTTTTTTGTATTTAGATTTTTTCTTTTTTTCTCTTGCATGAAACTTTTTTGTGTTGAGATTTTTTCTTTTTTCTCTTGTACGAACAGGGTGAAATATTTGGAAATGAGGTAGGTAGGTGTCTTTGCTACCAATGGTCAATTGGTGTGCAAGTTTTCTTTTTTGCACACTGCACTGATTATCGAAACTAACATGGGAGATATTTAAAAAAAAAACTTATTTATACGGAATCATATGGGTCAGAGCGTGCAGGTTTTCTTATTGCACACTGTGTAAGAGTTAAGTGCCTGATTACAGATGAAATTTTTAATAGAATGGAAAAGGAGCATAGAGCTTAAAAATTAAAGAGGGATGATTCTATGTGAAGTCGAATTGTTCTTGCGCAGGCAGTTTGTTTTTTTTTTGTGAAAGTTAATGACTGTTGTAACGGCTACTTTTAATGTATATCTAGTCTGGTGCAGAATGCAGATTGTTGCAATTGTTTTTTCGCTTTGTTGGTTAATTAATATTAAATAAATAGCTATCAGTTTTTAATAGAAGTGACGTATTTTGTGACAAGACCGTAATGTGACTGACTCAGTTGATTTTAGACAAGCTTGAATTAAATGAAATTTTAATAAGTATCTAACTGTCAAAGCCAAAGTTATGATAATGGTTCGAATAGGCTTCGTCTTGTTGAGTGGACGTAATTTTATAAAACTAGACTGTGTCTAAGAAACAACTAATGTGCTTTACAAAAATAAACTAAATTAATATAAAATAAAAACTGTGTAGCCTGACCAATTCTAAGTCGGCAAATTAATAACAAGCTATTGAAACAACTATGTATAGTATAGGTACATAGAATTAAGAATCATAAGTGTAAAAAAAAATCTAAATAAAGTACATCTATACATACATATGTACATAATGGTTCGAATATAAAAGGAAAAGAAGCGAGTGTTCAGAATCGAATTCGAACCCTGGAACCAAGAGCATTTTTAGTTTCATGTTGCCCGCATTCCTTAAATTTAGTGGTTAATGATGCTGCTCGGTGCTTATTTTATGCAGTTAAATTTTTCGATACAATTCAATGTTTGTATAACTTTTTTTTAAGTTCCACAACGAGGTGGGATATTTATAAGAAAAAAATTCCAAGTCATACTTTGAAACCCCCTTCTGAGACAAGATGAGAGGGCAGGTTAGATGCATTGAGGCCTTTAAAAACAAATTAAGAAGAAATAGATATATGAAGCCCTTTTAGAATTAAGAAATCTAGAGGCAAAAAACATTGCAGAATCGTTAGGAAATAAAACTTTTGATTTTACATTTATTTGCTGCCTGCTAATTTGGTTTGATATTTTAGAAAATATAAATTAAACTAGTAAATATTTGCAAAGTCCGTCCGTTAATCTGTCAACTGGCATAACGGTTTTAGAAAATACAAAAAACAGTTTGATTTTCATGCGTTCCGATGAAAAATTTAATGAGTAGGTATTTTCAATTAACCGAGCGTATTGTTAGTTCCCTAGAAATACCAAATATGTTTCCTGTAGCTTCATCATTGCGATCTCTACGGAGAAAAATACTTTATGCTGATGAATGTCCTGAAACTATATTAGACCCGAAACAAAGATTTAAAGTTGAATTTTTGTTTTAAATATTTGAAAGGTTTGATACGTATAGTATCAATTTTTCATTTTTTAGTAACATAAGCGAATGTTTAAAAAATAAAAATGTACCTACGTGCTTCATGCCTTAATTTGCAGAATGTTTTAACATAAAGTAATTTTAAAGATTTAGATGGAGAAGAATTGTTTCAAGAGTTAACCGTAATATCCCAGCTTGTTACACCACAAAGCTCAAGTTTAGATGTGTTAAATTTTATTTTTAGTTCAAACCTTGAAGATTTTGCCCCGAATTTAGTAATTGCTCTCCAAATTCTTAATACAATCCCGGTCACGAGTCACGGTAGCTTCAGGAGAACGTAGTTTTTCTAAACTTAAAATTATTAAAAATTATCTTAGGACAACCATGACTCAAGAGAGATTGGTAGGTTTATCTATAATGTCCATTGAAAAGAAATTATTAAATTCTTTAGACTTTGATGATCTCATTTCTGAATTTGCAAAATGTAAGGCCAGAAAAGTAAGTTTCCAAGTTTAAAAGTTTCCCCTCTGCTCATTTCTTCGCTGCGTTTTAGTTTAATGGTTTAGGCCTCCTGGGGATACCTCAATAAAAAAAACGCATTGAAAGTCTACCTCCTGGGTAATCTGGGAAAGGCTTATGCTTGTGTATCAGTTTATGTGTAAAAAAAATATAAAAAAGGGGCGCTTTCTACAAATCTTGCACAGGGCGCAAGTTTGGCTGGGGCCGGCGCTGATCGTACTATGATTGAACATAACACTCAGAATCAGTGCAATAAAAAAAGAAAATCATTTAAAGGAGAAGGGCTTTTGAATAAAGCTATAGACAAACTACCATTTGAACTACATATTCCTTCATATAATTATTGTGGACCTGGGACAAAATTAGAGGAACGCTTACGTAGAGGGGATAAAGGAATTAATCAACTGGATGAGGCTTGTCGTTTACATGATATTGCATACTGAAAAAGTAGTTCTCTCTCAGACCGACACTTTGCTGATAAAATTCTAACCGAGCAAGCGTGGAAAAGATTTAAAGCAAACGATTCATCAACCTCTGAAAAGTTAAGTGGTCTCCTTGTAACCAAAATGATGAAAGCTAAAACTAAATTTGGAATGGGTAACTGCAAGACCAAGAAAAACACAATTAAAAGAACTAAGAAGACAAATTCAAAAAAGGTTTGCAAACAGAACATGTTTAAAAAGGCTATAAGCGAAGCAAGAAATGCTATTAAAAACAATATAAATTGTTGTGGAACAACATCTATTGCTAATATTGCTGTGAAGGCTGCAAAAAATGTTATTCAAAATAAGAAAAAACAAATTCAAACACCGAGAGTAATTCCACTTCCAAAAAGTGGTGGTTTTCTACCACTTCTAGCTCCTATTCTAGCTGGTTTATCTGCTGTGGGATCACTAACAGGTGGAGCAGCTGGCGTTGTAAAAGCGCTCAATGATGTACGATCTGCTAAAAGACAGTTTGAAGAAGATAAGCGTCATAATAAGACTATGGAATCAGTTGCTATTCAAGGAAATGGATTGTTCTTGAAACCATATAAAAATGGTCTTGGACTTTTTTTGAACTCAACAAATACAAAAAACTAATTGAATTGCTACCTAACAATCCTTTAAGCAATTTTGATATTCAGCAGTTTGGAAAGAAATACTTGAAGCATTTTAGAGGAGTCTTTATGCGAAACTCTTTACCAAAAGTACCAACATTAAAAGAGTGTGGTGTTATAAATTTGGATAATGAAATTGGCTTGGGTACCTATTGGGTAGCATATATAAGAAATAAAAAAAAAATATTGTTAAGTATTTTGATAGTTTTGGAAATTTAAGACCACCCTCAGAAGTAATAAGCTATATTGGTAAAAAAATAAACTATAATTATATACAAGAACAAGATTTTGATACGTTTATTTGTGGTCATTTATGTTTAAGGTTTTTATTAGAACAATGTAATAAAGTTTTCAAAATATAAAATTAAATATAAATAAATATCGTAAAAAAAAAAAACAAATGTGTCTTTTAATCAAACTCTTCTGAAATTCTCTTGCATTGTACATAATTCTAACCAGCACAACCAACAGAGGTAAGTATTTTGGAATGCTAGTTCTTATTTGATCTTAAGCATATGAACATCCTATTAAGAATATGTTTATCCAATGCACACATCAATTTTATATTGCATACCGTGCAGGTGCTAATGTTGTGCTATCCAAAAAAAACCAACTACAAAAGTATATCCCACAACCAAATTTATCACTGAAATTCCAATCCCACAACCAATGTTGAAATGAAAAAAAAATACAGATGGTGCTAGAAATCCAACCACTGATAATTATTCCCAATTTGAATCAAACTTGAAATATTCCAACAAAAATTTAATTTTTGAACTAGAAATCCGACTGCAAAAGTATATCCCACAACCAATATTCAAATGAAAATACAAATGGTGCTACAAATCCAACCACTAACACTTATTCCCAATTAGAATTGGGAATGCAAATTGGGTGGAGTAGGAGTGACATAGATTCTGAATTGGGTGGAGTAGGAGTGACATAGGTTTTGAATTGGGTGGAGTAGGAGCTACCCAACCAAAAAATCAATATTCCAACAAAAAATTAATTTTTGAACTAAAAATCCGACTACAAAAGCATATCCCACAACCAATTTATCACAGAAAATCCAATCCCACAACCAATATTCAAATGAAAATACAAATGGCGCTAGAAATCCAACCACTGACACTTATTCCCAATTAGAAACTTGGGAATGCATCCCAATTGGGATGTGCATTCCCAATTGGGATGTGCCGTGCGGTGCCGTGCCGTGGAGTAGGAGTTACCTATTTATACTACTAACCTTCAAGGTTTGAACTAAAAATAAAATTTAACACATCTAAACTTGAGCTTTGTGGTGTAACAAGCTGGGATATTACTGTTAACTCTTGAAACAATTCTTCTCCATCTAAATCTTTAAAACTACTTTATGTTAAAACATTCTGCAAATTAAGGCATGAAGCACGTACATTTTTATTTTTTAAACATTCGCTTATGTTACTTAAAAATGAAAAATTGATACTATACGTATCAAACCTGTTACGGTAAATTTTTACCGCAACAAAAACCAGCCTTTGGCTGTTTTATTTTTCCTAGTTGTGGCTGCAAAATATCGGCAAAGTTGAGGGCAACCATGGTCTCATCAACCACAGGTGTACCTAGCCTTTATTTTGCAAAAGCAACAAAAAGCAGGTGATCGAGATCGAGAACGAGTTCTTTCGACAAGGTCGAAAATGCCGGCGGATGAGCCGAAGAAGTATGAGGTCAGGCGGACCCTTACTTTGACAGCAACAACAACATATTTTTTTTGATTTTAATGTTTTAATTCGTAACGTAAATTTACTAAATTATTAATGTACAAAATGGGTTTTAAACGCTGCGTTTTAAAGTAGCTTAATTTAACATTTGGTACGAAATTCACACCTCGAACCTCGCCCGTAATTAATAGTAATAGGAAAATGCCTAGTTTAGACTTCTTCTCGATTTTTGTTTTTCTTTGAACTTTCTCGAAAAATAAGAATAGTTGGGAAGGGGTCTGAACTCACCATTATGTTTCGGCAAGTTTTGGAAACTCATCCAACAACTTGTCGAAACCGTGATTGTGTGCGTGAAAGCAAAGTTTCGCTGAGAGTCAACAACGGTGGCTTTCCTGATGAGCGTTAAGCTTCCAGGAAGCCGTGATGCTGTGACCGACAATCACGAAAACGAATGCTTGTGTTGGATGAATGTGTGTCGGACTGGAATGGTCGAGGGAGGAAAAATTAGTTTTGGGAATTAGCTTGGAAGGCACTCTTGATAGAGCCTTACAAGTGATAAGATAAATTAAAAAAGAAAGAGTTCGAGGAATTGTTTGGAGAAATAAGAATCGAGAAGGAGGATATAGAAAAAGTTCGAGGAATTTAAAAAAGGAAAGGAATTGAGATTCGAGGATCGAGGTGTTAGGATCGGGAAAAAGAGGAAAATAGGAAGAAAAAAAGATAAGTAATTTGTTTCTGTCGTTTATTTGTTCTTTTCGAGTTTACATATTTTTCGAGACGCGTCCGGTATTAAGAACCCATTTTCTTTTGTGAGTTGTTTTCTTTGTTTCATTTAAATTTCGACAGCCAACAGAGACGTTGGCTGAGCCAAGAGTTGGTGTCAGTAGTCCTGCAGTAGGGAACATGTCAGTTAGGGTTCCGTCAGAAAGTAGGCTGGATAGGGCCGATGGGTTTTCTGAACGAATGGTCGTTCAGCAAAAACCCATCGAACGTATTGGGAAGTGGGGGGTGAAGTTTACTGGTGACTCAGGTGGAGCATCAGTAAATTCATTCCTGGAAAGAGTGGAGGAACTTCGTTTGGCTAACGATGTTCCTGAAAACCACCTATTTAAATCCGCTTCGGAGCTTTTGGCTGGTAGGGCACTTTTGTGGTTTAGGTCGGTTAGGGAAGATTTGGAGGGTTGGCAGGAATTCGTCAAGGAACTCAAAGCGGAGTTCCTTCCTGCGAATTACGATGATCTCTTGTTGGAGGAGATTAATCGGCGTTCGCAGGGAAAGGAAGAAACTTTCGGCGCATATCTGACCACGATGAGGACATTGTTCCGAAGATTATCGGAACCTTTGTCAGAGGGAAGGGTGCTTTCGATATTGAGGAAAAACGTAGATCCCTTTTATCAGGTCCAGATAGCAAGTGCCAAACCAAAGACGGTTAAGGAACTTGCTATCTTAGGTAGGGAGTTAGATACCCTGAAGGTTAATGTTGATAGCTTCACCCCGCCTTCTAGAGGTACAAATTTGCTGGAACCGGAGTGCGGTTACCAACCTAGTTCGTCTGGACAACACCGAGTAGCGGCTGTTGCTCCAGTTTCTGAGAATCCATTTAGGCAGTTGGTTAGGTGTTACAGTTGTAACAAGGAAGGGCATGTAGCTGCGAAATGTATCGTTCAGAAACGTTGCTTCGGTTGTGGAACGGTAGGAGTGTATCGTAGGGACTGTAGGAGGTGTTCGGGAAATGGGGATCGGGCCCTTGTGTCAGCAGGACAAGGAGTCCGTCGGCGTTAGAAAGGTCGTCTGCTGACGATCAGCGGGTAGGAGTTCATCTGAGTTTCACGTTAGCGGCAAATGGTAGGGACACTAGACCATATTTAGGAGTTAGGGTTTATGGAATCAAGTTTTTGGGGTTGCTTGATTCAGGAGCCTCCCGTACCATTGTGGGTGGTGACGGGTGGAAAATTTTGAAAGAGTTAGGGCTTAGGTTAGGAAAGAGTAGTGTTGGGTCAGTAGCGTTAGCAGATGGAGCAGGTGTAGGTGTAGCTGGATCTGTTTCTCTACCAGTAGAGGTTGAGAACAAATCCTTTTTGATAGAATGTCTTGTCATTCCGAATCTTCCACAACAACTGATATTGGGTGCCGATTTTTGGACACTATCGGGCATAGTCCCGGATTTGAGATCAGGGGTGTGGAATTTTTCGAGCCAAGATGGATTGGCTTCGATGACAGACATGGTAGCGATTAGGGAAAAATCGGATTTGAACGATTTTGAAAATAGGAAATTAGAATTAGTGTTAGGAGAACTTTTTAAAACAATGACCGAAGGTTTAGGGTGCACCAACTTAGTTGAGCACAAGATTAGGACGTCTGCAGAACCGATAAAGCAAAGATATTACCCTGTTTCGCCAGCGATTCAGAGACATATCGATCAGGAGCTCCAGGAGATGTTGGAAGCTGGAGTGATCGAGAAGTCAAAGAGTCCTTGGGCATCGCCGATTCTTCTGGTTAAGAAGAAAGATGGCAGTTATCGGTTCTGTGTTGACTATAGGAAATTGAATGAGATTACAGATAGGGATGCTTATCCACTTCCCTTTATTTCGGAGATTTTAGACAAGCTTCGAAACGCGAAGTACTTGTCTTCTTTAGATATTAAATCTGCTTATTGGCAGATTCCAATGGAGAAAGAATCGCGCAAGTACACAGCCTTTACCGTGCAAGGGCGTGGCCTGTTTCAATTTTGCAGGATGCCATTCGGCTTGCACAATTCCCCGGCAACTTGGCAAAGGTTTATTGACGACGTTTTAGGTCCTGACTTAGAACCGTTCGTCTTTGTGTACTTGGATGACATTATCATCGTCACCGATTCTTTCGAAAAACACCTAGAAATTTTAAAAGAAGTTTTTAAAAGGTTAGGAGAAGCGGGTTTAAAAGTAGGTAGGGAAAAATGTAATTTTTGTAGGCCTTCTTTAAAATTTCTAGGTTACGTAGTTGATAGGAACGGGCTTCATGTTGACCCGGAAAAAGTGGAAAGCATGATAAGGATTCCTCCACCGAAAAATGTGAAGGAAATTAGGAGTTTTGTAGGGACAATTTCGTGGTACCGTAGGTTTGTACCAAATTTTGCAATTTTAGTTAGGCCACTTACCGATCTCCTAAAGAAAGGTAAGAAATTTGAGTGGACCCAAGAATGTGAGGAGAGTTTTAGGAAAGCCAAAGAGTGTTTGGTTACGGCACCGATTCTGACATGTCCGCACTTTTCAAGGCCGTTTGTTGTACAAACAGATGCGTCGGACTATGGTATCGGGGCCGTATTATCTCAGGAGTTTGAGGATGGCGAAAAAGCCATTTGTTATTTAAGTCGGCCATTGAATAGGAATGAAAGGAACTACTCTACGACCGAAAAGGAATGTTTGGCGGTCCTTTGGGCGATTGAAAAGTTGCGGCCGTATCTCGAAGGTGTTCGATTTACAGTCATAACTGATCATCACTCTTTGGTCTGGCTAAGCAACCTTAAGGACCCGCAGGGTAGATTAGCTCGTTGGGCCATTCGGCTCCAACAATTTGATTTCAAAATCATTCATCGAAAGGGCAAAGAACATGTTGTTCCTGATATGTTGTCGCGAGGAGTTCCAGAAGTAGCTGGTGTCTCTGAGGTGGATTCGGACCCTTGGGTGATTAAAATGAAATCAAAGGTAGAAAAGAGCCCGTTAGAATACCCATCTTGGCGAGTTGAGAATGGGCGGCTCTATAAACATGTTAGGTTAAACCATACAGTCGTTCATGATAATGGTGAGAAGTGGAAGTTAGTGTTAGGGAAGAGTGATAGGACGAGAATACTTAACGAGTGCCATGATGCTCCACTTTCAGGACACATGGGCGTTAAGAAAACTTTTGCTAGGAAAGCAGAAAAATATTATTGGCCCAAAATGAGGAATGATATTACGAGGTATGTTAGGGCTTGTAAAATTTGCCAAAGTGTGAAGCCGGTGAACGAAAAACCAGCTGGTCTAATGACCGAAAGAGTAGGGAATTCCCAACCGTGGCAAATGATTTGCGTGGACTTAGTGGGTCCATTACCAAAATCGTCGCGAGGGTTCGTTTATATTTTAACGGTCGTCGACTATTTCACTAAATTCCCTTTGTTGTTCGCGTTACGCTCCGCAACGGCGAAAGCGGTATGTTGGGAGTTGGAAGAAAACGTGTTTCTTCTTTTCGGGATTCCTAATTGGATCGTCTGTGACAACGGTCCCCAGTTCCGTGGCAAGGAACTGAAAACGCTTAGCGAAGCGTACGGGTCACAACTTCGGTTTAAGGCGAATTATCATCCGCAAGCGAATCCGGCGGAACGAATTAATCAAATTATTAAGACTACGCTCCGGGCGTATGTTTCGGAAAACCAGCGGAGTTGGGATTCGCAACTGGCAAAAGTGGCCTGTGCAATCCGAACTTCGCAACATGAGGTTTTAGGTGTGTCGCCATACTTCGCAAATTTCGGTAGGAACATGGTAACTAGTGGCCGTGATGTAGGAATTAGGGACAGTGATAGGGACCAAGATATAACGGAAATTGATAGGCAGTTTCGGAAACTGAGAGAGGATATAGCTAGGAATTTGGAAGCAGCGGGAAAGAAGGCTGTTAAGACTTATAATTTACGTAGGAGGGACGCGCAATATCACACGGGTGATCTCGTTTGGCGTAGGAACTTCGCGCTGTCCGATGCAGCAAATTATTTCGCGGCGAAGTTGGCGACCAAATTTGTAGGACCTTTCAAGGTCAGCAAGAGAATGCCACCTTGGACATATCTTTTGATAGACGATCGCGGGAAGGAGCGAGGAACGTGGCATGTTAAGGATTTAAAACCTTTTGTTGATGTTTGAGTCAAGTCCCTTTTGTAGTAGTAATTTTTTTTTGGTTTTTCATTGTCATTTTTGTTTAATTAATGTGCCACATTAATGATTTTTTTTACCTTTTTTCTTTTAAATGTTATGATGGTAATCCTTTGTTGTTGTTGTCGACCCTTGGCTGAGCCTTAAGAAATGGTTTGCTTTTCTTGAAAAGTAAGCACATTTCTTGGGAGGTAAGGGTGGGATTTGTTACGGTAAATTTTTACCGCAACAAAAACCAGCCTTTGGCTGTTTTATTTTTCCTAGTTGTGGCTGCAAAATATCGGCAAAGTTGAGGGCAACCATGGTCTCATCAACCACAGGTGTACCTAGCCTTTATTTTGCAAAAGCAACAAAAAGCAGGTGATCGAGATCGAGAACGAGTTCTTTCGACAAGGTCGAAAATGCCGGCGGATGAGCAGAAGAAGTATGAGGTCAAGCGGACCCTTACTTTGACAGCAACAACAACATATTTTTTTTGATTTTAACGTTTTAATTCGTAACGTAAATTTACTAAATTATTAATGTACAAAATGGGTTTTTAACGCCGCGTTTTAAAGTAGCTTAATTTAACATTTGGTACGAAATTCAAACCTCGAACCTCGCGCGTAATTAATAGTAATAGGAAAATGCCTAGTTTAGACTTCTTCTCGATTTTTGTTTTTCTTTGAACTTTCTCGAAAAATAAGAATAGTTGGGAAGGGGTCTGAACTCACCATTATGTTTCGGCAAGTTTTGGAAACTCATCCAACAACTTGTCGAAACCGTGATTGTGTGCGTGAAAGCAAAGTTTCGCTGAGAGTCAACAACGGTGGCTTTCCTGATGAGCGTTAAGCTTCTAGGAAGCCGTGATGCTGTGACCGACAATCACGAAAACGAATGCTTGTGTTGGATGAATGTGTGTCGGACTGGAATGGTCGAGGGAGGAAAAATTAGTTTAGGGAATTAGCTTGGAAGGCACTCTTGATAGAGCCTTACAAGTGATAAGATAAATTAAAAAAGAAAGAGTTCGAGGAATTGTTTGGAGAAATAAGAATCGAGAAGGAGGATATAGAAAAAGTTCGAGGAATTAAAAAAAGGAAAGGTATTGGGATTCGGGGATCGAGGTGTGAGGATCGGGAAAAAGAGGAAAATAGGAAGAAAAAAAGATAAGTAATTTGTTTCTGTCGTTTATTTGTTCTTTTCGAGTTTACATATTTTTCGAGACGCGTCCGGTATCATTGTATCTATATATATTTCTTATAGTACTCCTATGGAACGAAATTTTTTGTTTCATCTCCACGACGTTAATAGCGCTGCGTGTATCAAAAGGCTTGGTGTAGAGTTAAGAATGAGGAGAAAATGAATGTATAAAAAGAATGAGAGGAGTGTATTGTTTAAGTTCGCCAAAATACAAATGTCAAACCAAGAAGGAATAATATTTGTTTACTTTTTTTTTGCTTCCACGTGACGTAGAGGAGATATGTATATACACACATATGTTTGTAGCTATGTACACTTTAACGTTGTAGGTATTTTGAATTTAAAAATTGTCCTTTGATTTAAAATTTTCAATTTTCAATTTTTGTGCAAATGAAATGTTGCCAAATTTGGCATATATATACAAATACATATGTTTGCAGCTATGTATACTTTAACGCTGGTTGTAGGTATTTTGAATTTAATAATTCTCGTTTGATTCTAAATTTTCAATTTTCAATTTTTGTGAAAAATGAAATGTTGCCATATTTGGCATATGATGCATTGAAGATTTTAAATATATTCAATTGTTTTGTTGTTGTTATTATTGCGTATTATTTGTTTTTTTTTTGTTTTAACGGCTTAACAGGATGTACTGAATTGAATTTTTAATTTCCGTATAAAAACTTCATGCAATGAAAAAATTGTATGTATGTTATGTACATAGAACATTTCACTATACTTACGTATTTTAAGAGAATCTGTTTAAAAATAGTACCTATAATTTTAAAAAAAGAAAAAGCATTTCGTATTCTTTTCCACATCACCCAATGGGGTAGAATACTAGACGCGTTTTTTTTTCGAGGTGTCCCCAATAGGCATATTCTTCGTTATACTGCTAATCTAATCTACTTAATGTTTAAGCCATGCAATTTTTTCAAAACAAATATTAAAAAAAAATAATGTTAAATTTATTAAGATATATGTACGTAAGTAAAGTATAAACTTGAGTAACATATAGGTACTCGTACAAATAGTCCGGAACACCTAAAAAAGATAAGAAATTAATATTTAATTTAAAAATTACAATGCATTTTCTTCTAATTATTTTTATTTTCTGTTATTACATATCACATTGTTTTTGATTTTACATTTCAAAACTTAAAAAATTAAGCTTAAACATATTTCTCTTCTTTCTTTACTGTTTCCTTTAATTTTTTGTTTTGTCTTCTAAGGTCCAAAATGATCAGTCCGATCAGCACAAATTTTATAATTGTCTCTTGATGTTCCGTTGAACAGTTTGTTGTTGGAATCCTATCTCTTCCTTTCATAATTTGTTGTGTCCAGGTTTCCGCCAGTTTTTCCAGAACATCCATTTTTGAAAAGTCCCTCAAAAATATAGTCTGAAGACTATTAACAGCGTCTTCGAAACAGATCGAAGGAACTGTAAGTTTCCCGAAATCTGAAACTTTGGCAGCTGTCTCGTAGGCTCATAGTTTTATTAAAAACGTCTGTTGCCTTTCTTTATCCTCTTCATTTTGAGTGCACGGATCACAATTTAACTTACTCTTGAGTTTTTTTTGCTGCGAATCCGGCATAATATGCTGCAGCTCCTTTCTGGAGCTTCTGAACATCCTGGTCCTCATCCTCAAGTTCCTCTGGCTCTTCGAAAATGAAATTTTCATTTGCCGATTCGTTTTGTGCTGCCGTTGTGTTAAGTCCATCAGCTTTTTGTAGGAGCGGTTCTGCTTTTGCATCCTCGTATCCAGAATGTTCCGCTGAAGTCAAATGCTGGAATATGATCTGCTTCAGATTCCGGACGAGTCTCCAAGTCGAAGGGTTCCTTTCATATGACCCTTTACTGTGGCGCAGCATAGAAAACAAATTTTCTGCCACATCTGTGTTAAGATGTAAAAGCAGAAAATATGTTTAGTCATCGCTCTTGAAATGTTCCCACATCATCTCTATTCCTAGAAGAGTTTGCTTTAATCCCTTAAAGCAAGGTGGGACTTTCATTTTGCTACTTGACTTCCATGTCGATATCCACTCCCTTGCATTTTTAATTGCATCCAGGGTTTCAGTGGAATCTGACAAAACCTGTTGATTAGGGTTTCTTGAATAAAGTTGCCCAGTGTTCAACGTGTCAAATAGATCATTCATTCTCTTGATGAATTTTGCTGTGGACTCTGCAACTTTCTTCTCCTGTTCCGTTTTGAAAAAATTGATGCTAAGTGCGTACATGATTCCGGAGTACACACTAGCGCTGAAAACTTGCGTTGCCAATTTGACAGACATTTTCTCAAAAGGACCGGGTTTGATGTGCGATTTTGTAAGTTTAAAGAAAACTTGAAATATACCTTTCGAGTCTTCTTCAAAAATCTTTTCCAAAATTCGCCAATCAACAACTTCGTCTCCTATTGAGATTGTATGTTTTAGCAAAATGTTTCGAACGCTTTTGAATATATGTGGATAATCATAGAGTAAGAAAACTCTATGATTTTCGATATCCACATACGGTTTCTCATCCTGGTATAGTTGCGGCCTTATCATAAAGTAAGCCGACTTATTTGACGGTGGTTGATCGCAGCTTGTTGCTACAATTGTTAGTCCACAATTATTAACTCCTTTAATAATTGTGACCAACATCTTCACTAGCATATCGGAGTTAGGTGATCCAACGTAGTAAGCGATCGTCTGCTTCCAGTTTTTGTTTAAGCCTCTAAGGGTGAAAACCGTTACTTTAGAGGCCACAGTATTTGTTCTTCCAAATTCTCCAAAATCCTCGAAACCGTATATAAAATCATCCTTGATATTATATTCCAGCTCTTTTTTTATGAGCATCTCATCGAATAGCAGCACGCACTTCTTATCCATCGGTGTCATGTCCTTAGCTTTGTCACTAAGCAGCTCCTTTATGTTATCACTAAATCCTGTTGGCAAACGGATTTCTGAATGCCACCGGTAAATGGTGCTTATCGATGGCAGCTTGAATCCCGCACTTAACATGAAGTTATAACATGCTGGAGACTTAAAGAAAAATTTTAAAAACCAATCTTTTTCTTTAAGTGTCCATGGTGCATTTGCCTTGTGGAACAGTTGGGAGGTGATGAAAATTCTGAGTTCTTCAGAAAAGTCCTCCATATGTGCATCAAGTCCTTTCCTCAGCTGGTATTCTGGTCTCACTGCGTCTCTTTTTGGTGTGTCCATGTAGCATTTACACATAGGTTCTTTCTTTTCCGGTGATTTCCACGGCAAATATTTGTATGTTCCTAAACTGGGGGATGGAAGGTCCTCCTGTTTAATTTCCATCGTAAAATCAGCTGGTGGTAAAGAAAATCCGCGAACATAATTTGCGGAACCAGCCTCAGCCGCATTAACAAGAGATACGGCTGGACTGGAAGGAACCGGCGGAAGAGGGGGTGGAGGTTGAGTAGCAGGGGTAACCGTTAAGGTTGGCTGATGATGAATTCTCCATGCTTACATTAAGCGTACGCACGATGAGTCATGACTAGCATCTGTACATAAGCAAATGGATGGAGAGAAGGGAATAGGGATAGCTAGTTTAGACAGACACTTAAAAGTAGACTTAATTATGATATCTTTAGCATAAAAATGTTTCTCACACATGACAGACGATTTTACTAGTCTGCTAGGATTCGAAACATTCCCATGCTTGATCCAAATTGGTCTACGAAAGTTTGTGGGAAACTTAAAAAAGGATATACCCTTCCTTACCTTTCTGCTGAGAGCAGTTAAAGTAGCAACAAACCATATTGAAGCAAAATAATATTTAATAAAAATCAATAAATTAGTAATAAGTAAAAAATATCGTCAATACAAGCAATATATAATTAATAAAAAGCAATTAAATTATTAATAAGCAAAAATATCTGTAAATAAAAGCAGTATATAATTTTTCAAAAAGCAATAAATAATTAATAAGAAAAAAAATCTGTAAATATTATTTAATAAAAACAGTATATAATTTTTGAAAAAGCAACAAATTTCATATATATTATATATATTATTTAATAAAAATCAGTTTTATATATAGCAAAATTAATTATTTTTTTTGTAAAAAAAAATGTTAAAATTTATAAAACAAAAATTGGTAAGATATTATATCTCACTAAATTTTTGGTTTATAAAAGATAAAATATTTACTTTATTTCAATTTAAAAGTTAAGTCAAAAATTTTATTTAGAAAAAAAAAAACTAAAAACAAAGATAATAATAAGGAACACCCTATTGATAAGAAAAAAATATATGAAGAAAATCTACGTAGTAGGTAATAGGTATCCAAAATGACACAGAAAACATTAAAATTTACTTGAATTTAAAAAACTAAACTAACTGAATTGCAACAAATTGTCAAAGTTAAGCTTTTGGTTGAAATTAGTAAATAATAACTACCTACAATAATAATCCTTACTCAGTGCTTCAAAAAGGTTTTTTTACACAGCACAAAACGGATTTTAGAATAGTTTTAAAAATAGTTTAAAAAATTTAGGAAAAAACACTTATAATATTAATGATAATTGTTACAAATTATTTATATATTAAGGGAATAAATTATTAAAGTTAAAAAAAATGCAAATATTTGTTTTAATAAAAAAACCGCACAAAACTATCAATCACAACACAAGAGCTTCGCACAGTTATGAATTCAAATTGGCGAAGAAGAAGTATGCAAAACATGGTTAAAAAACAGTATAGAAATAGACAGGGTTGCCTTCCTGCGGTTAGTATTGAAAATATTTTTTTCATTTTACTAACTACCTTCGTAACTCTTTATACCTTTTATAGTACCTCGCACCTTTAGAATGAAAGTTACCTAACTCGAAAATTGCAACTTGTGGGAAATGAGCAATGAAAAGTATTCAAGAAAGTATAGTTTTGAGTAATTTTGAAAGTATCTCTCACATATTTCATAGGAAATTATTGATTTTTTTGCGAAATTGTATGTTGGAAACTTATGAACAACAAATTGATATCATAAAATTAAATTTTAATGCTTTTTTAAATATATTTTTTAGATTAAATATAAAAAATATAAATATAAACCTCTTCAAATAAAGTCACTGTATCAAAAATATTTCTATATTTCTGGAATTTTTTAATAGTTAAACCTAGTTAAAGACGCAAGATACCACAACTCATGGTAGCATATTATTGTATCAGTCACTATGTTACTATAGTTTACTACAAATCCAAGTACTTAAATTAAAACTCAACGTCAGGAAATACAACCTACAAATTGTTGAAATTATGAATTGCAAATCACACTTAAGTTTCAGGTTTGTATCTATTATCTAAACATACCCTTGTATCTCTTTTTTGTATTCTTACATTTTGATTTGGTTCATTCACTTTTTGGCGTTTCTTGCTTTTAGAATACTCCAGACTTTCCTCTATTATCTTATATTCGATTAAAAGCATTTTTTAATAAGAAGCTAAAAGCGTTTCTTTTCATTCTTTATGCCTTGGATTATCATTATAATCCCTTCAAAAATCAATATCCTAATATCCTATCCTAATAAGATTAAAAATGTATATACCTATTATTAACCATATTTTTCTCTTTAAAATACTACCATGTACCTGTTGTAAGAATTATTTAAGCATTGGTAATTAATTTCAAAAAAGTACTAACTTTTTTTACTTCCAACCGCAAAAAGTACTCTTGGAACCCTTTTTTGCTTCGTTTCTATTTTTGTTTACATTTTTTCTATTTCTAGCCAAAGCATAACCGTAAAATCATTCCTTTTCAAGTATAATATGCATACACACAAATAATGTCAAAATGTTTTCTATTATCTCCCTCGATCTCCTACTACATTTGCATATGTTCTTTTCTATTTTCTATTCTTTAATTATCGTTGATTATTGTTAAATTTTCCCTCATTCTCAACTCTACAACTATTGAGGGGTACACAAATAAAAGGGATCAAATTCTTTCATCGCCACCTCGCTCAGATGTCGCTTCGTTCGTTCCTCTTCATAATAGTACTATAAGAAATATACATATATACAATGCCGGTATTAAGAACCCATTTTCTTTTGTGAGTTGTTTTCTTTGTTTCATTTAAATTTCCTTTGTTTGTAAATTTTCACTTATATATCGAAAACATTTTGGGTTTTAGTCCAGGGATCTTCAATCCCACGGTTTCCCAAAGAATAAATTTTAAACTTAAAAATCAAACTTTCGTTGTGTCTTTTTTTCAATCGCTTCATCCATCACAAAGAGTTTTGGAATTTTCTTTTTTCGGTTTTGAAAAAAAATTCCTGGCGCCCATTTTTATTGCAACGTACCCCACTGTAGGTACTTGCAATAACATATTTCCAAATTGTAACAATTTGATTGATTTTACAAATCAATCAACATTGTTATAATTCATATAAACAAATTCTTCCAAAAGAACCCAGCTCAGCTGAGCAGCCGCGGGTACAGCTTCGTCAACGAGCTGTATTGTTACACTTTTTGTATTCTCTTTTGTGTCGCATTCGTACTCGATTGAGTGCGAGTTGTTCGAATCGTTGCGTGCGTCGTCGTCGTTCGTCGCTACGCAACCGTCGTCGGTTTAGTTTGTTTTAGTTTTATTTTGTTATTGTTTGTTTTAAATAATTAATATTAAATAATATAATCCCCCCCCCTCGCGAGTGATAAAAAGTGTAACAAACCTTTCAAGTATTTAAAAAAAATTCAACTTTAAATCTTTGTTTCGGGTCTAATATAGTTTCAGGACATTCATCAGCATAAAGTATTTTTCTCCGTTGAGATCGCAATGATGAAGCTACAGGAAACATATTTGGTATTTCTAGGGAAATAGCAATACGCTCGGTTAATTGAACATACCTACTCATAAAATTTTTCATCGGAACGCATTAAAATCAAACTGTTTTTTGTATTTTCTAAAACTGTTATCCCAATTGACAGATTAACGGACAGACTTTTCAAATATTTACTAGTTTAATTTATATTTTCTAAAATATCAGTAGTATAAATAGGTAACTCCTACTCCACGGCACGGCACCGCACGGCACATCCCAATTGGGATGAATTCCCAAGTTTCTAATTGGGAATAAGTGTCAGTGGTTGGATTTCTAGCGCCATTTGTATTTTCATTTGAATATTGGTTGTGGGATTGGATTTTCTGCGATAAATTGGTTGTGGGATATGCTTTTGTAGTTGGATTTCTAATTCAAAAATTAAATTTTTGTTGGAATATTGATTTTTTGGTTGGGTAGCTCCTACTCCACCCAATTCAAAACCTATGTCACTCCTACTCCACCCAATTCAGAATCTATGTCACTCCTACTCCACCCAATTTGCATTCCCAATTCTAATTGGGAATAAGTGTTAGTGGTTGGATTTGTAGCACCATTTGTATTTTCATTTGAATATTGGTTGTGGGATATACTTTTGCAGTCGGATTTCTAGTTCAAAAATTAAATTTTTGTTGGAATATTTCAAGTTTGATTCAAATTGGGAATAATTATCAGTGGTTGGATTTCTAGCACCATCTGTATTTTTTTTTCATTTCAACATTGGTTGTGGGATTGGAATTTCAGTGATAAATTTGGTTGTGGGATATACTTTTGTAGTTGGTTTTTTTTGGATAGCACAACATTAGCACCTGCACGGTATGCAATATAAAATTGATGTGTGCATTGGATAAACATATTCTTAATAGGATGTTCATATGCTTAAGATCAAATAAGAACTAGCATTCCAAAATACTTACCTCTGTTGGTTGTGCTGGTTAGAATTATGTACAATGCAAGAGAATTTCAGAAGAGTTTGATTAAAAGACACATTTGTTTTTTTTTACGATATTTATTTATATTTAATTTTATATTTTGAAAACTTTATTACATTGTTCTAATAAAAACCTTAAACATAAATGACCACAAATAAACGTATCAAAATCTTGTTCTTGTATATAATTATAGTTTATTTTGTTACCAAGATAGCTAATTACTTCTGAGGGTGGTCTTAAATTTCCAAAACTATCAAAATACTTAACAATATTTTTTTTTTTATTTCTTATGTATTCTCAAACTATTCTGGTAACAACTTGTTCAAGGCAGTAAGCTGAAGTATTTGCAGGAAGTTGTTTTGATGTTCTCATTTCCAAACGTATGCCGATGGGTCCTGTTTTCATAGTTTCATTTTGGTGTCTGCAGTCTACCACAAAAACTGGAGCATGTGATTTGAATAATTCCCAGGAAAGAAGAGGTTCAGTGATGTTTTTATTATAGTAAGATTTTTGAAAGTCTGTATACATTTTGTAAAACAGGCTATATCTGTTTTTTTCAAAAGAAACATTGAAATCTTCATGTGGATAAACATCAGAGTTTAAATAAACTTTTAAGTCTGTTAGATTACAATGATCAAACGTTGTAGGATCAGCAGCCAAATTTTTATTTTTTCCAGTTTGTAAAGCAAAAACAATGTATCGAGGTTTTTCTATTTGTGTTTTTTCACTTCAGAATTTTCAGAAAGTAATAAGCTTATAGCAAGCGTCAAACTACGATCAGAGGCTCATCATAAGTGCATGTGTTAGTTGTTAGTAAGAAAATAATACAATTATAGCCTAACACACGCACAAAATACAAAACATAATAATTATTAACATTTAACATGAATTATTACATAACATCAAAAAAATAAAATAAAGACGTTTACGATAGTGGAGCACTAGTTCTAAACAATGATTTTAATCCCACCTTATTTAAATTTAAATCTATCGATGAACAGTTTAAATTATATAAAATGCTCATTCGACTTAATGCTTTATTCTTCCCATAGTTAGTTCTATGGAAGTCAATATGTATAAAATCAAATGTACGCAGGTGATGAGTTCCGCTTCGGTAATTCAAATGTACACAAGATAGTAAATAAGGTGCATCAATTTCACCATTAATGAGTTGATGAAAAAATACTAAGTCATTATTAACACGCCTTTGATGGAGAGATTGCGTTTGAAGAAGCTGAATACGATGTTCATAGGGAAGCAGATCATAAGGATCATCCCAAGGAAGACCCTTTAGGGCAAAGCGAATGAAATTATTTGATTCAATACGTTTCTTATGAATTTCGTAATAGGGAGTCCACACCTGCGAAGCATATTCAAGATGAGGACGAACATGGCAATTATTCAAAGAAAGAGTTACATAGGGATCACTGTTGTTGTGTTGTTGTTTTGACATGCCAGATATGATGATCAGAACTTGGCAGCATGGGATATTCATAAAGATCCCAGTTTCGGAAACCAATTTTCATAGAGCTGCTTTTACTTATAGATTTATATAAACTTAATTTCATGGAATCTGTTAAGGTTACGTGGGGTACTTTCCATTGTATTTTTTGAATGTTAATTTGTACTTTTTCATTGGTTGGAGAGATCAATGCGTTTTCATCCACTCTTGAACGAGTGATAATAAGATCATGTCGAGCATTTGGAATGATTTTTTTATAATCTTCAGCGAATCCTAAAAGTTTGTTCAGTGGAATACAATAATTAAAATGAAATGGTTTCAAATTAATAGGTGTGTCAGGAGACCAGGATGCATTAAATAGCATATCACTTTCATTTTTAGTTAAAGATAAATAGTTTATAAATAGACATTTCTATTGTAGTCGATTTCCTTGCCATTAAGTTCATAACGTATTTCATCAAAAAGAAAAGCCATGGCATTGTTTACAAGTTTTGTATTGACTATTTCTTTTACATCTGCTGTCGATAGTGATCCTTCAATATATAAAAAACTTTCCGAAGGGAGAACATTAAGATTTTGATGTTGTATACAAATCTGAATGATGTCATTTCGTTCAAAATTGTTTTGATATGGTGAATAAGTATGGTACTCATATTTAGAAATACTTTCACTTATTTCAGGATCTTGGAAAATATTCAACATTATTTATGACAGTAGTTGTAACTAGAGTGTTCTGGATCACCGGTGCACCGGTGCTGCACCAGAGTTCTGATCTATGCTAAATACCGATATTATTTTGGGTTCTGGACCATGCTTAGCAAACGTTAGTTACCGGTATTATTTGGGGTTCTGGACCATGCGTAGCAAACTTTAGAACGTAAAAACGTTCCCTATTACGAAATTCATAAGAAACGTATTGAATCAATTCAACATAATTTCATTCGCTTTGCCCTAAAGGGTCTTCCTTGGGATGATCCTTATGATCTGCCTTCCTATGAACATCGTATTCAGCTTCTTCAAATGCAATCTCTCCATCAAAGGCGTGTTAATAATGACTTAGTATTTTTTCATCAACTCATTAATGGTGAAATTGATGCACCTTATTTACTATCTTGTGTACATTTGAATTACCGAAGCGGAACTCATCACCTGCGTACATTTGATTTTATACATATTGACTTCCATAGAACTAACTATGGGAAGAATAAAGCATTAAGTCGAATGAGCATTTTATATAATTTAAACTGTTCATCGATAGATTTAAATTTAAATAAGGTGGGATTAAAATCATTGTTTAGAACCAGTGCTCCACTATCGTAAACGTCTTTATTTTATTTTTTTGATGTTATGTAATAATTCATGTTAAATGTTAATAATTATTATGTTTTGTATTTTGTGCGTGTGTTAGGCTATAATTGTATTATTTTCTTACTAACAACTAACACATGCACTTATGATGAGCCTCTGATCGTAGTTTGACGCTTGCTATAAGCTTATTACTTTCTGAAAATTCTGAAGTGAAAAAACACAAATAGAAAAACCTCGATACATTGTTTTTGCTTTACAAACTGGAAAAAATAAAAATTTGGCTGCTGATCCTACAACGTTTGATCATTGTAATCTAACAGACTTAAAAGTTTATTTAAACTCTGATGTTTATCCACATGAAGATTTCAATGTTTCTTTTGAAAAAAACAGATATAGCCTGTTTTACAAAATGTATACAGACTTTCAAAAATCTTACTATAATAAAAACATCACTGAACCTCTTCTTTCCTGGGAATTATTCAAATCACATGCTCCAGTTTTTGTGGTAGACTGCAGACACCAAAATGAAACTATGAAAACAGGACCCATCGACATACGTTTGGAAATGAGAACATCAAAACAACTTCCTGCAAATACTTCAGCTTACTGCCTTATGCTTCATGATAGAATTATTGACTATAATCCGCTTGAACAAGTTGTTACCAGAATAGTTTGAGAATATATAAGAAATAAAAAAAAAATATTGTTAAGTATTTTGATAGTTTTGGAAATTTAAGACCACCCTCAGAAGTAATTAGCTATCTTGGTAACAAAATAAACTATAATTATATACAAGAACAAGATTTTGATACGTTTATTTGTGGTCATTTATGTTTAAGGTTTTTATTAGAACAATGTAATAAAGTTTTCAAAATATAAAATTAAATATAAATAAATATCGTAAAAAAAACAAATGTGTCTTTTAATCAAACTCTTCTGAAATTCTCTTGCATTGTACATAATTCTAACCAGCACAACCAACAGAGGTAAGTATTTTGGAATGCTAGTTCTTATTTGATCTTAAGCATATGAACATCCTATTAAGAATATGTTTATCCAATGCACACATCAATTTTATATTGCATACCGTGCAGGTGCTAATGTTGTGCTATCCAAAAAAAAACAACTACAAAAGTATATCCCCCCTCACGGTTTTCGCCTTGTTGTGGCGAGAGGGCTTACGTCTTACTCTTCAGCAATCCAGCTGCGGAGTAGGGCAACTAAGAAAACCAACAAAAGCAGAGATGTCAATCTAATAATGAACCATGGGCAAAAGTTTACAAAAGGAAAAAAATCGAACGGGGATATACGTTCAAAAGTCGGCAGAGGTCACGGCTGCCGGCGAGGGCTTGGCTTCGCAAGAAGCTAAGTCGCCAGTGACAGAAGTAAACTTCAAAGAAGGAAAAAGAGAGTTAAAAAGACAACCGGTCTTTCTCTCAGTAGATCTCCTTCCCGACTTAGATAGTTTAACTATCAAAAGTACGGAGACCTCGGACAGACCTCCTTCCATAGGTAGTCAAACCGAGGACGAACTACTGATGGAACCGAATCAAGAAGAGACTATGCTGAAGTCTGCTGCACCCCTCAAAGCTTCGAGGGAACGCAGCAACTACAGATCCTCCAAAAGATTCGTGGAAAAGACCGAGTTGAAAGACCCTGCGGCGCTCAGTTCGAGAGATAAAGCTCTCCTAAAAAAGCACAGGAAGCTGGTTAAGAACTTCGAGCGGCAGCTGGCAGAGACTGCCACTGCACCCAGGGGAATAACAAGGCAAGTGAATTCCGAAGAGTCGGAGAGCAAAGGAGTAGATGCTGCCAAATCTAGGTCTGTCCCTAAAAAGGCAAACTGTGAACAGGCTGGCAATAACTCGACCGCTCGGAACGACAAGAGAAAAGTTCAGGCGACTTCAGGCAAGAAACAGCCAGCCAACGCTAGGAAAGACCAAGCACCGGCAGGCACCTCTTCTGGAATGAAACCAGGAACGTCCAAGAGACAAAGATCGGAGGAGACAGTCAAGCTAGACGGTGCTAAGAAACTTAGAACCAACAGCTTCGACACCACCCCGATCGACCTACAAATTGCCATTATAAGCCGTGACGACCCAGATGGGAAAATCTCGGCAAAAAACTGGCTTCTTGTAGAAAATGAGATCCTCAAAGCTATGATGGCAGCATCAGAGAACGATAGTTCTGAAGACTATATCAAAGGCAAAGGGGAGTCAAAAGCTGCTAGTGGTGCAAATAAACCTGCACCACGCTAAAGCAGCAACGTACGACCTTACGCTCTACATGTCTCACGAGAACGTGGATGTGGCCTTGATACAGGAACCATGGTTAGGCAAAAACCGAATCCGTGGGTTGAGGTCAAAACATTACAACCTTTTCCATTCCACGTCAGATGAAGGTAATATTAGAAGTTGTATCCTAGTGAAAAAATCAATTAACGCTTTCTTCCTATCTAGGTACAGCAACAAGGACAACACGGCAATCAGCGTCGAATCGAATGAAGGAAACTTCATTCTAGCGTCGACGTACATGCCGTACGAGGAGGAGAGCCCACCATCAAAAACAGTCCGCGATCTGGTGGTCCATGCCACAGCAAGCGGTACACCTTTGGTGTTGGGAGGTGATGCCAATGCTCACTACACTCAATGGGGCTCTGAGGACATCAATAAAAGGGGTGAGTCAATTTTTGAATATATTCTCTGTTCTAATTTATCGATATGTAATAGGGGCAATCACCCTACCTTTCGAAACAAAAACAGGGAGGAAATCATAGATTTGACTCTTATTAGCAATAATAGTAAAATTTCGGTTGAGGACTGGAGAGTCTCACCTAAAGAATCTTTTTCGGATCACTTTAGGATACTCTTCTCTATAGACAGGAACTTTACTGAAAAGAAACCTTACAGGAAGCCAACTAGAACGAATTGGACAGAGTACGAAAAATGGCTGAAAGACTGTATTGATCCACCAGAGGACAATACAAGTCTAAGTACTTCAACCATTGACACTGTTGTCCATAACTTGTCTAGCAAAATGAGAATGTCTTTTGAAAAACACTGCCCTTTATCTCGTTCCAATAACTCCACTAAACCACCCTGGTGGAATGGTGTACTAAAGAAACGAAGAACAGAGGTCAGAAAACTTTTCAATAAAGCTAAACTGAGTAAATTAGAAGAGGATTTAAAGTCTTATAGAGCCGCACTTAACACTTACACCAAAGAGTTAAGGAAGGCCAAAAAGGATTCGTGGGCTAAACATTGTGAATCCATTGAAAAAACAAGCGAGGCGGCAAGGCTCCGTAGAACCCTGGCCCTTAATCCCACGATCCCGGGGTACATAAAACACCCTGATGGAACATGGTCGAACTCGAGCCTAGAGACGCTTGAACTCTTCATGGAAACTCATTTCCCCGGTTGTAAAAACCCAGAAAGTTCCGATTGCTTGCAATCGAACACGCTGGATTTTACTCACACGGAATTAAAGTTAGAACTAAATCGGGTTATTACTGAGTAGAAGATTATCTGGGCAATAAACTCGTTCAAACCCTATAAATCAGCGGGACCGGACGAGATTTTCCCAGCTCTCCTTCAAAACGCTCTCAAAGTAATAACTCCGTGGCTTAGGGTAATCTTCATAAGTTGTATCAAACTTAGATACGTCCCTAATAGCTGGAAAAAGGTCAAGGTAGTCTTTACCCCAAAAGCAGGGAAACCGACTCACTCGACCGCTCAGGATTATAGACCAATAAGTCTCTCTTCGTTTCTCCTTAAGACACTGGAGAGGATAATTGATCTACATGTTAGAGAACTTCTCAACGAACACAACTTGTGCAACTACCAACACGCCTACCTTAAAGGTAAATCAGTGGAGACTGCCTTGCATGAAGTAGTTTCACATATTGAGAAAAGTCTTGAACATAAAGAATATACCCTGGTAGCATTTCTTGATATCGAGGGTGCGTTTAATAACGTTAAAACGGAGTCGATCAAGACTGCCTTAGTTGAAGTTGGGGTTGAATCTGTTATTGTCGATTGGATCTTCACCATGTTAAATGGCAGAATTATCAACTCTCAAATAGGAGTTAGCACTATTGAGAAAACAGTTACTAGAGGCACACCACAGGGAGGAGTCATCTCACCCCTGCTCTGGATCCTCGTAGTCAACAAAATTCTCACAAAGTTCAAAGATCAGGGCATTAAAATAGTTGCGTATGCAGATGACATAGTGGTTTTGATAACAGGCAAGTTTCTTACCATCATCGAAAACATTATGGAAAATGCATTAAAGGACTTATCTTCTTGGGCAACTAAGAACGGTCTCGGGGTCAACCCCACCAAGACAGAGCTAGTTTTGTTCACGAGGAAAAGGAAACTGGAGGGCTTCAACCCTCCCAAACTAAATGGCATTCCTCTAAAACCTTCTAAGGAAGCTAAATTTCTAGGAGTAATCCTTGACTCCAAGCTTACATGGAAGCGTAATACTGAGGAAAAATGAAAAAAGCACTATGTGCATTCTACACATGCAAAAAGACCTTCGGTGTACGTTGGGGTATGCGACCGCAAGTCATCCAATGGATGTACACAGCGATTGTCAGACCCATTCTTACCTATGGCTCTATTGTATGGTGGAAGGCGGTGGAAAAATCAAGCTATCTCAAGAACCTGAATAAGGTACAGAGACTAGCCTGTATAGGAATTACAGGGGCTCAAAGATCCACACCACAAGCGGGATTGGAAATGATCTTGGACCTCCCGGCTCTGGATGAGTTCATAAAGTGCACGGCAGCTAAAACTGCAATTCGTTTAAGAGAACTGAGTTTTTGGAGGCATAGCACTTATGGCCACGGGTCAATCTTACAAAGATATGACACGATCCCAGGACTGAGAGAGACCACCGATTACATCCCCCCTTTACTAGATTTCGACAGGAAATATTCTATTTTCATACCAGAAAGACAGGGTTGGGATCCTAATTCACTTATAAGTAAACAGGGTATCCCTTTCTACACTGACGGTTCAAAAATGGAATCAGGAACAGGTGCTGGAGTGTTTTGCCAATCTCTCAACATCAGAGCGTCATATACACTCCCAGCTGACTGTAGTGTCTTTCAGGCCGAGATCTTTGCCATTGGAAAAGCAGCTGAATTGGCACATCACGAAAAGCTAAGCTCTTCGGAGATTACTTTTTTCGTGGACAGCCAGGCTGCTATCAAAGCCTTAGCCAGTGAGACTATTAGATCAAAAGCAGTTTTAAACTGTAGGAAGGAATTAAATAAAATCTGCCACACTAACCAGGTAAAACTCTGCTGGGTTTCCGGACATAGCAATATAGAAGGGAATGATATAGTAGACGAACTAGCCAGGAAAGGGTCAAAAGCAGACACAAGTAGTAGCGACCATTCAGTTAGGGGACCACTCGTCCCGATTGGGGTACTCAAGAGGAAGATAGACCTTAAACTAAAAGAGAAAACCAATATCTCCTGGAAATCCAGGAACGATTGTGTAATCTCTAGAAGTTTATGGCCTAACACAAATGAAAAAGAAACTCGGTATATTCTATCGCTGAGTAAAAAGAACATTAAAATCTTGATAGGTGTACTAACAGGTCATTGCGCCATTGGCACAATGGCTAATAGAATAGGGGCATTTGCACCCGATTTTTGTAGGAGCTGTCAGGATGAGGAGGAAATGGAAACCATTAAACACCTGCTCTGCGACTGTCCGAACCTCCAAACCAGCCGACTCCGTCATTTCGGAAACAGGTTTGTTGGAGAACTGGATGATCTAGCACAGGTCTCAATGGCGAGCATGAGGAAATTTATAGATAGCACAGGCTGGTTCGTTAACGAGCCAGTCTACGCTAATCGACAGAGTTGAATTGAACTGAGAGCATCGATGCTAAATTTTTACTTTTACAGGGGATCACAATGGACCAATAGGCCCCCGTGTACGCAACAGCTTCTTGCTGTGCACACCCCTTACAACCTAACCTAACCTAACCTATATCCCACAACCAAATTTATCACTGAAATTCCAATCCCACAACCAATGTTGAAATGAAAAAAAATACAGATGGTGCTAGAAATCCAACCACTGATAATTATTCCCAATTTGAATCAAACTTGAAATATTCCAACAAAAATTTAATTTTTGAACTAGAAATCCGACTGCAAAAGTATATCCCACAACCAATATTCAAATGAAAATACAAATGGTGCTACAAATCCAACCACTAACACTTATTCCCAATTAGAATTGGGAATGCAAATTGGGTGGAGTAGGAGTGACATAGATTCTGAATTGGGTGGAGTAGGAGTGACATAGGTTTTGAATTGGGTGGAGTAGGAGCTACCCAACCAAAAAATCAATATTCCAACAAAAATTTAATTTTTGAATTAGAAATCCAACTACAAAAGCATATCCCACAACCAATTTATCACAGAAAATGCAATCCCACAACCAATATTCAAATGAAAATACAAATGGCGTTAGAAATCCAACCACTGACACTTTTTCCCAATTAGAAACTTGGGAATGCATCCCAATTGGGATGTGCATTCCCAATTGGGATGTGCCGTGCGGTGCCGTGCGGTGCCGTGCCGTGGAGTAGGAGTTACCTATTTATACTACTAATATCAAACCAAATTAGCAGGCAGCAAATAAATGTAAAATCAAAAATTTTATTTCCTAACGGTTCTGCAATGTTTTTTGCCTCTAGATTTCTTAATTCTATAAAGGCTTCCTACCTATATTTCTTCTTAATTTGTTTTTAAAGGCCTCATTGCATCTAACCCGCTATCTCATCTAGTCTCAGAATTGGGTTTCAAAGTATGACTTATAATTTTTTTCTTATAAATATCCCACCTCGTTG
Organism: Eupeodes latifasciatus; assembly: GCA_920104205.1. Taxonomy (NCBI): domain Eukaryota; kingdom Metazoa; phylum Arthropoda; class Insecta; order Diptera; family Syrphidae; genus Eupeodes; species Eupeodes latifasciatus. The sequence continues at coordinate 24,695,407 of OV049927.1, forward strand.
TGGAACCGGAAAAAAAGTTATACAAACATTGAATTGTATCGAAAAATTTAACTGCATAAAATGAGCACCGAGCAGCATCATTAACCACTAAATTTAAGGAATGCGGGCAACATGGAACGAAAAATGCTCTTGGTTCCAGGATTCGAATTCGATTCTGAACACCCGCTTCTTTTCCTTTCATATTCGAACCATTATCATAATTTTGGCTTTGACAGTTACTTATTAAAATTTCATGTAATTCAAGCTTGTCTAAAATCAACTGAGTCAGTCACATTACGGTCTTGTCACAAAATACTTCACTTCTATTAAAAACTGGTAGCTTTTTATTTAATATTATTTAACCAACAAAGCGAAAAAACAATTGAAACAATCTGCATTCTGCACCAGACTAGATATCTTTGTATCTATATGTATGCGTGATACAAAACCTGCACGTACTAGCCCATACGATTCAATATGAATAAGTGTTTTGCTTTGTCATACCCTCTATGTTAATTTTGGGACTCGGTGTGCATGAAATAAATCTTGCACATATGAGGTGGCATGGAAATTTTTTGTGTTGAGATTTTTTCTTTTTTTCTCTTGCATGGAAGTTTTTTGTGTTGAGATTTTTTTTTCTTTTTTTCTCTTGTACGAACAGGGTGAAATATTTGGAAATGAGGTAGGTAGGATTTTTAGTTCCGCGATATCTTGAGTTAAATTTTCATTGAATGCAACAATGAAAGTGATGTGAGTTAGTGCGCAAGAGATAACTTAGGACAGTTGTGATGGATGTTTTTTTGAGATTATTTTAATAATGTTTGTGGTTAAAGAATAGCAAATAATAGTACATATTTGTTTGCAAGATCAGATTACATTTTCTTGCTCCTGGTAATGCGCCCCCAAAACTCTGCGCCCTGTGCATTCGCACATCTTGCACATATGCTTTGTCCGGCCCTGAGCATGCGCATGTGTCTGGTCCACAGGTGCATGCATCTGAAGACCAAGAACAGTTCGTATAATGGCATCCATATTTAGAGTTAACTTGTGAGATATTAACGTACTGTTTAATAAAATTTATAAGTCTTATAAGCTCCTCATGGTGCTCTTGAAGAATTATTTCTTTATATTCATCGAGAGTTTTCGAAATATCCTCGATTATGAATTTAAAATTTATGATGGTTATTATCGTGAGTAAGGTTTTCAATCGACTAATTCAAATTTAAGAAAATTAATGTAAATAAGTTAAAAGATTTTTTTTTTTTTCATGTATTAAAGTCTTTTTGTGCTATATAATGCCTTCTTCAAAAGATAAACATTTTGAAGAGCACAATTTACTTCATGATTTTCACATTTAATCTGTCTGGGATAGCATTGTCTAAGTTGATCCAATTTGGGGCAGCTATAAATATCTTCAATATTGGTGACTTCTACATTTGGATTGTCAAGTATTCGTCTAAGCCAATGAGCTTTTTGTATTCCTTTAACGTAAGCTTTTCCACATAGAAGTTTGTTGAAAAGAAATTTCTTAACTTCGGAGAAATTAGTAAATCCACAATCCCATGTTAATCCATGAAAGTTTTTAATTAGCCAGTGAGCTTGCCTTTGTAGTGAAAAAGACATTTGATTTTTATGAAACGGTGGAGTGACAATGAAATGAAGATGCTGTCCATTATGAAAAATGGCAATTTCTTTTAAAATAAAATTTGTATTTAAATTTCCAAAACCTTGAAAATCAACTATAAATGTATTCATGATTATTGTAAGTCTATCTTTGTCAATATTAATTTGCAAACTGATGCTTAAAATAGAATAGCATTAATTCTTTATGTTAGTTTATGAACTTCTCCACTCATAGGATTATACTCAATTATTCGATCGTGTAGAATCAGACAGTATAAACTTGTCAAAGGTGGAATTATTACGGATGTTTTAAGTTCAATTTTAACATCAATAGGTCCAGATTTAATAACTTCGTTTTGACGTGAGCAATCAATAACCATAATGGGAGCAATATTTTTAAAATCTTGTCGCGATAGGAGTGGTTGAGAAGGTCTGCCATAGTATGATTCTTGAAATTTACAATACATTTAATAGAGGACAGCATAACGACCCTGTTTGTATTTAAGATTCAAGTCTTCACGGGGATACGATTCGGAGTTTAAATGGATCTTTACATTAGCTACATCACAATGATCAAATTTACTCGCATCTTTATTACGTTGATTTTTTCTATCGGTTTGTAGAGCAAGAATCACATATCTTGGTTTTTCAAGTTGTGTAGAAGTTTTTACTGTCCATACAAGATCAGTGGTTGCTGGTAACGTTGGATATTCATAGAGATCCCAATTTCGAAAATGCATTTGAATAGGTTTCGATTGGATTTGTTTCAATAGTGAAAGTTTTTCTCCATTGTATTTTAAGTATTGACAACTGTAATTCCTCGTTTTCTTTTGAATTAGACAAATAAATATTCTCATTGGTCCGAGTCCGAATTAGAATCAGTTCATGCTTCGCGTTGGTTATGAGTTTTCTATAGTCTTCAGCGAAACCCATTAGTGATTTCAAAGGTATACAAAAATTGAAAATACCCGAATCAGAGATGTTAGTGTTTCCTGTCCATGAAGCGTTTTCCAATCGTTTACTTTCATTGCTGGTTAAAGATATATAATTTTTCAATGTTGATGTGATGCCAACGTTTTTATTGTTTTCAATTTCTATTCCATTGAGTTCATAATGTATTTCCTCAAATAAATATGCCATGGCATTGTTTGTTAATGAAGTTGTAGTAGAATATGTCATATCAGGTTTTCTGAGTCCACCTTCAATGTAGATATAGCTATCACTAGGCAAGACACACAAAACCTGGTTCTGTATTGCAATGTGTATTTCATCACTCGGATTAAATGACTGAACAAATGGCGAATAACTATGGTACTCGAATTTTGTTATACTATTGTCATGGACAGGTCCATGAGAAATATTTAATATATCGTTCATTTTTTGTTTTGTTTCTTAATTATCTTTATGTGTAATTCCTTTATTTATTTTTTTCTTAATGTAAGTCCCAGACTTTGTAGAAATATTTTATTTTCAGCTGTTAATGATGGTCTTAATGGTTTTGTCGTCGAAATAGAACTAACTGGGCTGTTATTTGTGGTGTATATCTTATAATAACTATTATTATATATCAACATTATAATTATCTTGGAATCAAATGCAAACGCACTGTTATACGTTCTCCTCTAAAATTTATTATGTTTCCGTCTTGGTCTACGAGTTTCAATGTGAGAGAACTTATTCGCTTGACATTCACTGGCAAATAGATAACATTTTTGGGGACTTCTATTATCTTATACCCTGAACCCGTTTCAGGAGAAAATTCATGAATAGTGTGTACAGGTGTATTATTTAAATATGACCCATTTATTATATTACACTCAATCCTTATGACGTTTACCTTATTGATATCCACAGATAAATCAGAGGTGTATTTCTTACCGGGAGAAAGAACGGTTTTGCTGAAGCCCAGCAATGTTCCTATGCTTCTCTCCCTATTGAAATATATGTGTTCGGAAGTTACGATGCTTGTAAGCAATGTATTAAAGTTGGCTTCAATTGTACATTTAATTGTTGAATTTAATGATAACAATACTTCAGCTACATAGTTAGCAATGTCTTCGATTGCGTACGATCCAATGGGAATTTCAATTTCATGCTCCCCTATATGAAACATGTTGTTACGTTCATTAACATTCGGTATAGAATTGTAGGTTTGAAAATCTATTAATCCACACACATAATCCTTGCTAACATCGAGAGGTGGAAAATATTCTGCCGATAAAATGGATGTTCTACCGGTTAAAGTAAGTGTCATTGCCATGATGATAGAAAACAGACTAGTCGATTTGTTTTAATTATTTTTTATTTATTGTAAATTACATTTGCAAAAGAAAACTTAAACATAAGTTAAATGAATCATAATTTTGATGTCGAGTGTAGTTGAAACGAATTTGTTTGGGGCCGTTCATAAAATACGTCACGCTAAAATCAGCTTTTTCTGACCCCCTCCCCCCCCATTGTCACGCTGTGTCATGCTTTCTGTGACCCCCCTAGAAATATTTCGTCACAAAAACGAAGACCCCCCCCCCCTGAATATGATAAATTTCAAATGATTCCACACAAATTTTGAGAATTTAAATAAAAATAAAAAGAATTTTAATAAAAAGTATTAAATTGAGAAATATGAAAAAAGCGTCCGAATTAGTTCACTACTAAATGAAGAATGAAAGAATAATATTAAATAATAAATACATGAGAAACAGAATTTTCATTTGTTACTGAGTCGAGAGCGCAGGGTGCGAGGAAACGGTACTCTTTTAAGTATTGGAAAAACAAAGAAACCAATTGTGACGGATCGCAACGTCGCTAGAGCCAAGTCAAAAGACTAAACCCGCGCCACAGAGCCAGCGCTCATGTCGAAAAATAAACAAAAGTAAACATATCAAGTTACAATTTATTGTAATAAAACTATATACGTTTGAAATTTCATATATTTACTAAATACGAAATAAATGATTTTCTATCATGATGAAAATTTAAAAAGAAAAATAGGCAAAAAAAATACTAATTGAAAATGTTTTAATGAATGGCGAACGTCACGTTACCATAGACCCCCCGTCCCCCCTTGTCACACCTTGTCACACTCAGCAAGAGCCCTCCCCCCGCCTTGTGTGCGAACGTATTTTATGAACGGCCCCTTTGCCTAAATAGTGGATTTTTTGTAATCGATAAGCAAAGTCCACTGAATAATGGTCGCTATAGAAAAGGTTTTGACTGTTTTCTCGAGTTATAAAACCATTTACAATCAAATTCAATTACCAGTTTCTCTTTAACAGCTGTAAAATACAGTACCGAGCAGTTCAGTGAAGAAACACTTCCTGTTAATAACAGTTCAGTTATGATTTGCGGTTTTATACGGTTAGGAGCAATTATTCATAGTACAGTGTAACAGATCTATCAGTATAAATCGCAGTAGCAGCTCTGCATTTAAGACCAGTTATCTTCATATGTATTAAACATATTTGTTTTTTTTTGTGTTTCCTGTCCCAGCAGGTAGCTTGACAGAGGTCACAGCCAAACAAAATTCTTCTGTATTCATTCCGAATGAATTACTCTGAAATATCTTCGAAATCATGTCCCAGACATCGGTTGCTCTAATCTTCGAACACTCTCGGAAGCTAAGCCAACCATTTCCACGTTCAACGGAGAAATTCTTCCCTGAAAAAGTTACTCCGATCTTGTCTGTAGGACTAACATTTTTAAGGGCATGTGCAAAAATGTCATTGATGCCTTCTTTTACCCATGAAGTGGGTTCCTGGTTGACTGGAACAGGATTGAGCTTGAATTTGATTTTGCGACCCATAAGAGAAAATTGCTTGATTCTGGTTTCTTCCTCTTCAAGTATTTGGAACCGTTGTATCTTTTTTTTTGGTAATAGAGAAAAAACAACAGTCAGTAATTTAACGATTAGGTTAATTTATTTTGTTTTATTTTTATTATAATTATAATACATATATGTAATATAAATATATATATATATATATATATATATATTTTTTACAATTCATTAAAAAATAGATGCTTTTGCGTTAGAATAAAGTCATCTACCTCGTGTTCGTGCGGTTCCTGCTGGTGATGCCGCTGCTGCGTTTGTTGATGTACTTGCGTAAGTAGATGCTGCTTATGCTGTTGCTGTTGTTGATGCTGTAGTTGTCCAAACAGATCGTTTCTCTTCTCCTTTATGTGAAAATCTATGTGGAATGACGATTCCCCGTATGGTCCCACTACCTCGAATTCGCAATTACTCAGCTCTTTAACGTCATCATTATCCAGCTGGGTGTTGCACCTCTTTGGTAAAAATACCATACACCCCTCAAGTTCTAGCATAATTTGCTCACCGAACTTAGTTTTAATCCTTTTAGAATTAATAACGGGGTATTTTTTTTTTGTGGATCAACTTTGAAAGGCTTGAAAAAGGTTTTTCAGCCTTACGCATATTGACCGCCGACTTTATTTTATTAATGAAAGACATAATACTTTATTTAATTGTATTTATTTAATACTTTCGAAGGGTTGGGTTGGGTGTATTTTTTATTTTAAATTTTATAATTTTAATTTTACTAACGTGTTCTTCTTACGTAATCACAACTAGAACTAATCGACTCAGGCTCGGTCCTCTTACTCGTCACCTCGGTTAATATTATTCACTTACATTTCTCTTGTCTCAATTTTTCCATTTCAAGATAACAGATTTTTCCTCGTTGTTTTATTTCAGAAGAAAAAAAAAATGATCCTCACTTCAAGTGACCATCACCATCATATCAGCCGTCGTCGCATCGCATATATTGATATCTGTTAAGAAGTGATCAGACTCAGACTTAGTCGTGTTAATCGTCACCTCGGCTATTAGTATTCACTAACACTTTTCTTATCAAAATTTTCCAATTCAAGATTATAGATTTTTCCTCGTTGTTTATTTCAAAGGAAAAAAATTAACCTCACTTCAAGTGATCATCACCATCATATCAGTCATCGCATTCCCAATTTCAAATTCAAAATCATAACTGCTGACCCAAGCCAACTATTCTTCTTCTTACCACCTCTCTCACTCGCGCTATTAATTTTGACAGTTTAAGTGAGAATACTTCAGATCGTTTTTCTTAATCTTAATCTTTTCTTTTGCTTTTTCGCCGATGATATTTCCACACAATAAGGATCCTAAAGAATTAAAGCAATGTTTGACATCATCTTCTTCCAGTTTTTCTTTTAATATTTAGATAACTGGTCTTAAATGCAGAGCTGCTACTGCGATTTATACTGATAGATCTGTTACACTGTACTGTGAATAACTGCTCCTATCTTAACTCCGCAAATCTTAACTGAACTGTTATTAACAAGAAGTGCTTCTTCACTGAACTGCTCGGTACTGTATTTAACAGCTGTTACAGAGAAACTGGTAATAGAATTTGATTGTAAATGGTTTTATAACTCGAGAAAACAGTCAAAACCTTTTCTATAGCGACCATTATTCAGTGGACTTTCCTTATCGATTACAAAAAATCCTATTAGTATTCACTAACACTTTTCTTATCACAATTTTCCAATTCAAGATTATAGATTTTTCCTCGTTGTTTATTTGAAAGGAAAAAAATTAACCTCACTTCAAGTGATCATCACCATCATATCAGTCATCGCATCCCCAATTTCAAATTCAAAATCATAACTGCTGACCCAAGCCCAACTATTCTTCTTCTTACCACCTCTCTCACTCGCGCTATTAATTTTGACAGTTTAAGTGAGAATACTTCAGATCGTTTTTCTTAATCTTAATCTTTTCTTTTGCTTTTTCGCCGATGATATTTCCACACAATAAGGATCCTAAAGAATTAAAGTAATGTTTGACATCATCTTCTTCCAGTTTTTCTTTTAATATTTAGGTAACTGGTCTTAAATGCAGAGCTGCTACTGCGATTTATACTCATAGATCTGTTACACTGTACTGTGAATAACTGCTCCTAACCGTATAAAACCGCAAATCTTAACTGAACTGTTATTAACAGGAAGTGCTTCTTCACTGAACTGCTCGGTACTGTATTTAACAGCTGTTACAGAGAAACTGGTAATAGAATTTGATTGTAAATGGTTTTATAACTCGAGAAAACAGTCAAAACCTTTTCTATAGCGACCATTATTCAGTGGACTTTCCTTATCGATTACAAAAAATTCTATTAGTATTCACTAACACTTTTCTTATCACAATTTTCCAATTCAAGATTATAGATTTTTCCTCGTTGTTTATTTCAAAGGAAAAAAATTAACCTCACTTCAAGTGATCATCACCATCATATCAGTCATCGCATCTCCAATTTCAAATTCAAAATCATAACTGCTGACCCAAGCTCAACTATTCTTCTTCTTACCACCTCTCTCACTCGCGCTATTAATTTTGACAGTTTAAGTGAGAATACTTCAGATCGTTTTTTCTTAATCTTAATCTTTTCTTTTGCTTTTTCGCCGATGATATTTCCACACAATAAGGATCCTAAAGAATTAAAGCAATGTTTGACATCATCTTCCTCCAGTTTTGTTGAATAAAGGATGAAAAACTACATTACGCATGAAGAAAACGCACACATGGCAAAGTTAAACTACGTTAACCTAATTTATGTGTTTTCTAACAAAAGTGCGATGTTTGTATTGATTCCATGAGTCTACAATAATGCCAAACGTGTTAAAAAATGAAAAACTGTTTTTTTTTCTCATTTTCAAAGTAACAATAATAATAATACAAATTTAAAAAAATATTTTTCATTGTCTTGCTTTAACTTCTGCAATTTCTTCTTCTTCTTCTTCTTCTTCTTTTGAAATAATTTTATTGGTTTTGAAATAATCCCTTATTTCATTTTCAGGGATTGTTTTATTTTGCTGAATTCTTATGTCGATATATTTTTTAGTAGCAGCATCACTATCGTCTAGCGGTTCGCGTATGTTTTTTAAATGTTTCCAGTTTATATCAAAGTCTCCATTTGCAGTTTTAAAAAACCATCTCCAGGGGTCCAGCTATTCCCCGCTCTCCACGAGGTCCTCTTGGTGGTGGTGGTCTATGCGAAAAAACGACCGAATTTGTCAACAGGCATTGTGTCTAATTGATTATATTAGCCTCTTCAATAATAGAAATAATTTCGTTGGAGTGATTATTATGACCGGATTGATGTGAACCAATTAGAAGTCTCAATCGATCTACGAGTTCATTAGGATCATCCCAAAATATATAGTCCTTTTTCTTGTTTGATAATTGCATTAATCCTTTACCTATTGGTAATGTATTTAAAATCGAAGTTGAAGATGAAACCTAGATTGCCTTTTACTTGTTTTTGCAAATCGAAATCTTTCTTGTGTGCATTTGTATCGTTTAAAATCGTTTCATAATTTTTCAAGTCTTCATTATTGTAAAACGATCTCTGTGGAAGTTTCTTAAATAGCAGTTCATAAAGACCTTTCGTCCCTGAAAACTTTTATTTTTTATTTTTATATCTGATCCATGAATGCTGAACTCTCCATTGCCAATAAACAAATGTTCTTCGAAAAGACATAGACGTCGCCTAATTTTTTATAATGCTTTTTCCTCTTTTGGTCTCTTAGGGGTACTATTTATTAGGCTATGACTATCAGTTGAACTGTTCAAAGTTTCATCGCTTAAGCATTTCATTGTTTTTGTTTTCTTTGCAGGAGTTTCATAATAGTCATTGTCCCTTACTTCTTCTTCTTTTTCCTTGTTTCTTTCCACGTTGACTGTTGATTGCTTAACCAGATCGTTTAGAGGAGCAGTAATTGGTTTAAAAGCTTCTTCTAATTGAGATTCATAAGCTTCCTTATTATTCTTGAGGGCCTTGAATTTTCTTCGAAGGTCATCGGTTGTTTTGATAAGTTCTTTTTTTAATTTAACATCTACGTTCATCATATTGTTCTCAATTTAATTTTTCTTATAAGTTGATGAATAAATTAATTGAAGTTTTTCTTTTAATATTTAGATAACTGGTCTTAAATGCAGAGCTGCTACTGCGATTTATACTGATAGATCTGTTACACTGTACTGTGAATAACTGCTCCTAACCGTATAAAACCGCAAATCATAACTGAACTGTTATTAACAGGAAGTGCTTCTTCACTGAACTGCTCGGTACTGTATTTAACAGCTGTTACAGAGAAACTGGTGATAGAATTTGATTGTAAATGGTTTTATAACTCGAGAAAACAGTCAACACCTTTTCTATAGCGACCAATATTCAGTGGACTTTCCTTATCGATTACAAAAAAAATCCATAATTGGTTTTCCAACAGTCGGCACATACATTTTCGAATGTTTTTAAATGTCATATCGTTACTTCCGAATACATACATATATGTCAATAGGGAGAGAAGCATAGGAACATTGCTGGGCTTCAGCAAAACCGTTCTTTCTCCCAAAGTACAGAGCATCGCGCCGCCTTTCAATTGATGCATAAATCTCAAAAATGATTTTTTTCAGTTTTTCGAGAAAATCGTGGGCTCCCTTACTGAAAAAAGTAGTATTTTCAAAAGAATTTCCCACCCAATCAAAATACACATCAAAAGAAAGGTATTTAAATGCTCTACCCACAACTGCAAACCAAAACCGCCAACACCCTAGACTTGTTTCTTACCTCTGACCCTAATAAATACACAATCAGTGTATTACCGCCTCTAGGCACATCAGACCATTGTATCATATCTGCAAAATTCTCATGTCAAAAAACCCCAGTTAAAGAAAAAACTCCTATGAGAACCGTTTGGCAATATGAGAAAGCCAACTGGGACGGTCTCAATGAATTCTTCAGGAACTTTAACTGGTCACTATGCTTCCTCGATAGTGACGTGGATTCCAGCGCAGATATGGTAACAAATTTAATTCTTTGTGGAATGAGAAATTTTATCCCGAATAGGGTGAAATCTATCAAACCCAAAGAGAACTCATGGTTTGATTCGAGCTGTAAAGAGGTTATTAGGTTCAGAGATGTAAGTTTCCGTTGTTATAAAGCCAACCCTACTGAGGAAAACCGGAATAAGTTCAAACAAGCTAGAAAGACCTGTAATGGTCATATTCGACGAACCAAATTTTTGCATGATCAGAAATTAAGGCAAAAAATACTACAATGTCCCAAAGGTAGTAAAAATTTCTGGTCATTTGTAAAAAACGTACGAAACACCACGTCATCCTCGGTTCCAACGCTCGTCCACAATGACACTCCCTATGTGAGCTCGATCGATAAAGCCAATTTGCTTGCAGCACAGTTTGCTGTTAATTCGACGCTACCGGAAAGTGTCATGAGTCCTCCTGTTCTTGAGAGCGTACATGATTCTATGGGACGAATCTTCTTTCGCACTCGTGCAGTTGCAAGAGTACTTAAAGACCTTGACATACACAAATCCGCTGGCCCGGATAGTATCTCCCCAATCGTTCTGAAGAGGTGTTCTTCAACGCTGGCAAAACCACTGCGTAAACTTTTCCATCTTTCCTACTCTACAGGTCTCTTTCCGAGTGGATGGAAAATAGCATTTGTCCAGCCGGTCCCTAAAAAAGGCGAATCGTCCTCTTCCTCTAACTATCGTCCAATAGCACTTACGTCCCTTCTTTCCAAGGTCATGGAAACGCTGATTAATTATCAGCTTAAGAAATATCTTGAAGAACGAAAGCTTCTTAATGACCGGCAGTATGGCTTTCGTAGCAATAGGTCCACTGGTGATCTCATGGTTTATCTCACCGAACAGTGGAACAAATCTTTACATCGTGTTGGAGAAAGTAAGATTATTGCACTTGATATTTCAAAAGCATTTGATAGAGTTTGGCACCAAGCTCTCTTATCGAAAATGCGTGCTTTTGGTATTGATGAATCACTTCTTCGTTGGATTAGAAATTACCTTTCGAACCGTTCAATACAAGTTGTATTGGATGGTTTCAAGTCTGAAATTCATAAAATAAATGCTGGTGTCCCCCAGGGCTCCGTTTTGTCTCCGACTCTCTTCCTTATATTCATAAATGATCTTTTGTCTGCCACTTCTAATCCATTAAACTGTTTCGCCGACGACAGTACCCTCAGCTTTTCATATTCGTTTCTAGATTCACATCCTTGTCCTTCGGATGTGGAACTTCAACGGCAGCGTATGATAAGCTCATTAAATTCTGATCTTGACAGCATTGTCCAATGGGGAATCAAAAACCGTGTAGAATTTAATGCTTCGAAAACCCAATGCTGTCTCCTGTCGTTAAAGCGTAACATACCCCCGATGCCGCTATCTATGAGTGGCACTTGCATCCAGGAAACTAATCAACTGTCAGTACTCGGTATGTGTATCACAGATCACCTTTTATGGAATGATCACATATTTGATATTGCCAAAAATGCTGCCAGGTGCTTAGGATTTCTCCGACGGTGTAAGAAATTTTTCACCCCTTCTGATCTGGCTGTAATTTACAAAGCCTTCATTCGTCCAAAACTTGAATATAACTCGCATATTTGGGCAGGTGCCCCTAAAACAAGTTTGAGCCTTTTAGATAGGATACAAAAAAGAGCTTTGAAAATGATCGGCGATAGAACTATAACCGAAACATTTACATCTCTCGAACACCGGCGTAATGTTTCATGCCTTTCGTTGTTTTACAGATACTTTTACAAACAATGTTCTGTCGAATTAGCCAGTTGCATTTCCCCCCTCAAACAATTCAGCCGTAATACTCGCACTTCCAGGAATGCTCATCAGTTTACCCTCGAGCTCAAATTCGGACGTACTGTTAAGTATAGAGATTCTTTTTTTAGCCGCTCATCGAGAATGTGGAATGCTTTACCCAACTCTGTTTTCCCCTCTCATTTCAATATTCAAAATTTTAAGACCAATGTGCACCGGTATCTCCTCTTAAATCCTTTCCTATTTTCCTAATACTCGCACTGTGTTTAACCGTAAACGTGTTAAGGGTATTAATATCCCTTTGAGTGCCTGTACTTTATAAAAAAAAAAAAAAAAAAAAAAAAAAGGTTCTACGTTTCGGAAAAAATTAGTCAAAAAAGTAAAATTACCGAATTTCGACCCAGCCCATCAAATTAAATTAAATTAAATTAAATTAAATTAAATTAAATTAAATTAAATTAAATTAAATTAAATTAAATTGAATTAAATTAAATTAAATTAAATTAAATTAAATTAAATTAAATTAAATTAAATTAAATTAAATTAAATTAAATTAAATTAAATTAAATTAAATTAAGTTTTTAATTCTATTATGTATGTACGGTAGTGATACCAAAATAACGTTATTTTTTTTCAAATAAACGCCTCCTTCAAAAGTTACAACGCTCTAAAGTTATTCATTATTTTTTTACATCACCCCTACAATCCCATATTCAAATTTCATATCCACCCCGACGACACAACTGAAACGACGACGACGACGGCGAAGACGACGACGATGACGTCAAAGAAACCAACCAACGCACAGAGGAGTATTCGACCCCAAAATCCGGTCATAAGTGAACGGAAAAAAAAATCGCATTCGAACCGTTAATTTTCGCTATTCTCATTCCTCAATACCCATTCTAACTAAAATCGGTTTTAAATGATAACTTTTGACCCCCTTGCCACCAAAATCTTAGTCTTAATCTAGTCTATTTTATAAGCTCACGCTACATAAGTCTATTTTGTTTTCTAATCACTACCACTGCAGTCTGTTTTTTTTTTATTATGATTTGTGATATTTGTGAAAAAATTCTAATGGATGTCCAAGGTCAACGTATGTACTTTATTTTAGTACAGAATTTTCCATATATTTTTTTGATAAAGTGTTAAAAATCGAGATGACAAGAATGCATAGAAAAACATAAAAAATTATGTAATTTTCCGCATAAAAAAGGTGTTTTTGTTATAGTTCCGGGTACGATCGGCCAAAATTTTTTCTTCTATATTTAACTGTAAATCTTCGCAATCCTATGCACATAAAGAAAAGTCACCCATCTTGTCACATTTTTTTAATGGATTTTTTTTTTATTATTGAGGTATTTTCAGTCTATTTGCCCTTTGATTTTTAAAAAAATATGATTATTATTATGTTTGTTGTGTTTGACCTGAAATATTAACAATTTTTATTAATTTAATGCATAAATTAATAAAATGAATTATAAGTTAAATTGACAAAAAAAATGAATTATTTTTTTTTTAATTTAACCCGAAAATTTTTTTCAGTGTAACTTTTTAATGCATCAAAAGCTATAGAATAATGTTTTAGGCCGATTCCAATGAGAAAAACATACAAAATATTTTTGACCAGATTTTGAGGTCAAATACTCCTCTGTGCAACGTCGGCATATTAACATATAGTCCGGGAGCTAGCAACGTTTGGAAAACAAGAATTTTAGGTCGGTCAATTTTTTGATATGTTGTCTTACTTGCTTTTACGGTTAGAGTCTGGGCAGTCTGGCTGGCGGTAGTGGTTGCGTTTAGGGGGGAGGGGCAATTTAAAAAAATTATTACTTAAAATGGGAAAAAAATAATTAAAAAATAACGGTAATACTTACAATTAAGTATTATACCTTTTTTTAAAGCCAACACTTTTGTCTATTAGCTTGTTTTTAAATCAAGTCCAAACTATGCATAGTTTTTGAAAAAAAATGTTTTAAACTCAAAATTTGGTAAAAAAAAAGTTAAAAATATGGTTTAAAGAGTAATTTTTCAAAACCTTAAGATTATTTACTAATTTTTTTTTAGAATTCATTGCTCTTATTTGTTTGTGATCAAAAACTGAAAACTAGATGATTTTATGTCCACTAGTTCTCGAGAAAATCGAATAAGTCTAAATTCATTTTTCTTAAATCCAGCTTATTTAAATGCAAAAGAGACTTTGCATGGTGGGCTTGGTGCAAGGGTACCAAGCCCACCTTGAACCCACCCCACCTTGCACCCAACCCAAATCCTATAGTGAGTCCAAGCAGGGGGGTTGCAAGGGGGCAGCATGCCCCCCATACACACTTCACTGTTGCATACGCCCAAACTCGCACCTACCATTATTACTATCAAAATAATACCACTCAAGCAAAAAAAAATAATAATTTAATTAAAATAGTAGTTGTGGTTATTTTCAATTTTCTCAAAAACTAAAAGACATAAAACCATCTATAGTTTTCAGTTTTTGATTATTAATTAAAAAGGGCGACAAATTATTAAAAAAAAACATATTTATAAACAAATGGTTTTGAAATATTGAAGTTGAAATTTTTTTTTTAACTTTTTTAACGTTTTCGAGCGAGAATTTTAGGTCAGTCACTTTTTTGATATGTTGTCTTACTTGGTTTTTCGGTTAGGGTCTGGGGCGTCTGGGCAGTCTGGCTGGCGGTAGCGGTTGTGTTTGTTAGTGCGCAACCTACCTGTACAGGTGATAATTTTGAATTTTAAAAGATTTGTTTAAAGCTTAATTTTCAATTTTCCACCTTTAAATAGGTCTCCTAAATATGCAATTATTGCCAGACATTTTTATGATTGTTTTTATTATGTGTCACACGCGATTTTTTTAATTTTTTAAATAAAAAATTAATTAAGTAAAAAAAGTTTGGGGAGAGTACGATAACTTAGGCGACAAAGTTTAATGACGGATTTGTATAGAACAGTTAAAAATAAGCATTTTTTACTATGCGAGGGGGGGTCTATCTCCCCCCGTTTAGGCGGGAGAAGCAATTTAAAAAAATTATTACTTTAAATGGAAAACAAATAGTTAAAAAATAACGGTAATACTTACAGTTAAGTTTTATACGTTGTTTTAAGGCCAACATTCTGTTCTATTAGCCACTTTTTAAATCAAGTCAAATCTATGCACAGTTTGTGAAAAACGTAATTTTAAACTCAAAAAAAAGTTGAAAAAAAATTTCAACTTCAATATTTCAAAACCATTTGTTTATAAATATGTGTTTTTTTTTAAATAATTTGTTGCTCTTATTAATTATTAATCAAAAACTGAAAACTAGATGATTTTATGTCTTTTAGTTTTTGAGAAAATTGAAAAATTAATTTAGCCTAGGTATATCTTAATCCATATTCGATTTTTAGTAATTTTTAATTTTCCCGAGAACTAGTAGACATAAAATCATCTAGTTTTCAGTTTTTGATCACAAACAAATAAGAGCAATGAATTCTAAAAAAAAAAATATTAAATAATCTTAAGGTTTTGAAAAATTACACTTTAAACCATATTTTTAGCTTTTTTTTACCAAATTTTGAGTTTAAAACAATTTTTTTCAAAAACTATGCATAGTTTTGACTTGATTTAAAAACAAGCTAATAGACAAAAGTGTTGGCTTTAAAAAAAAGGTATAATACTTAATTGTAAGTATTACCGTTATTTTTTAACTATTTTTTTCCCATTTTAAGTAATAATTTTTTTAAATTGCCCCTCCCCCCTAAACGCAACCACTACCGCCAGCCAGACTGCCCAGACTCTAACCGTAAAAGCAAGTAAGACAACATATCAAAAAATTGACCGACCTAAAATTCTCGCTCGAAAACGTTGCGAGCTCCTATACTAATACACATTGTGTTCAATCCAATTGAGACACATTTTCATACCACTCCATAAAGATCTAAGTACTGTACATAAGTAGTAGTAACTAGAGGGTACGAGTTCATCGGTGCACCGGTGCTGCACCAGGGTTCTGATCTATGCTAATCACCGGTGCACCGGCATCACCAGGGTTCTGATCTATGCTAAATACCGGCATCTTCTAGCACCATCTGTATTTTTTTTCATTTCAACATTGGTTGTGGGATTGGATTTTCAGTGATAAATTGGTTGTGGGATATGAGTCGAAATAAAAGATTTTTAGAGAGATGTCTGTGCGTGCGTGTGTACGTATACGTTCGGGAAGTTTTTTTCGTCGTCCATAGCTCAAGAACCAATAGAGATATCGACTTCAAATAAATTTTGTTATACAGATAATAATGCAGAAAGATGCAGAAATGACTCTAAAAAATTGAGTGGGTGGTTTTTTTACCAAAGCAATTTAAAAAAAGGTGAACAATTTTGGTTAACCCTAAATATATCACGAACCAATAACGCTAGAGACTTGAATTAAATTTTATATTATATGTATATTGTAACGCAAAACAAAACTAGTATAGTTTTTGGAAAAAAAAAATCAAATTAACGGGTTTTTATAAATCAAAAAAACTGAACAAACATATTTGTCACCTCGAATATTTTAGCAATAAAAATATTGTTTTCAACTTTCACTTAAATTTTGAGAAAAATCGAATTGACAGTTTTCTTGCAAAACGTAAAAAAGTAAAAAATTACTTTCGACTCAAATATCTTTACAAAAATTAAAAAAATATTGGCTTCAAACTAATTTAATCTCACAGTGATTTTTTTTATAAAAGTCCAACAGTTAGTTTTTTCATAAAAAATTAAAATCTACAAAAAATAGTACGCAACATTGGTAAACAATTATGTTCGGTTCTCGAAATCTCGCGAACAATAGAAGATATTGACTTCAAATTAATTTAATTCATCCAATTTGTATTTGTTTATATAAGATCGCACACCAGGATCTTTTTTAATATGAAATGTATGGCTTTTATTTACATATTATATTACATAAATTCTACTTTTTGCTTCATTTTTAACAAATTAATGTGGACAACAAAGCTCGGACCTTATAGAGGGCATAAACAACATATAGTCCGGTCAAATTAGACCAAAAAATCAGTAAACCCACGACAAATTCAGGGGAAGCTGAAAATTCTTAAAATTGTTTAAATTATAATTATAAACATTGTCTTAAAAGTCCCAACCGATCCCATGTAAGGAAAAAATTTTAGCGGGGTAATAAGGTCCAAAAAATGAGTTTTTCGCGATTTTCTTGAAAACGGTAAGTTTTATCGCAAAATTACCCCAGACATAATTTGTAGATCAGGGAATTTCCTATAAAAAAGGTATCAATAATTTTTTCCCTAAAAGCCACCGCTTCTGAGATATAACGATGCAAAAAATTGCGAGCGTCATAATATGCCTAAGTACCTCACCCATATACTTTCTGTAGCTGTAATGTAAGTAAGAATATGTTTCTGTCGGTGATTTTAAGTTACATTTAAAATATAAAATACTCATGAGTATTATTCTGAGAATATCAGGTATAATGAAACTCGATCCCTTAATACATACAATAGTGTAACCTTGAGGCAACATCTGTCTCTCTGTTCAGTTGTGTGCGTGGCTACGGTCGTATACCTGTTTTGTCTAAATACTCAATACATAAAATAATGTTAGTCTTGAGCGTCACTCTGAAGTGAAAACACGTGTTCATTCTAACCTATTTCGAGTTTTTTTATGTTTTATAATAAAAATGTCCGAATATTGTTTTATTTGTGCTAAACTTTTGACTGAAAGTGAAACTGTTACTGTTGAACGTGGTCTAAAGACATTAATCGATGCAAGTATCGAACGAGCTGATGAATTTTCCGAATATCTTAAAAAACAGAAATCTGTGACAATACACGTAAGTTGTCGTAAAAATTATACTCGGAAGCATTCTATTGGGTCAGCTAAAAAAAGGCAACGTGATGAACAAGAAGCCAGTACATCGGCAGCAATCCCTCCTCGTACAAGATCACGTGTAAGTGCATCAGATTTTTGTTTTAAAGAATTATGCTTATTTTGCGGTGAGGCAGCAAAAAAAGAGAGCGAGAGGAGAAAATCTCCGGGATATCGCCGTAAAATTCTCCATGCAAGCACACTTAAGTTGAAAGATTCAATTCTGGCAGCAGCTCGGACTCGTTCCGATGCTACAGCAGAAACTGTGTTTACGCGAGTCAACTTTGTACATGATCTAGTTGCTGCTGAAGCGAAGTATCATGATGATTGTTATAAGTCATTCATGCAACCTTCCACTGGTGGTAAAGTCGGTCGTCCTAAAGACGAAACTACAAATTTGGCAATGGAAGAGATATTTACTTACATGGAAAATAGTAATGACTGCCAGTTCACTTTAAATGAGCTAAGAAATGTTTGTAAAATTACAACTTTAGATTACAAGACGATTAAGATGCGATTAAAAGTAAAGTATGGTGAAAAGCTCATTATCACTGAAAAATCAGGATCATTAACATTTATATGCTTAATAGACAATCATCATGATATTTTGAATCAAAGCTGGTATGAAAAAAAGAAAATGGATCAAAAAGAAGAACGATTTAGAATTTTAGAAGCAGCTGCAGCTATCATTCGTGAAGATATTCAATCTGCAGTGTTTGATAATTCGAACTACCCTCCACTAGGTCGCATGTTTGAATATTTAAATAATGACATCCCAGAGACTTTGACATATTTCATAGAACGAGTTATTTTGAAAAATAAACGATCAAATTTAGATCATTTAAAGTTAATATGTACAAATCTTTGCCACAGTATTATGACTGCAGTTCGACCAAGGTCTTTCAAGTCTAAATTACAATTAGGTCTCGCAGTTTTCTTTCATCGACGGTTCGGAGCCAAACGTCTTATTCAAATTTTTTCGTCTTTTGGTTTGTGTGCATCTTATAATGATACAATAATGTACGAAGCCGCAGCAGTTTTTCATCGTCCTCCTCATGTTTTATCACCAGAAAGTGGCACACTTATACAATACGTTGCTGACAATGCCGATATAAATGTAAATACACTAGATGGTAATAACACGCTTCACATAATGATAATGGGTCTTATTCAAATTGTTACTCCGAAACAATCTGTTTTACTCGAAGAATTGATGCCACGAATCAAAAAACCTCTTTCAGCGAATGATTTTAAGGCAAAAGCTCATGTGCCAATACTGATTTATCAAAATGATGGTGTAGTGGGTTACAGTAAAATAATCGTACAAGATTTTGCTTATGGATCTGAACCAGTATGTCTCCTGAAAAAAGCTGATGTAGTATGGTTTTATGGGAAGTGGAAAAATGCGTCTTTACCTGGTTGGAATGGTTTTGTTGAACTTTTAACAAAGAATTATATGAACTATTCTAAATCACAAATTTCATTTCTACCATTTATTCACCAGCCAGCGAGTAATTTTAATACTATTTATACAACACTACTTTGTGCATTAGAGAATGCGAAACGGTATGGCCACACTGTATGTATCGTGACTTTTGACCAACCACTGTATGCAAAAGCTCGAGAAATCGTTTCGGCCGCACCAGAGGGCTCTGAAGTATCCAAAATCATCATCAGACTCGGAGGATTTCATCTACTGATGTCTTTTCTCGGAGCAATTGGTCATATTATGCAAGGAAGCGGCATGAAAGAAGTACTATCAGAGATCTATGCAGTGAAATCATTAGAAAAAATGTTGAATGGTCATGCTTACGCACGAGCTGTTCGGGCTCATACACTACTTCAACTTGCTTTAGCAATTATAATATTAAAAGAAGTTGAAATCGATGACATCATGGATGCTGATTTAATAATTAATATCGAAAATATAGTAGATAAAATTTTTCCATACAATGATATTGAAAATGATGAAATATCTGGAGCTTTACTTAATAAACTGAATCAAAAACTTAAGGATTATGAGGAACGAGGACCAACAGCGAAACTTTGGATTCAATATTTTTATACGGGTTCAATTCTTAAAGAGTTTTTAAGAGCTGAACGTATGGGGGATTGGAAAGCTCATTTAAACTGCGTCAAGGAAATGCTTCCTTACTTTCACGCGTCTGGACATTTTCCGTATGCTAAGTCTGCACACCTATACTTGCAGGATATGCTACAATTAGAGAATTTCATAGATCCTGAAGTCTATAAAAAATTTTCAGAAGGATTCTTCACTGTGAGACGTTCAGACAAATTAAGCTGTGGCACTTCAACGGACATGGTAATTGAGCAGTCTATGATGAAAGCTATGAAGACAGATGGAGGTATTGCTCGAGGAAGAAGCACAAAACAGAGTGTCATAAGTAAATGGGTTTATAGTATGCATGCAATGAATACAGTTTGTGAAAAATTAGAAGATCTGGCTAATGTTAGGATGGATACGACCGAGCAGCATGTTGATGCAAGTGATTCACGAGTAAAAAAAGATGCTAAAGACTTACGAAAACTTTTGGAATGGTTCTCAATACATAATCCTTTTCCAGAGGTTAACCAAATTGTATCGATCGCTAGTGGTGTCGTTGGTGATGATAAAATCAACTGTTATAAAGCTCGTGAAGTTGGACTTGCTTCCATGGCAAAAATAATAGGACTGACATTTCATGATATTAAATTAAAACGTGCCGATAAAGTTGTTCCTCTCTTAGCTATGAGTAGCACGATTAAAGTTCATGAAGAAAAAATACCTGTTGACCCTGTATTATTGTTCCAGCGCATGAGTATTACTGCAGCATTTCAGGATGAAATTGAAAAATATTTCGAATATGAATTAGCTCCGTACCCTTTATCGTTGTTTGATGATATCGGGATGCGTAAAACACAGAAGTCTGCCATTTACGGTTGTTTAGAAAGTAAACATTGATATTAACAACGATAATGCGACGTACATTATTGATGGTGGATATTTACTGCACCGTGTTGTTTGGGATACTGAAGAAACATTCAGTGTTATTTTTGATAAGTACGTTCAGTATGTACGTCGACATTTTGGTCCCAGAGCTACTGTCGTATTTGATGGCTATAATGATTGCACGACAAATATTAAAGCAGCAGAACAGCGTCGTCGAACTTTGGCAACATCTTCATCTTCCGACATTTTATTTGATGAATTTATGACAGTTCCTACTAGTCAACAGAAATTTTTGGCAAATACTCACAACAAGTCTCGATTTATTTCAATGTTAAAAGAAAAGTTTACTGCTGAGAATATACTGGTTAAACAAGCTCATAACGACGCCGATGTACTGATTATCGAAACAGCAATAGAACAAGTTAACATGACAAATATAACGATTGTTGTGGGTGAAGATGTAGATTTACTCGTGTTACTCACTGCTCGAAGTCCAGCTGAAAAAACTATTTTCTTCTTAAAACCAGGAAAATCTCAAAATCAATCAGAGTTTTATTCATCAAAAAGTTTGTCGACTTTTGCAAAGTGTCGAAATCACATACTATTTTTACACGCCATAACTGGCTGTGATACGACATCTGCATTTTACAGGAGGGGTAAAACAACTGTATTCAAAATGTTTGAAAAGCAAGACTTACTTGCAACTGCTGAAGTTTTTAAAAAATGTAATTCAACTCCAGAAGAAGTTATTACCAACGGAATTCACTTTCTTCTTCGTATGTACGGAGCTCCTAAAAAAACTACCTGCTTAGACAAGTTTCGATATGCATCTTTTGTCAAAAATACTCGAAATAAGAAACAAGTACAATTAGCTTGTCTTCCTCCAACCTCAGTCTCTGCTCATCAACATCTTCTTCGGGTATACTACCAAGTTCAAGTGTGACTTGGTTATCAACCAACAGATTGGGGTTGGAAGTTGGTCGATAATATATTAGAACCAATTCAGACTTTGCTTCAACCTGCGCCGGAAAAATTGCTCAACACTATCTTTTGTAACTGTAAAAAAGGATGCAATGCTAAATGTGGTTGCAAAAAAGTTGGGCTGTTTTGTTCTCTGGCTTGTACGAATTGTCAAGGCCAGTCTTGTTCTAATGTAGAATCACCAACAACAGAGGATTCATTTAATACTGACGAAGAAACATGTGATGCTTCACTTTTAACACAATTCACCTATAGTCAGGATGAAGAAGAAGAAGAAGAAGAAGAAGAAGAAGAAGAAGAGGAAGAAGAAGAAGTGATTGACGATTCCGAATCCGACGAATAAACTATTAATTTCTAAATCTAATCACAACAGACCCGTGGAATAGGCCTATTGGGGAAACCACGTTAAAAAAAACGCGCTAAGTACACTACCTCAGAGGTGGCGTGGAAACGTGTGCGTTTATGACGCTTGCAATTTTTTGCATCGTTATATCTCAGAAGCGATGGCTTTTAGGGAAAAAATTATTGATACCTTTTTTATAGGAAATTCCCTGATCTACAAATTATGTCTGGGGTAATTTTGCGATAAAACTTACCGTTTTCAAGAAAATCGCGAAAAACTCATTTTTTGGACCTTATTACCCCGCTAAAATTTTTTCCTTACATGGGATCGGTTGGGACTTTTAAGACAATGTTTATAATTATAATTTAAACAATTTTAAGAATTTTCAGCTTCCCCTGAATTTGTCGTGGGTCAAATGTCTAAATTGACCGGACTAATATATGTAAATATGGTTTATATTTAAGCAGGCATCTATGTGTTGCTTAAGCCGATAGATTTTTGTATTGCTCCAGAAGAGTACCCCACGTTATTTTGGTACATTTTTTTCAAAATTCGATGTATCCAAAATGGGTCATTAGTTTTTTACGAAACTGTATATTAATTAGTTCAAAATAACTGTATACCAAAAATATATATTTTAACTAAAATTGAAAAATTGTATGTGTACAAAATTAATATAAAAAGTAAACTGCTCTAAAGATTTTCAAATAAGAATTTTGAAACATTAAGGTTTTTTTTTTGACAAATCAAATTTTGGAAACAAGCTTTTTTAACAGGTACATTTTTAAATTTAAAAATACAGGAAATATTTTAAATAGTCTTGGTTTGTCAATTGAACTGATTCGTTCTAAAATTGCCTCTACCTTCTACACGAAGAGACATAGACCCCCATTTCGCTAGTCAAAAGTGCACGCACGTATATTTTAAAACAGTAGTAAAACGTTATGTTTATTTCAAATTTATAGAAAAATTATTCCTAAGTTAAAAACTTTGCTTTGGCATACAAAAATTGGATTTGCTAGAATTTACACAGATATATCTTTAGACTGAGACAAGGGCATCAAATTTATGTAAGTACAATTACAAATGCTAATACTTCTCTAAAAATAAAGATCCAAATAAAGTCTTTTACCTTATTAAAAGTAAACATTTGCTTATACCCATGATCATTCAAAATTGTTGATAGGAAGGTCCTTCTTTTAATAAATACCTAAATAGGTATATCACAAGAACTTACGTTAAAACGCAAAAACGTAAAATTCGCGTTAAAACGTAAAATTCACGTTCACGTTAAAACGTAAAATTCACGTTCATGTTAAAACGTAAAAACGTAAAATTCACGTTCACGTTAAAACGCAAAAACGTAAAATTCGCGTTAAAACGTAAAATTCACGTTCACGTTAAAACGAAAAACGTAAAATTCACGTTCACGTTAAATCGCAAAAAACGTAAAATTCGCGTTAAACGTAAAATTCACGTTCACGGTAAAACGCAAAAACGTAAAATTCGCGTTAAACGTAAAATTCACGTTCACGTTAAAACGCAAAAACGTAAAATTCACGTTCACGTTAAAACGCAAAAACGTAAAATTCACGTTCGGAAAGCAAAAATTACCATAGGAAACTGAACAAAATCATGAACAGAACATGATGTTTAAGAGTTAAGTTTTTTCAGAAAAGGTGATCCATATGAGTGAAGAGAGAAAAGAATCGTTAAGTAAAAAGACATGTTAATTTTTTTAATATTTTTTTATTTTTTAATTAAATTTTAAGGCCAATGCCACAAGAATAGTTTTACATTTCATTTTCAAGTTCTATTCGATAATGACGCCAAGCTAGTGTATTTATATTACTGGTACATATAAATCTTTTGTCATCAGAACAACTAAAACTTAATTTGTTTATACATTCGGTGTATATAGTATGGTGTTTAGATCTAAAGTTCAACATTTTACTATAGAAGTTTTGTTTGTGTAGCAAACAGTCTCTGTAATTTTGTAAAGACATTTTTTTACAGCTGCTGATTTGACACCCTTAGCCTTTTTTATTAGTGCTGCATCTTCTATGTCTATACTATACATTTTAGCTCTTAATCCTATAAATTCCTTCATTATTCTACCATTCTTTTTCATCCTTCATAAATCCTAACTTTTTCACATTGAGCTGGGGCAATACCGTAGCAGTTTTGGGGTGGATAGTCTGAAGTATCAAATTTATCTATTATATCATTTCTTATATCATTGTAAAAATCATCTATTCTTATTTTATAAATAAATGAATCGGTATCCATGTAGGCCAGATGTAGGTTGTCAGTAAATATAGGTTTCATGTATGCATAATGAAAGTCGTACACTTTATACTTTGAAACCTCCAAAACACAAAAACCTAAGTATATAGGCTTATTATATACACTGTAAACTGAATAGCAGCCATGGTTTTCGAAAATTCTAATATGCTATGAAAATTAGGTTTAGCTATAAGAGCGCGACTACCGAGATGGGTGCCTTTGCTTTCTATTGAATCGACAATTCGAACATCTTTTCGTTTGTCTACATTTTCCATAGTTTTTCCGAATACAGCATTAGTAGTTGTAACTAGAGGGTTCTGGATCACCGGTGCACCGGTGCACCGGGCACCGGTGCACCGGTGCTGACTAGAGGGTTCTGGATCACCGGTGCACCGGTGCAGCACCGGTGCACCGGTGCTGCACCAGGTTTCTGATCTATGCTAATCACCGGTGCACCGGTGCTGCACCAGGGTTCTGATCTATGCTAAATACCGGTGCTGCACCGGTTCACCGGCATCACCAGGGTTCCGATCTATGCTAAATACCGATATTATTTTGGGTTCTGGACCATGCTTAGCAAACGTTAGAACGTAAAAACGTAAAATTCACGCTCAAGTTAGAACGTAAAAACGTAAAATTCATAGTTGGATTTTTTAGATAGCACAACCTTTGTATATGAAAACTATAGTACTCTCATGGGCAGACATTTTTTTGCGCGACCGGACGCCGCGCCGCCGCCGTCGTTGGCGGTAGTATCGGGGACCGAGAGCAGCCAGCAGAATAAGGGAGACAGTTAATTTCATTCTATTTGAATCTATCCTTGTATATGTTTTCATATACTAAGCTTCCACATGAAGGTCGATGAATTTGTTTTTGTAATTTCTTTATATCAATGCATTTTTATTGAAAAACGGCAATGTCTTAACATTGTGTCTAATAAGGGGATGAATGAAATTTTTGTATGCTTACATCAGCTGTTTAAGATCTTGTACTGATTTTTGTTTTTATTTACATTCATGACTCTGCTTCTACCTGTGTACGATATTTGTATATGAAAAATGGTTGTATTATGTATACGAAGCTACGATGCGATTTTTGTGAAGAAGAAACATATTGGGATAGTTATACGTTTGGTTATAGTTATGTATATTTTTGCTGGTGTTTTTTTTTTTTTTTTTTTTTTTTTTGTAGATAAATATCAACTGGTAGGTGATTTTTTCCAGGATGTGGGTTTTATTTTAAATTCAATTTTTAGATATAAAAGATATTGGTAGGTAGGCAGGTAATTTATGAAATTTCATAGGGAATTCCTACTAGTATCTGGACAGTGCGATAATATCCGTACACTTAGCATTTTGTTTGAGATTAGTAGATAGGTAGGTACAGTATTTATAAATACCTATGTATGTAGTTTAAAATAAAAATAAAAACAAAAATGTATTCTTTATGTTTTATTTTAAATTCAAATTTTAGATATAAAAGATATTGGTAGGTAGGCAGGTAATTTATGAAATTTCATAGGGAATTCCTACTAGTATCTGGACAGTGCGATAATATCCGTACACTTAGCATTTTGTTTGAGATTAGTAGATAGGTAGGTACAGTATTTATAAATACCTATGTATGTAGTTTAAAATAAAAATAAAAACAAAAATGCATTCTTTATGTGGCTTCAGATAATTTGATTAATTTGATAATTGAAATTTGTGTCTTTTTATGTTCCAATTCTCCTTTTGTTTTATCATTTTTAATAAATAAATGTAAACAATAAAGCTGGGACCTTGGGCATAAACAAAAAAAAAATTAGTTTATATTTAGGTAGGTATAGGTAGGTATATGTTGTTTGCTGTTGTAGGTACCTTTACTACAATTTTGTCAGCTCTTCTATTTTAAGATGTGTGACTCTTAGGAAAATCCAATTGAAAGTTTTTTTAACTTATTAACTATTAGTAAGTATACCTATTTTCGTAAATGTAGTGTCGAAGTAGGTATTTTTGTATTGATTTGAAATTTTCTTTTATACGATTTCGCAGTTTTTTTTTGTGCCACTTACCAACCAATAATTTTTTAACATCAAACGTAAAATTATATCAATGATAATTACTCATGTTATTTCACAACCTTGGTGTTATAACCTTGTTAAGATGAAGGATTCTTCAGATATTTAAAGTCAATTTATGACTTAATTTCACAATTTAGAAAATCACGGTTTTACTTGCGTCATATAGGCAAGTTTTGCATTCGTAAAAAATGTCGAACTCAAGAATCAAAAATGACATTTCAATGGTAGAGAAGTAGAAAAAAGTGAGTCCACTGATTCCGTCCTGGCCCGTACCTTACCCCCCAAGGCATTAGGTTGATTGACCTAAATTTTGGATATTAAAGGTAAGAGCCGATTTGCGTTAAGCGTTCTTAAATTCCCATAGGAAGTTATTGTAATCCGTCCGTTTTCTCGACGTTTCAAGGTCCCTAGTCGAAATAAAAGATTTTTAGAGAGATGTCTGTGCGTGCGTGTGTACGTATACGTTCGGGGAGTTTTTTTCGTCGTCCATAGCTCAAGAACCAATAGAGATATCGACTTCAAATAAATTTTGTTATACAGATAATAATACAGAAAGATGCAGAAAGGACTCTAAAAAAAATTGAGTGGGTGGTTTTTTTACCAAAGCAATTTAAAAAAAGGTGAAAACTTTGGTTAACCCTAAATATATCACGAACCAATAACGCTAGAGACTTGAATTAAATTTTATATTATATGTAGGTATATTGTAGCACGATACAAAACTAGTATAGTTTTTGGAAAAAAAAAATCAAATTAACGAGTTTTTATAAATCAAAAAAACTGAACAAACATATTTGTCACCTCGAATATTTTAGCAATAAAAATATTGTTTTCAACTTTCACTTAAATTTTGAGAAAAATCGAATTGACAGTTTTCTTGCAATAAATAAAAACATTACCAAAAGTAAAAAATTACTTTCGACTCAAATATCTTTACAAAAATTAAAAAAATATTGGCTTCAAACTAATTTAATCTCACAGTGATTTTTTTATAAAAGTCCAACAGTCAGTTTTTTCATAAAAAATTAAAATCTACAAAAAATAGTACGCAACATTGGTAAACAATTATGTTCGGTTCTCGAAATCTCGCGAACAATAGAAGATATTGACTTCAAATTAATTTAATTCATCCAATTTGTATTTGTTTATATAAGATCGCACACCAGGATCTTTTTTAATATGAAATGTATGGCTTTTATTTACATACGTATATTACATAAATTCTACTTTTTGCTTCATTTTTAACAAATTAATGTGGACAACAAAGCTCGGACCTTATAGAGGGCATAAACAACATATATGTAAATATGGTTTATATTTAAGCAGGCATCTATGTGTTGCTTAAGCCGATAGATTTTTGTATTGCTCCAGAAGGGTACCCCACGTTATTTTGGTACATTTTTTTTTCAAAATTCGATGTATCCAAAATGGGTCATTAGTTTTTTACGAAACTGTATATTAATTAGTTCAAAATAACTGCATACCAAATATATATATATATTAACTAAAATTGAAAAATTGTATGTGTACAAAATTAATTTAAAAAGTAAACTGCTCTAAAGATTTTCAAATAAGAATTTTGAAACATTAAGGTTTTTTTTGACAAATCAAATTTTGGAAACAAGCTTTTTTAACAGGTACATTTTTAAATTTAAAATTACAGGAAATATTTTAAATAGTCTTGATTTGTCAATTGAACTGATTCGTTCTAAAATTGCCTCTACCTTCTACACGAAGAGACATAGACCCTCATTTCGCTAGTCAAAAGTGCACGTACGTATATTTTAAAAACAGTAGTAAAACGTTATGTTTATTTCAAATTTATAGAAAAATTATTCCTAAGTTAAAAACTTTGCTTTGGCATACAAAAATTGGATTTGCTAGAATTTACATAGATATATCTTTAGACTGAGACAAAGGCATCAAATTTATGTAAGTACAATTACAAATGCTAATACTTCTCTAAAAATAAAGATCCAAATAAAGTCTTTTACCTTATTAAAAGTAAACATTTGCTTATACCCTTGATCATTCAAAATTGTTGATAGGAAGGTCCTTCTTTTAATAAATACCTAAATAGGTATATCATAAGAACTTACGTTAAAACGTAAAAACGTAAAATTCGCGTTAAAACGTAAAATTCACGTTCACGTTAAAACGTAAAAACGTGAAATTCACGTTCACGTTAAAACGTAAAAACGTAAAATTCACGTTCACGTTAAAACGCAAAAACGTAAAATTCGCGTTAAAACGTAAAATTCACGTTCATGTTAAAACGTAAAAACGTAAAATTCACGTTCAAGTTAAAACGCAAAAAAACGTAAAATTCACGTTAAAAGTAAAATTCACGTTCACGTTAAAACGCAAAAAAACGTAAAATTCACGTTAAACGTAAAATTCACGTTCACGTTAAAACGTAAAAATGTAAAATTCACGTTCACGTTAAAACGCAAAAAAACGTAAAATTCACGTTAAACGTAAAATTCACGTTCACGTTAAAACGCAAAAACGTAAAATTCACGTTCACGTTAAAACGCAAAAACGTAAAATTCACGTTGGGAACGCAAAAATCACCATAGAAAACTGAACAAAATCATGAACAGAACACGATGTTTAAGAGTTAAGTTTTTTCAGAAAAGGTGGTCCATATGAGTGAAGAGAGAAAAGAATCGTTAAGTAAAAAGACATGTTAATTTTTTTAATATTTTTTTTATTTTTTAATTAAATTTTAAGGCCAATGCCACAAGATCAGTTTTACATTTCATTTTCAAGTTCTATTCGATAATGACACCAAGCTATTGTATTTATATTATTGCTACATATAAATCTTTTGTCATCAGAACAACTTAAACTTAATTTGTTTATACATTCGGTGTATATAGTATGGTGTTTAGATCTAAAGTTAAACATTTTACTATAGAAGTTTTGTTTGTGTAGCAACCAGTCTCTGTAATTTTGTAAACACATTTTTTTACAGCTGCTGATTTGACACCCTTAGCCTTTTTTATTAGTGCTGCATCTTCTATGTCTATACTATACATTTTAGCTCTTAATCCTATAAATTCCTTCATTATTCTACCATTCTTTTTCATCCTTCATAAATCCTAACTTTTTCACATTGAGCTGGGGCAATACCGTAGCGGTTTTGGGGTGGATAGTCTGAAGTATCAAATTTATCTATTATATCATTTCTTATATCATTGTAAAAATCATCTGTTCTTATTTTATAAATAAATGAATCGGTATCCATGTAGGCCAGATGTAGGTTGTCAGTAAATTTAGGTTTCATGTATGCATAATGAAAGTCGTACACTTTATACTTTGAAATCTCCAAAACACAAAAACCTAAGTATATAGGCTTATTATATACACTGTAAATTCGTTTTAACTGAATAGCAGCCATGGTTTTCGAAAATTCTAATATGCTATGAAAATTAGGTTTAGCTATAAGAGCGCGACTACCGAGATGGGTGCCTTTGCTTTCTATTGAATCGACAATTCGAACATCTTTTCGTTTGTCTACATTTTCCATAGTTTTTCCGAATACAGCATTATTACAAAGTTTACGCTGATCCTTTTCAAACTTTGTGGTGGTTTTTTTTCTTAGTTCATTGTTTAAATCAATATATTTTTTCAGCCATTGAAATTGTTTGAATTGCATCACTCTATGAATTTTCTTAAGCACCAAACCATTATCAAGGCATTGAATTAATGTTTTGTGATGAATTATCTAATTAACTTTATTATTCAAATCAGCAATTTGATGCTTTAGAATTTTTGAATGGAATAAATTTTGAGGATGTTTAAAGTCAACGGAAATAAAAATATTTTAAAAATATTTAAATAGGGTTAGCACTATATTTCTATAAGGATGAATGCCGGCAATTAAAATTTACGATTATAATACGTGCATTGATATATCAAGACCCTGATACATCGTTACCATCATGTCACTCATCTGACTAATAGGACTTGACCATCTTTATCTATTGCTTTAGGATTTTTCCTGGATTGAGGTAATAATTAGTGTAACAAAAGCCTAATACCTCACTACCATCATATCATTCATTTGTCTAATAGGGCTATACCTTTATCTATTGCTTTGCTAGCATCATGTCAATCATATTACTAAACCCTGTCCCTTATCATTAAAATCCTGAAAAATGATCCAAGGGTTATTTTTATTGCGGAATACAAATGTACATATGTCAATAAGGTCAACACATTATTTTATCTATAGGGATGGATGCCGATAATTAAAATATGCATTCATGATGATCGCTATACATAAATTTATCCAACTGCTTCCTTATATACACCGATGATATTCCAAGTGTCAACAATACAAATTTATGATAAGGTTAACTACATGAATGAATGCGGGGAAAAACTCTATTGTTCTACTATTAGCAATCAATATGATATAAGCATGTATTATTACCCCAATACTTCTTTTCATTAGTTACTTTTCACCCCAAAGAAACCTTTTGCAATGTGTAATACGACATTTAGGATCATATCCTGTATATGACTACTTTCCTACCCCCGATGAAGCAGAATACTCCGTTTTTACTCTGGATGATTTCGCTGCTTTTGAAGCAAATTCATTAACCCTAGCCAGTGGATTCAAGCCAACAAAGAAGCTATCGGAGTTGAAAATGGATCTAAAATATAACATTTATACCTTGCGAAAGGTTACGACACGGTGTGGGGTGATAGAATCGTAGCGGATCTTGGCGAATATATGGTAAGATACAATTTTTCTCGTTCTGCTTCCTTTATACAAAATACTTGAAAATTATGATCAAACGTCATCATGTTATCATAAAGGTATATGATGCCTTGTGGCAAGCAGATCTGGTTGAAATGATACCTTACAGCGATAAAAACAATGGATTTAATTATTTGATGACAGTTATCGATGCTTTTTCAAAATTTGCTTGGGTTGTCCCAATGAAAAACAAGAAATGCATTACTATTTCAAAAGGAATGGATGAAATATTTACTAATTCTTCTAGGATGCCAAAGAACTTGCAGACTGATGATGGAAAGGAATTTTTCAATACAAACTTCAAGAGTTTGATGGAAAAACATAAAATTAATCAATATTCTACATTCAGCGCATTGAAGGCTTCAATTATTGAAAGATTTAATAGAACCTATAAGGAAAAAATGTGGAAAGAATTTAGTTTCAATGGAAGCTATAAGTGGATAAATATTTATAAGAAATTGCTTTATGATTATAATCATTCTTTCCACCGAACCATTAAATGTAAACCTGCAGATGTAAACAAGAAAAATTCAAAGTCAATGTTATCACTTTTCAAAAATAAGAAAGAAGTGTTTAGTAAAAGGAAATTCAAAGTTGGTGATAACGTAAGAATTAGCAAGTATAAACATATATTCGAAAAAGGTTATACACCCAACTGGACTACTGAGGTTTTTAAAATAAGAAAAGTCCAAGCAACAAAACCTATAACATATCTTCTCGAAGACTTTCAAGGAAGACCTATTCAAGGAGGCTTTTATGAACTAGAACTGCTGAAAACTGATTGTGGCGATGTATGTATATCTAGTTGAAAAAGTTCTACAAACGAGAGGAAATAAAGTTTTTGTAAAATGGTTGGGATTCCCACCAGAACATAACTCTTGGATCGATAAAAACAAAATTCTGTAAAATTAATAAAAGAAATAAATTTGATTTTTAAAAATTTTAATTTTGACTCTTTTTCTTATACGTATGTATACATATATTTGCTTATAAATTATATTAACATAAAATTATTTATATTTTTGTAAATTTCAGCTCAAACGTTGATCCACGTTGATATGTTTTCTCTAACGCATAAGAGCCTCCTCCAATTAGTAATATGCTTTCTGTGGACAGCTTTGAGTATCTTATCGGTAAAAAGACCTATAAGAAAAAAAAATAATTTTCAAGTATTTTGTATAAAGGAAGCAGAACGAGAAAAATTGTATCTTACCATATATTCGCCAAGATCCGCTACGATTCTATCACCCCACACCGTCTCGTAACCTTTCGCAAGGTATAAATGTTATATTTTAGATCCATTTTCAACTCCGATAGCTTCTTTGTTGGCTTGAATCCACTGGCTAGGGTTAATGAATTTGCTTCAAAAGCAGCGAAATCATCCAGAGTAAAAACGGAGTATTCTGCTTCATCGGGGGTAGGAAAGTAGTCATATACAGGATATGATCCTAAATGTCGTATTACACATTGCAAAAGGTTTCTTTGGGGTGAAAAGTAACTAATTAAAAGAAGTATTGTGGTAATAATACATGCTTATATCATATTGATTGCTAATAGTAGAACAATAGAGTTTTTCCCCGCATTCATTCATGTAGTTAACCTTATCATAAATTTGTATTGTTGACACTTGGAATATCATCGGTGTATATAAGGAAGCAGTTGGATAAATTTATGTATAGCGATCATCATGAATGCATATTTTAATTATCGGCATCCATCCCTATAGATAAAATAATGTGTTGACCTTATTGACATAATGTACATTTGTATTCCGCAATAAAAATAACCCTTGGATCATTTTTCAGGATTTTAATGATAAGGGACAGGGTTTAGTAATATGATTGACATGATGCTAGCAAAGCAATAGATAAAGGTATAGCCCTATTAGACAAATGAATGATATGATGGTAGTGAGGTATTAGGCTTTTGTTACACTAATTATTACACCGAAAAAAAAACGTTGGTGATATCAATCAATATTCTTGGTTAATTTGGCGTCAACCAAGAATCATTCTTGATTTCACTATGATCGCGTGATTGATTCTTTTATCAAAACTTTACAATGAACGGTGTTGATTTCGTATTCGATGTATCACCCCTAATAGTTTTTTGACAATATTTGTGTTACACTGAGTATTTTCGTACTCAAACGATCACGGCTGTTGTACTTCTGAAAAATTATTTTTGAGTATGACCGTGATGAATAAACAACTCTTGTGGTAGTTTAACCGTGTACGTTGTTGAATGAATATGTTTATTTAGAAACACGTTCATAGTCAAATGACAATGTTCAGGCTTAAACTATAATATTTCCGTTATTCCTTAACTACGTTTATTGCACACCTACTACAACTGTGATTGCTTAACAATGCTTATTTCATTATCAAATGATAATGTTCAGGCTTAAACTATAATGTTTCCGTTATTCTTTAACTATGTTTATTGTTCACCTACTACAACTGTGATTGCTTCACAATGCTTATTTCATTGTCAAACGACAATGTTCAGGCTTAAACTATAATGTTTCCTACTACAACTGTGATTGATTAACAACGCATATTTCGTTGTCAAATGACAATGTTCAGGCTTAAACTATAATGTTTCCTACTACAACTGTGATTGCTTAACAACGCTTATTTCGTTGTCAAATGACAATGTTCAGGCTTAAACTATAATGTTTCCATTATTCTTTAACTACGTTCCACTACAACTGTGATTGCTTGACAACGCTTTATCTTCAGTAGTTTTTTGGTTTTATACTTACTTTAAAATCTGTGAACTCTAAAAAGGTTAAATAAAAAGTTGATTTTAATTTAATTTAACTGTTTTTTATTGTTTTTTTTTTTTAGTTTAATTTTAAACAATGTTTTTGAAGAATAACATACAAAATAAACAACTATTCAAAAAAACTTTAAAATTATAAAATTTTTTCCGCTAGGGTTTGAAAGCAAGGACACAGGAGGCCCATCAAATTCATTAATAATATAAATATAATAATTTTGAGAATCTTTTAAAATTTCAAAAGCGTTAAAATGATCAATGTAACTGGATATTATTATTTTTTCACATATTATATATGGAACATTTTTTAACAAAATAATACAATTAATTTTATAAACATCATTAAAAATACTAATATAATCATTATTTTTATAAGAAATTTTTCGATATGTAAGAGAATTGTAACTTATCACGTCATTTAAATACATTTTGTAAGAAGAAGCGTTTTGTAACTTTGAAAAACATAAACGATCTTTTAGTAAAGTGCCATTTTTTGGTATATTTGAAATTTCCGGAGAGATTCCCAAGCTACAAGTTATTCTTTTACAGAACATTAATGAGGTTTTAATCCCTAAAGACAATGGAAGATTTCTACGAGAAGTGATACTGTTACAATAATTTTTAAGTACTTTATGTTTCGATTCAAACCGGAATGACCAAAAATGTTTTAACGGACCAAGCATTCGCATTACATGAGGATAGTGAATCATAAAATGATATTTAGGTTTCAAATGTTCATGAAAAAGCTCAATATAGGTCGAGTGGTGGCTTGAAATAAGGGATTGAAGATTGGAAAGATCAACTTGTTCATAGTTTGATTTTAAAACAATATCAATGATTTTATTGAGAATTGTTAATAGTTTCCAGTGTTCGTTATTTTCTGGAACGAGATCACCAATAATAATTGGTAAAAATCTGCAAAACGTCCACATTTCTTTTGCTGACATATTTAATTTATTCCGTTTTATATGTTCGGACTTGATTACTGGAGGAATATTTCCAATCTCAGATTCACTATACTTGAAAAGTTGTGTTCTGTTATTTAAAACGTCTAAGCTAAAAAATTTGTCTTCAATTATAAAATGATTAATGAGCTTACACAAATCGTAATGGCATACACCCTCAAATAAATCGTGCATTATATCTACAGTTATGTTTTGAACTACATGAAATGGTGGAATATTGTTAAAAGTTGATTCTTCTCTTATTCCAGTATTCAACATTCTATCACTTGATTTTGGGAATCTGGATATATCGAGATTATAACCATTAATAGTTCTATGGTTGCTACTATTATCAGAACAAGTTGTATAGTTATCATTTTTAGAACAACGGCATATACGGCAATAGTATTGAGAATTAAAACTTTTGCAGAAACCGAGGATGGTATTTAACCCAAGATTATCTCCTGTTATCAATCCCAATACAAAGTAAAGATGTTTTGTCTCACCGGATCTTAGTTTAAAAGGAACTCCGTTTTTTTCCAGCATTTTTATTTCATCAACAAGGTGGTAGAAAATCGAATTTTCACCAAAGCATTTATATTTGGAATAAAACAACATTGCAACAAATATATTGTCTAACTCTGAATTAATGTGCTGTGGAAGACTTGGAAAATTGTAGTATACGGCTCCAATGGAATGACTTCCACCGTGTGACCCTAATGGATTATTTGATTCAAAATCATCGAAATATAAATTAAATGGCATTACTTGGGAACGCTTATCTTCCGGAAACTTACTAATTCTTTCCTTCCAAATTTCAGTTGTTATTAAATGCGGTGTATTTTTAAGAGCAAGAGTTTTCATATTTTCTATTGCGGATTTATAAACTCCAGGTAATTCAAAAAACTTTCCAAATTGAAATTTCAATGGTAATATAATACCATCAGATTCTGTTATATCAATAGTGGGTGTAGTTCCACTCTTAACACAAACCTCATTATTTATAACATAACTAGAAGGTTCTCGATATAAATTATTATTTTTTGTTACCTGAATAAATCTGTGAAAAGTTTTAACTTTATCGAAAGGATTTTGTAGAAAAAGCAGAGTTTGTTTAAATATGTCTTGCTTTGCCACATTGATATGTTCAAAAAACTCTTGATGTAGTTTTTTAAATATAAGTGAAAATAATCCCTCTGTCAATAGATTAATTATATCTTCTACAATCTTACGAGATAAATTAGAATTTCCATACAAGTTACAGAGGAAGCTTATTGCAGAAGATTCTACAGTTTTAAACAAATTAGATTCTTCATAAGTACTCTTCCTTTCTTCTAGGTTATCACTTTGAAAGTTATTTTCAAAAAATACATTGTTCTCTTGACTAAGCGAGGGCAGAGAATCAGACGAGTTAAGACTTAGGCTCTTACATGATCGTTCAAAATGTCTTCTGAAACTTTTAAGGTTGTAAATTTGCTTACAGCTAAAACATTGATAATCATCTGTTTGTTTAAGATAATGTATTGTTTTATAGTGACATATAAGCTTTTTTACATCAGTTAATTGAATTAAACATATATGACATTTAAACATGTTATTTTTTTAAAGATTCTAGAAGGATAAGAATATCAGGCGATACTCTGTCTGAGGTTTCAATTTCCAAAAAAAAATTTTGTACAAAAAGCCAAACAGATGTACATTCAAGTGGATATTTGAGATTAAGAGTGAAAAAAATTTTAAAACAAGTATCTAACGCTGGCAAAAAGTTTTGCTTTGCCACATTGATATGTTCAAAAAACTCTTTATGTAGTTTTTTAAATATAAGTGAAAATAATAGCTCTGTCAATAGATTTAATTATATCTTCTACAATCTTACGAGATAAATTAGAATTTCCATACAAGTTACAGTTAGTCTCTTGACTAAGCGAGGGCGGAGAATCAGACGAGTTAAGACTTAGGCTCTTACATGATCGTTCAAAATGTCTTCTGAAACTTTTAAGGTTGTAAATTTGCTTACAGCTAAAACATTGATAATCATCTGTTTGTTTAAAGTAATGTATTGTTTTATAGTGACATATAAGCTTTTTTACATCAGTAATTGAATTAAACATAAATGACATTTAAACATGTTATTTTTTTAATGATTCTAGAAGGATAAGAACATCAGGCGATACTCTGTCTGAGGTTTCAATTTCAAAAAAAAATTTCTGTACAAAAAGCCAAACAGATTTACATTCAAGTGGATATTTGAGATTAAGAGTGAAAAAAATTTTAAAACAAGTATCTAACGCTGGCAAAAAGTGTTGAAATTTATATTTAATTTCATTAAAATAAACTATATAAGTGTTATCAAACCTACATTGAATAATAAGTGGCTGTAAGTTTTGCCCTTGTTGTCTCACCTTTGTAGCAATTTTGTCGATGGTGGGGTTGAAATCATTCACTTCCCCCACTTCATCCACCAATGACTGCTGGGAGTCCTTTATAGTGGGCTTCAAAAATTTTTTTTTCTTAACATCGCTTGAAACCGCTGCTTGTCGGGTTGTTGGCGGTAGGATGGCGTGGAGCAGGTTGATAATTAAAATTTCTTCTGGATCTGAAAAAAATCAAAATTAAAATTAATATGTTACTCTTGGCTTTCGGAAAACAAATACGTATTTAAAAAATGTTCAATAGCAAAAAATACTAAAAAGATGAAATAAATATTTGGTGATTTCAAATTATCCAAAAGATTGAACGATGCCTTTCTCGCTTTAAAGGCCATCAAATCCTTCAAATCGACTACATGCCACTGCCTTAACCTTCCGATAAAAACTGTTTTTTTTTTAACCCATAAATTTTTTTTATTTTAACTGTAATTTTGATTCGGCTTGTTTTCTTTTTCCACCCTGTTATAATACTACCCCTTTTGTTGTGTATGTATATTTCAAATGCATTCATATCGGAAGGTTAATTATATCCGGCTTAAAAATAGATTGAAAATGTATTTAATATCCATACATATACTCATATCCTACATAGTGTTAAAAATAAAATCTATTTTTTTACAAACCTCTTAAGAAATTTTTCTTGTTTAACTGACAAAGAAGGTCGTGGCAGTTTTTATCTTTAATCTTGTCATTAAAAACTGGTAGAATTGCTGATTTAAAACTGTCCCATTTTTCAATAAGAAGACTTTGTTTTCCCGGAAATAAAATTTCGAAATCAATATTGATCTAGAATTATAAAGCAAATCAATATGGGAAAATAAGATGAGGCAATTATTCATTTTTATAAAATTGTGACAATTTAAGAAATTTTAAGAAATTTTCAAGTTATTGAATTATCATTCAGCCCTATCATGAATTCCATCGTAATCGGAAATTTTTACGACTCCCGAAAAACTGTATCATAAAATCCGTTCGTAGTGGAAAATCTCATCCAATTTTGCATTACGAACCGATTTCATGAAAAATTTCCCATTACGATGGAATTCATGATAGGGCTGATTATCTTTTATGAATATCATTTTGACATCTTAGTTACGCTCAGAGTACCTATCTGAAACATACCAAACGATCGATTGAAATCGATTGACGAGACGATAAAGATGATGTTAAGTGAAACAAATTATTGACGATATCGCTTTGAAATATACGGACTCCAGACTATCTTAAAAAAGCTATGTACTTAAGAACGAAATATTTACCAGTGTTACTCCAGCCGAGTGCTTGAGCAAAGGCCAAATATTTAAAATGTCAGGAAAATTTTGTTTCTTTATATCCAGTTGTCTCGCCTTATGAGTTTTTTGCCATTTAAATTTTACCTCCTCCCAAGGTTCTTTATGAATCTGAAGCCACTTGACATCCATCGCAGTGTCATCTTAATCAAAAAATTATGATTGAAGTAAAGTTTAAGTTAGAGCTGTTTGCTGTTAAAAAATATACCATTTAAAAATTCTACTTCTTTCTCATCCAAAACAGGATTTACAAATATTGAACTGGAACTACAACCAGGTTCATTTTTGAATGCACAGAAACCAATTTTTCTATGACGACGCTTTAAGTTATAATATCGGCAGTACAATCGTCCTGCAGGATTTTCCTTTGAGCCTTTCTTAGGTGGCATAAAATAAATATTCTGCAATTTAAAAATTTTGTGAAGGTTGTATAACCAATTTTAATATATGTAAATGATATCACCATCTGCGAGGAAAAACTATTTAACTTTTTTTTTTTTAATTTTAGCACGAATTATAGTTTTATTGTTTCGAAATAACGGAAAAATTGTTTTAAGTGACAAAAGCAAATTTTCAGTAATTTTTGTCTATGTATGTGTCGACTTTTATTGTGTTCGTTGAAACGTAGAAAATAAAGCCGTCTAGGCCAACAATGTCGATAATGTCAATCATGAAAACAATAACGTCATCTGCAATTCCATTTATGAATAAAATTTGTTTTATTCATTTCAATAAGCTATACAATTTTCTTCAGAAGTAAATAAATTAGAACAAAATTTTATTTAAGAACGAATTGAAATTGTTTTAAAATGGAGACAAATTTGAGAATATAGCATAAAATCAATGGATATACAACATTTTACATGTTACATTGAACTACATATTTGGAATCAATTTCACTTAAAAGACCAAAGTGGTTACCAATTTATCTCCTTAATTGAAATTTTTAGAAAAAAGAAACTGTTTTCAAATTCTAAAAGAGCACAATCAGCGCCTCAGCTATGTCGGAACTTATGTTTTTACCAAAACTTAAATAGTAGACAATATAGATGCATTCAAGTGGTGATATTTTCCTTAATAATACCATATATATAAAATAACATAGATTAAAAAGAAAAAAATGCTTACAGGGTCTT
The DNA here is from genome assembly GCA_920104205.1 of Eupeodes latifasciatus. Taxonomy (NCBI): domain Eukaryota; kingdom Metazoa; phylum Arthropoda; class Insecta; order Diptera; family Syrphidae; genus Eupeodes; species Eupeodes latifasciatus. The sequence continues at coordinate 24,735,503 of OV049927.1, forward strand.
CGTTAAATCGATCATGTATTTTAGTTGCAATATATTGAAATTCTTTTCGGGTCACTGACTCATTATTTTTTAGCAGCCAATTTGTGATGCACTCCAGCAAAATCGCTCGTGACGAATCTCCAATTCTGTTAAATTGCTGAAACTCGTTTAATACAAAATTTCCGGATGGAAATAATTGAAGTATCGCATCGATGTCCTAAAATTTAGTATTAATTAAGAAATCATAGAAACAGAATGACCTTGAAGAAATTTCAAATAACTCACGAAGCTACCAAAGGTGACACTAGGTGATGGTGGATTTGATATGAATGAGGTATTTGATGAAGGAGACGATGGCGTTGAACCTACTGCCGAATCTTGAGACAAATGTGAACAACAATGCTCTGCTACACGGTTTTTTACTTCTTCTTTTATTAAAAGTTTAATATCATTAAAAATGTCTATCGATGAATCTAAATCAGTGCGAATTCCCTGAAATTATTCAGCATAATACTATATCAAATCATAAAATTGTTTGAAGAGTATTTACATTTTCTTTTCGCCATTCATGAAGTTTTTGTTTAAACTCAACTCTTAATATGAACGATTTATTTGTAAAAACTTCTTTCAAATCTTCATTACTAATGAACTTTAAAATGTTTACGGTTAATTTAAGACTTGAAAAATGATCATATAAGTCAACAAATCCCCAATAAGAAAGTAAATTATACAATTCGCAATCAGCTAAATCGTCAAGATTGTCTTCAAGATTGTCATCGATATTATCTACTGGAGCTGAAAAATTATCAGATCTGTTAGGAAGAGTAGTATAGGTGGCCTGGTATTGCGATTTTTCTATTTCAGAATCTGTATCATACTCTGGCTGTTCCGGAGGAGTGTAGCCTTCACACAGTATTTTTCTTAGATCCTCCATTTTCAGTTCCTTATTATATTAGGAGAACAGAATTGAAATATAAAAATTTATTAATGGTATGTAAATTTTAAAGAAAATTCTAAAATTAAAGTGCTGAGAAGAAGAAAGGGTTAAGTGATATTTTTTGATGTTTCAAGTTCTTTTTTTGCAAAAATGTTAAAACTTTGATTTATGTTACTCTACGAAGCTTAATTTCCGATTCAGGCTTTCCGTTTTTGGTAAGAAAGAGTTAAACAAAAGAAGCTTTTTTAATATTTAGTGAAAGAAAAAATAATTTGCTTGAAAGAGTTAAATGCCTTTATTTACACCACCGTCCTTGCAACTTATAAAACTTAAATAGTAACAAAGTGTCACTACTTCCGTTAGTGAATACGAAATAAATAAGGAATCGTTAGGAAAGAATTTTATTTGTATAACCAAGATAACTGGAAATATACATTTCCACTTACGGTAGGACAAATCTTAGACAATGAGAAAATTAGCTTAAAAGATATTGATGAGGAATATCTAGTATTCCATGAAAGCAAAGCGCTAAGTAAGAACTTATTTTTGAAGTTTTTAGAAGAAGAGGAAACATTTGTGGAATAATACGTGCAGCCCACTGTGGGTTGTCCAAAAAAAACAGATATTGATGGAAAACCTAAATGGGGAATGGTGATAGACTTTAGGAAGTTAAACGATATTACCATTTCTGATTCTTATCCGATTCCAAATATAACCGAAATTTCAGATCAACTTGGTGGTGCAAAATACTTCACAACATTGGATCTAAAATCAGGGATTTCATCAAATACTCCCAAGTGATGAAAGTATTGAAAAACGGCTTTCTCAACACCTTATGGCCACTTCGAATATACATAAATGCCATTTGGACTTAAAAATACTCCTTCATGTGTCCAGAGAATGATGAACACCGTTTTGTCGGATCTAATAGGAAAACAATGTTTTGTTTACATAGACGACATCGTTGTCTATGGTAGCAGTCTAGAGGAACATAATGAGAGACTTAAAAATATATTCCGCAAGTTAAAAGCTGCAAATTTGAAAATTCAAATAGATAAATTTGAATTTCTTAGAGAAGAAGTTCAATATTTAGGTTATTTTATTACAAACAAGGGCTTACTCCCTAATTTACAAAAAGTAAAAGCAATAAATAATCTACAGGAACCTAAGAATCCCAACGAAAATTCATAACAAATTTTAGTATCGTGGCATCGCCTATATTCAAGCTATTAAAACAAAACGCTGAGTTCATTGGGAAGAAGAACATACTAAAACCTTTATCGAAGTTAAAAGGCAAAAAAACTGATTTCAAAAAACAGTTTACTATCACAACTGATGCTAGTAATTTGGGACTTGAAGCTGTTTTGTCACAAGAACACTCAGGTAAAGATCTGCTTATCCATTTTATAAGTAGAACAATAAATAAGGCTGAGGTCAATTATAGCACTACAGAAAAAAAATGTCTTGCCATTGTATGGACAATACAATACATAGTTAAAACCGTACCTTTATAGACAAAAGTTTGTTATAAAAACTGATAATCGAGCAAATATAATTTTCATTTTTTAAGAAGCGAGGTTTTATGAATGAAATGAAACTAAAAATTAATGATTACAATTTCTGACACCCTTTTTCCACTTTTTTTGGTTTAATTTGTATTCTGTTTGTTGACTTTCACTTTAATTTGTAATGTCCAAAACCCAACTGGAACTGACGACGACGACGACGAGCCAATGCTGAAATTTTAACACTGGAAAAACAATTGGATTTTTGTTATAATGTAAAATTGAATGATTTAGATGTCGAAAATGTAAAGTTGCCTAAAATAAAACTTAAAGGCTTAACCGAATTACAAGACTTAAATGTTGAAATTAGAAATCAAGAAAACTTAAGGAAATACCACCTCATATTCAAGGCACAATGTTTGGTGTAATTGGAACGATTGCTTTAATAACTATAAAATTAACTTTTATTTTCTTTTTCTTTTGCGAATTTGTTTCAATTAAAAGACTAAACAAAGCGTTGTAGGAAGAGAAAGGATAGTACATTATCATAATTATGATAAAAGAAAAACTGTACTAAGATCCAATTCCAATGTATTTAAAATAAATGATTTTGATATTGAAAAAAATTAATTTGTCAAGAAAAATATAATTTTCATTTTTTAAGAAGGGAGGTTTTATGAATGAAATGAAACTAAAAATTAATGATTACAATTTCTGACTTACCCTTTTTCCACTTTTTTTGGTTTAATTTGTATTCTGTTCGTTGACTTTCACTTTAATTTGTAATGTCCAAAACCCAACTGGAACTGACGACGACGACGACGACGACGACGAGCCAATGTTGAAATTTTTACACTGGAAAAACAATTGGATTTTTGTTATAATGTAAAATTGAATGATTTAGATGTCGAAAATGTAAAGTTGCCTAAAATAAAACTTAAAGGCTTAAGGTTTTATGAATGAAATGAAACTAAAAATTAATGATTACAATTTCTGACTTACCCTTTTTCCACTTTTTTTAATTGAGGAAGTAATTATGATCACTAGGTATTTTGAATTCGTTTATAAGGTTTCTGAAAATAAATATTTATTCGCATTAAGAGATAATATATAATAATGTAATAAAATTACAAAATAATGAAACAAATTTTCGACTTACCCTTTTTCCCTTTTTTTTTGGTTTAATTTGTATTCTGTTCGTTGACTTTCACTTTAATTTGTAATGTCCAAAACCGAACTGGAACTGACGACGACGACGAGCCAATGCTGAAATTTTAACACTGGAAAAATAATTGCGTTGTCTATGAAGCGCGTCCTAATGATCACGTACGTTGTTAACCATACTGGAATCATTCTCAATTGTAACAATGTTAGTGATGGAAGTATTATATTCGTGTTCACTGCGTTCACTGCACTATTATGGAAGTATTAAGCTACTCTTACACTTCAACAAATAATTTAATGACAACAAATCAGATTCTCATTTAGAAAATGAGAATTACAAAGTTCATTAAAATATTGTCAAGATTTCTTATAAGGTTGGAGGAAAAGGGAATCAATGCGATGGACTGTGTTTTTTCATAAATATTATGCATTTGTTTTTTTTTTCAATTTCCAAATACCTATACAAATATTGTATGATTGCTTTTAGGCTACATCAGTTTTTAAAGTGAGTTCTCTTCTCTCTTTTTGGTTGTAGACGGGTTCAAACAATGCGGTTTTTAATGGCATGAATAAATCTTTAGATATTCCTTACTCAATTTGTGTGTACAACAATAAGACAAAAACGTTTTGATTTTTAGTTCCCTTTCACACTAGGAAAATAATGGCCCAGAAAATTATTTTAGATTATTTAAATTTTTTTGTTAACATACACAGTCAAGCTACTTCATTCAAAAGAAAAATAAAGAAAATTTTTTAAAAAAGCTAAAAAAAGTCGTCATAAAATATGTTAAACTTATAAACAAAATTTCTGCTTTAATATATACCTATCTTTTAATATCAACCCAAATAATTTTGAGAATTTTGGTACAGGATTCAATTTTTTGCTTGTGAAATCAACATAAAGTAAATAATGTAGGTAATGACAGTGCATGAGTATGACACTGATCATGGTTACAATTTCATAGGTACCTAATGTCCGTTTTGAAATATGAAGGATAGCACGAATTAATTTAAAAATAATCACATTTTTAAAGCAAATTATGATATTTTAATGCACTGTAAGTGTCTGGTTACAATGATTAAACAAGAATTAATTTTCAAAAGAAAGAGAATGATTTCTAGAAAGAAAAAAAGGAACAGAAAAAATCTATTTTCTTAAAATTATCCTGTCTCTTTTGAGAACTAGTTCTTTTTTACGTATATAAAACCAGCCTCTCAAGTATTACATATATTATTTTTTTTTTATAAATGAAATAAAATATTCGATATTTTTTGACTTAGTTCATACAGGGCCTAAAAACATTTTAAAATCTAAAACATTTCCAGAATATTCTTCCCCAAACACATACTACCGAACTTTTCACAGTGGAATGAGCAATACACAAAAAATAATGCCGTTATCTATGGAGCGCGTCCTAATGAACATGTACGTTGTTAACCATACTAGAATCATTCTCAATTGTAACAATGTTAGTGATGGAAGTATTATATTCGTGTTCACTGCACTATTATGGAAGTATTAAGCTACTCTTACACTTCAACAAATAATTTAATGACAACAAATCAGATTCTCATTTAGAAAATGAGAATTACAAAGTTCATTAAAATATTGTCAAGATTTCTTATAAGGTTGGAGGAAAAGGGAATCAATGCGATGGACTGTGTTTTTTCATAAATATTATGCATTTGTTTTTTTCCAATTTCCAAATACCTATACAAATATTGTATGATTGCTTTTAGGCTACATCAGTTTTTAAAGTGAGTTCTCTTCTCTCTTTTTGGTTGTAGACGGGTTCAAACAATGCGGTTTTTAATGGCATGAACAAATCTTTAGATATTCCTTACTCAATTTGTGTGTACAACAATTAGACAAAAACGTTTTGATTTTTAGTTCCCTTTCACACTAGGAAAATAATGGCCCAGCAAATTATTTTAGATTATTTAAATTTTTTTGTCAACATAGACAGTCAAGCTACTTCATTTAAAAGAAAAATAAAGAAAATTTTTTAAAAAAGCTAAAAAAAGTCGTCATAAAATATGTTAAACTTATAAACAAAATTTCTGCTTTGATATATACCTATCTTTTAATATCAACCCAAATAATTTTGAGAATTTTGGTACAGGATTCAATTTTTTGCTTGTGAAATAAACATAACCCTGAGGCTCCACAAGAGTAAAATCCAATCCAACTTCTCTTCCACAATCCAGTGTTTTTTTTTTACTGGGCATATTATGTCTTGCCATGAGCAACCTCAAATGTCACATTTGACACAACGGTTAATCTGTTGTTTACTTTTTTGTGGGTAGTTGTGGTTTTTTAAAAATTTAAATTTAAAAAAAAAGTTCAAACAATTTTTAGATGGAAATTTTTTGAAATAATTTGTTGAATTTAATAGAGTTTACGGAATCAGTTAGCAGACATAAATTAAAACTCCGAACCGTTTGAACCATCCCAATCAAGAGAGTAGTTATGAAATGACGGTGGGTTGTATGTAACTCTTTTAAGAATTTTGTATGATTTTCTCTCGAAATTCTTGGAAGTGTTATATACAAACCACTGTCATTTCAAAACTACTCTCTTCATGGGGATGGTTCAGACGGTTCTGAGTTCTAATTTATGTCACCTAAGTGTTTCTTACAACCATTTTCAATTTAAAGAATGATTTCAAAAAATTCCCATGTAAAAGTATTTGTAACATTTTTTGATTCTCAAAAAAAAAGTTCAAACAATTTTTAGATGGAAATTTTTTGAAATAATTTTTTGAATTTAATAGAGTTTACGGAATCAGTTAGCAGACATAAATTAAAACTCCGAACCGTTTGAACCATCCCCATGAAGAGAGTAGTTATGAAATGACGGTGGGTTGTATGTAACTCTTTTAAGAATTTTGTATGATTTTCTCTCGAAATTCTTGGAAGTGTTACATACAAACCACTGTCATTTCAAAACTACTCTCTTCATGGGGATGGTTCAGACGGTTCTGAGTTCTAATTTATGTCACCTAAGTGTTTCTTACAACCATTTTCAATTTAAAGAATGATTTCAAAAAATTCCCATGTAAAAGTATTTGTAACATTTTTTGATTCTCAAAAAAAAGTTCAAACAATTTTTAGATGGAAATTTTTTGAAATAATTTTTTGAATTTAATAGAGTTTACGGAATCAGTTAGCAGACATAAATTAAAACTCCGAACCGTTTGAACCATCCCCATGAAGAGAGTAGTTATGAAATGACGGTGGGTTGTATGTAACTCTTTTAAGAATTTTGTATGATTTTCTCTCGAAATTCTTGGAAGTGTTACATACAAACCACTGTCATTTCAAAACTACTCTCTTCATGGGGATGGTTCAGACGGTTCTGAGTTCTAATTTATGTCACCTAAGTGTTTCTTACAACCATTTTCAATTTAAAGAATGATTTCAAAAAATTCCCATGTAAAAGTATTTGTAACATTTTTTGATTCTCAAAAAAAAAGTTCAAACAATTTTTAGATGGAAATTTTTTGAAATAATTTTTTGAGGTACCTAATGTCCGTTTTGAAATATGAAGGATAGCACGAATTAATTTAAAAATAATCACATTTTAAAAGCAAATTATGATATTTTAATGCACTGTAAGTGTCTGGTTACAATGATACAAGAATTAATTTTCAAAAGAAAGAGAATGATTTCTAGAAAGAAAAAAAGAAACAGAAAAAATCTATTTTCTTAAAATTATCCTGTCTCTTTTGAGAACTAGTTCTTTTTTACGTATATAAAACCAGCCTCTCAAGTATTACATATATTAATTTTTTTTTATAAATGAAATAAAATATTCGATATTTTTTGACTTAGTTCATACAGGGCCTAAAAACATTTTAAAATCTAAAACATTTCCAGAATATTCTTCCCCAAACACATACTACCGAACTTTTCACAGTGGAATGAGCAATACACAAAAAATAATGCCGTTATCTATGGAGCGCGTCCTAATGAACATGTACGTTGTTAACCATACTAGAATCATTCTCAATTGTAACAATGTTAGTGATGGAAGTATTATATTCGTGTTCACTGCACTATTATGGAAGTATTAAGCTACTCTTACACTTCAACAAATAATTTAATGACAACAAATCAGATTCTCATTTAGAAAATGAGAATTACAAAGTTTATAAAAATATTATCAATATTTTTACGAGGTGCAAGAAATTTTCAATTTTTAAGATGAGTTCTTTTGACTTCTTTTTAGTTTCAAAGACGCTTTTAAACAATGCGGTTTTTACAGGATAAATATCCATATTATTTAATTAACTTATGTGTACAACAATAAACAAAAATTCTTAAATTTGGTTTTGATTTTCAACCCCCTATTAGAGGCTTTTCCATAATGTTTCTTTGTTTTAAATATTACTTCCGATAATATGTTTTTTTTTTATTGAAATATGTATCTTAAAAATACTATAAAAAATGCATTGAAACTCTGGCTACCGTTTCGGAGAAAATAAAGTTTTCAAAAACCATTTTTTTAACTATTATATGTTCCTTAACTTTTATTTTAAGGAATATTTTTTTAACTGAAACATGAACACTGTGGCGCTCAAATTATCTTCATGTCAATGGATTGTAATGTAAATTTGCCTTCTGAACACTACCTAAAAACTAATAATTTGAAATGAAGGCACGTGTCATCTTGTCAAGTTAAGTTATTTATATTATGTTTGAACTTTGTCTGAAAAGAAACGTACCGCGCAGAAGTTTTAATTGAATATAACTTTATTTATTTTAAACATCATATTTTATTTTAAACTACATATTTGTGATGTCTGTGGCTGGATAAACACCGATCGTGAGAGCTTTCGCAATTAGACTTTCACAAAATAATTTATTTAAAATGTGAATTTTCATTTATCTAACAGACCAATTTTTCTAGGAATAAACTCATTTAATGTGTATGATGTGACTATTGTGTGGAATTTATTATCTAACAGATTTCAGCATAGCTAGAAAAAATATGGGATCGTTTGTATGAGTTTCTAGCTTAGGGACTACTAAAAGATATGATTTTTAAGGACTTGATTGAGAATCTGGTTGAAAATTGTGATTTCGCCACCCTATACGAGCATCGGATGCAGAACGGTTCCAAAGATATTTGTCTTTTGCTGCGAACTTTATAAACATTTATATCAGAGTCCCTTATGATGCCTGAGTTAAACTCAAATTAATAAAATAAAAAAAACGAGGACAAAAATGATTGTATTTATTTAATTTTGTTTTTCCTATGTACAACTAGTTGCTCTGATTCTGTCGATCTCGTTCCATTTGAAATGCCATTTCAATTTAAGCATATGATGTTCGCATTGCTGTATCAATATAAACCATGAGTTATTCTTTTAGTATAACATGGGCTTGTTTGTACCCTTCGTTGATGTAAAATTCAGGAGTGAAATCGCGTAAGGCGATAGTTGATTCACTATTTTGATAATCAGAAAGATTTCCTTCAAAGTGATTTCCTTTCCTTGTTCGGTTGTTTCTGTGATTTACAGACAAGAAACAAGTAAAAGAGTTCTGACCGTGTATACCTAACTAATGTAAGTATATATTTTTTATTTTTTTATATAGTACTTAAAAATATAAAACGATACCAAGTCTGCTTGGTTAATCTAAACATGAAACCTTGGTTGTTGCAACAGAAACGTACTATTTCAATTTTACTTTTACTTATTTTAAATGAACTATGAATGTGATTGAGTAATTATTTTTACGATACTTAAAAAGCGCAAATATCAACCACGCTGCTTTGTTGATTTATTATTAAACCTTGCTTCTTCAAATATTTTTGATTGAAATATTTGTGATTGAATTTTCATTTATTGAAATAGTATTCAAAATAAACTATAAAAGTGATCGATGAACTAATGTTGATGGTATCTAAAGGCAAAAAAATATCAACAACGTCTAGTTTGTTGATTTAAACATGAAAAGCCTTGGTTGAATCATCACAGACGTACTCAATTTCACAATTTTTGAAGATTTTTGTTGCTTACGACGTGCATAGTTAAGCAACAATGAAATCAACAATTGAATTATCGTTTTACATTTAAATCATGTTTGAATCAGCTATGAATGTGATTGATATCACTATTTTTATGATACTTAGCAAGAATAAAAATCAACAATGCTCGATTAGTTGATTCGATCACGACGCCTTAGTTGATTCGACTACAAACGTAGTGATTTTCACAATTTTGTCTGCATTGTCAACCAACAATGAAACATATTTGAATCAACCAAGCTTTTTTCTTTCGGTGTACCTCAATCCAGGAAAAATCCTAAAGCAATAGATATAGATGGTCAAGTCCTATTAGTCAGATGAGTGACATGATGGTAACGATGTATCAGGGTCTTGATATATCAATACACGTATTAGATTAGATTAGATTAGATTAGATTGATTTTTATTGTTTCTGTTCTTGTTTATATTACAAATTATTTTACAAAAAATCGATAAGCATGGCTTTGCCGTCTGCCTGATTGACATTAAAATAAACATTTAGTATTAAGTTTGTTTCTATTTGTTAGAACATAATGTATAAAAAAAAAAAAAAATATTTGTGGTAAAAAAATACAAATTTGTTTTGTTGTTAGAACTCTTCATTGATAATTTGATTGCGATAGCTCATAGCATATTTATAGAAATAAAAAAGTTGCTTTAAATTGTTTTCACAGTTGAGATGTGCTAGGACTTCTTCTTCCGATAACGTGTTACTTCCAAGATAACTTCTTCGTATTTCTTTCAAAATAGGGCATCTTCCAATGAAATGCATGACATCTTCTCTCTCCGATAGGTTGCAAAGGTTACAGTAAATTGGTAAGTCAGGACGGTGGGGGATATAATTAAGACGAATAAGCTCTCCTCTCATTTTAAAAATAGACGTTATAATTTCCATTACATTTTCGTTGTGAAAATAATTTCTTTCGCGCAAATTATGATTTAAAATGCTGTATGTAGATCTGTGGACCGATGCAGTAGCTAAGCTTATACAGTCAGCTCTGTATTGTTCATCTACTTTTGAAATAATGTTTTGGAAAACATCTGTGCAGTACCTTCCATTTCCATTCACGAGATTGAATTCTATTCCGCAGTACGTTGCAAGCTCCTCTAGTTGTTTAAACCAAAGAGTTCTTCTTTCAATTGTCTTTCTAGCAATTATCTTTGGAAGTCTATCATCTGGCATTTCTAGAACTTTCGTTACATAATCAACATGCAGTTTTAAGGTTTTAATAAAAAGTGGTGGTAGTCCTGTTTCTATATTTATCATGTAGTTGGGTGTTGTATTTGGCAGATTGAAACATTTTTTGACGTAGTACCTTAGCAGTTTCTCAACGGTTTCATACTGATAGTACCCCCAAGATTGTGCTGCATACAACATCACAGACTCAGATACAGCTTGAAATACTTTATATTTTACACTGTGATCAACTATGTTATTTGAAAAACATCTTTTCCAGGTTGCGGATATGGCACTTTTGGCTTTTACTAACTTTTCTTTCAAGTGAGGTTCCATGCTGAGATTGCTAGTTATCGTGACTCCAAGATACCTGTATGCTTTTACAATTTCAATGGGCTGTCCATTCAGATACCATTTTTCGTTTCTGCAAGCTCTGCCAGATCCCTTTTTAAAAATCATTATTTTTGACTTCGTAAGATTCACCGTAAGCTTCCATAGTTGGCAGTACGAATCAAGACGGTTAATCATAAGTTGAAGAGAATCTGGTGAGTATGCAAATAAAACTACATCGTCTGCAAATAAGAGGGCCTTTATAAGAACTCTATCTATCTCTATGCCACCTGGTAGAAAGTCGGTCAGGTCATCGATGTACATGGCAAAGAGATATGGACTTAGAGTGCAACCTTGCCGAACCCCCATTGTTGTCTCAAACCATTCTGAGATCTGAATTCCACTCCACACAGCCGATTGATTATCCTGATAGATGTTTTCGAGAACCCTTCCAAACTTTTGGCTCATTCCAGCATTATATAGCTTATATATTAAAGCTTTTCGATCGATATTGTCGAAGGCTGCCTTGAAATCAACAAAAAAGGCGAATAATTTTTTGTTTTGTTCGACAAATGTACCCGCGATATTTTGAAGTATGAAGATATTATCTACGGTTGCATAACCACTCCGAAATCCGGCTTGACACTCCTTAATAAATTTATGCCTTTCGATCCAATTTGTCATTCGAAAATTTAGAAGTTTAGTGAATAACTTATATGAAGAGTTCAGAAACGATATTCCTCGATAATTAGTTGGATCGGCTAAATTACCTTTTTTGTGTATGGGATATATGATGGCTTTTTTAAATTGTGTTGGTATATTTCCCGTTTCCAACATTTCGTTAAAGATCTTCGAAATTTTTTTGATGAAATTTGACGTCGCATACTTAAAGAATTCTACGGGGATCCTATCAACTCCCGGTGCCTTTCCATCTTTGAGTTTCCTTAAAGCCTCCACAACTTCTTCCTCTGTAATAGGTGCATCTAAAATTTCATTTGTAATGCAGGGTACTGCATATTGAATGGGTGGCATACTAGTTGTTGTGTTCAGTAGCCTTTGGAAATGGTCCATGAGTGTCCTTGCATCTAATTGAACGCTAATTTGTGGTTCTTTGCCATTCAATTTATTTACTGCAACCCAAAACTGTTTAGTATCCTTACAGCATGTAAGTTTGAGAGCCTCGTTTTCTAAATATGTTTTCTTTTTGTCCTTGCAGATTTGTTTAAAGATTTTATTTGTCTGAATATATAATCCTTTAAAATATTGACCACCAAACTTTCGAAACACCTTGAGCCATCCGAATGATTTTCTTCTCGCCTTTTCACAATCCGTGTCAAACCATTTCTCTTTATACTGGCACTTTTTTGTTTCTCTCTGTCTAACGATCGGATATGATATATTTACAAGATTTTCGATATCCATTATATTGTATTCTGCATCAGTTTGTAAATTGAGTTCGAGGTTATGTCTATATTCAGTTGCATATGTTTCTTTCCATATCAGCTTCGGGAGCAGTTGCATAGTTCGCGTGTCTTCTCTTTCAATCGGCGCTGTACCAAAATGAGCTACAATAGGCATATGGTCGGAGTATTGTTCAGTTAAAACTTCAAAATCGTTAACCAAAGATATCCATTCGCCTCGTACTAAACAGTAATCTATGACTGAGCAGCCTTGTTGTCCTATAAACGTATATTTCCCACTTGTATCCGATCTACTGGTACCATTAAGAATACGAAATCCAAATGCATCGCATAATTCTAATAATCTAAGTCCCTTTGCGTTTGTAGTTTCATCTTCTGAATTCCTCATTTTACCTGCGAATAGATTTTCTCTTCCCTCTTCTTTTCCTATTCTTGCGTTTAGATCACCTATTATCATGATATTGTCGTATTGATTGTGTTCAATTAAATTATATAACGCAACAAAATCTCTTTCCCAGTGATTGCAATTAATATATGCTGGCAGTATAAAAAGTTTGGTTGAACCCATGGTTATTTTTAAAAGTTTGAATTCATCTACTGATTTAAATTCACAAAAAATAGAATTTAAATGTTGTTTTTTATATCCGAAGAAGCATCCACCACTAGCTCTTCCTCTCGTATTCTGTTTTATAGCAGGTAGCCAAACAAATTCAAAGTTTTTAAAACGATTTAAATATAATTTATAATCCTCTTCCATCAAAAATGTTTCATAAAGTAAAACAATATCATAACTATTTATAAGCTCATAAAATCTTAAGAATATTGACTTATTACTAAGACCTGCTATATTATAACTTAATATTTTAATAATTTTATTATTTATTTTTATAGATCTATTTTTATTTTGGCAGACGGCAACTACACCCTATGCTATAACATTTGTATTGTTTGATTTTCTTGTTGAACAGTTTGCAGCTGAAAATGTAGATGGCGCTACCGGCTCGGCTCTGGTGTTTCCAACTGTCATCTGCTCATCCACGCTAAAACACAGCTGATTGCTTAAATCAATTTGATAGATTTGGTTAAGCACGGCAATCCCATTTGTGTTGTTTTGTAAAAGTCCCATCGAAGAACTCCATCGGAAAACTTTTTTATCAACATACATTCTATCATCTCGTACTAGTACTTTTATTTGCGGATTAATTTCGTTTAAACTACTTCTTATCTTTAAAAGTTTGTTTCTCTTCTGTCGTATTGACAGTGGAAGATCTTTGGAGATGGCGATACCTGTACCTAGTAATGTTTTGGATCCTTTGAGTGCTGTAATAACTTGATGTTTTGATTCAAGCTTAACAATAAAGTTCTTGACATCGGCATTATGTGTTCTTATTTCGCGGATAAGTTGACTTTCAATGGACGGGGTTGGTTATATTAGCCTTACCAACGTATTTTTTATGAGATCTTTTTCATCTCTACCTGCTTGTGGAGTTATTCTTAACAACAAATTATTTTCCGAATTTTTCTTTTGTAATTCTTCCATCTGGTTTTCTAAAATTTCATTTCTTTTTTCCAAAGCGATTATTTTATTTGACATTTGGAGGTTAAGCTCCATAATTTGTTGGTTGGCAATTGTGATCGCTTCGATGTCGCTCTTCGACGCCGTATTTTTCAATTTTGAGTCAAGCAGACAACAAAGCAAATTTGTAAGATCTGATTTGCTCATAGATCCAACTAGTTCATCAGGCATTTTATCAAAGTGCTGCGGTCTTTTTTCAGAGTTAAAAGTTTCAGGTGAAGTTTCAGCTATATTTCTTTTGTTCTTCGCCGACATAGATGTATATATGTAGAGTGCAATAGTGATTGGCGGTGGGCACTTTTCCAGGCTTATACTAATTCTTACAGGTCTAAGACTCACATGAATTTTCACGTATTATAATCGTAAATTTTAATTGCCGGCATTCATCCTTATAGAAATATAGTGCTAACCCTATTTAAATATTTTTAAAATATGTTTATTTCCGTTGACTTTAAACATCCTCAAAATTTATTCCATTCAAAAATTCTAAAGCATCAAATTGCTGATTTGAATAATAAAGTTAATTAGATAATTCATCACAAAACATTAATTCAATGCCTTGATAATGGTTTGGTGCTTAAGAAAATTCATAGAGTGATGCAATTCAAACAATTTCAATGGCTGAAAAAATATATTGATTTAAACAATGAACTAAGAAAAAAAACCACCACAAAGTTTGAAAAGGATCAGCGTAAACTTTGTAATAATGCTGTATTCGGAAAAACTATGGAAAATGTAGACAAACGAAAAGATGTTCGAATTGTCGATTCAATAGAAAGCAAAGGCACCCATCTCGGTAGTCGCGCTCTTATAGCTAAACCTAATTTTCATAGCATATTAGAATTTTCGAAAACCATGGCTGCTATTCAGTTAAAACGAATTTACAGTGTATATAATAAGCCTATATACTTAGGTTTTTGTGTTTTGGAGATTTCAAAGTATAAAGTGTACGACTTTCATTATGCATACATGAAACCTAAATTTACTGACAACCTACATCTGGCCTACATGGATACCGATTCATTTATTTATAAAATAAGAACAGATGATTTTTACAATGATATAAGAAATGATATAATAGATAAATTTGATACTTCAGACTATCCACCCCAAAACCGCTACGGTATTGCCCCAGCTCAATGTGAAAAAGTTAGGATTTATGAAGGATGAAAAAGAATGGTAGAATAATGAAGGAATTTATAGGATTAAGAGCTAAAATGTATAGTATAGACATAGAAGATGCAGCACTAATAAAAAAGGCTAAGGGTGTCAAATCAGCAGCTGTAAAAAAATGTGTTTACAAAATTACAGAGACTGTTTGCTACACAAACAAAACTTCTATAGTAAAATGTTGAACTTTAGATCTAAACACCATACTATATACACCGAATGTATAAACAAATTAAGTTTAAGTTGTTCTGATGACAAAAGATTTATATGTAGCAATAATATAAATACAATAGCTTGGTGTCATTATCGAATAGAACTTGAAAATGAAATGTAAAACTGATCTTGTGGCATTGGCCTTAAAATTTAATTAAAAAATAAAAAAAATATTAAAAAAATTAACATGTCTTTTTACTTAACGATTCTTTTCTCTCTTCACTCATATGGACCACCTTTTCTGAAAAAACTTAACTCTTAAACATCGTGTTCTGTTCATGATTTTGTTCAGTTTTCTATGGTGATTTTTGCGTTCCCAACGTGAATTTTACGTTTTTGCGTTTTAACGTGAACGTGAATTTTACGTTTTTGCGTTTTAACGTGAACGTGAATTTTACGTTTAACGTGAATTTTACGTTTTTTTGCGTTTTAACGTGAACGTGAATTTTACATTTTTACGTTTTAACGTGAACGTGAATTTTACGTTTAACGTGAATTTTACGTTTTTTTGCGTTTTAACGTGAACGTGAATTTTACTTTTAACGTGAATTTTACGTTTTTTTGCGTTTTAACGTGAACGTGAATTTTACGTTTTTACGTTTTAACATGAACGTGAATTTTACGTTTTAACGCGAATTTTACATTTTTGTGTTTTAACGTGAACGTGAATTTTACGTTTTTACGTTTTAACGTGAACGTGAATTTCACGTTTTTACGTTTTAACGTGAACGTGAATTTTACGTTTTAACGCGAATTTTACGTTTTTACGTTTTAACGTAAGTTCTTATGATATACCTATTTAGGTATTTATTAAAAGAAGGACCTTCCTATCAACAATTTTGAATGATCAAGGGTATAAGCAAATGTTTACTTTTAATAAGGTAAAAGACTTTATTTGGATCTTTATTTTTAGAGAAGTATTAGCATTTGTAATTGTACTTACATAAATTTGATGCCTTTGTCTCAGTCTAAAGATATATCTATGTAAATTCTAGCAAATCCAATTTTTGTATGCCAAAGCAAAGTTTTTAACTTAGGAATAATTTTTCTATAAATTTGAAATAAACATAACGTTTTACTACTGTTTTTTGACTAGCGAAATGAGGGTCTATGTCTCTTCGTGTAGAAGGTAGAGGCAATTTTAGAACGAATCAGTTCAATTGACAAATCAAGACTATTTAAAATATTTCCTGTATTTTTAAATTTAAAAATGTACCTGTTAAAAAAGCTTGTTTCCAAAATTTGATTTGTCAAAAAAAACCTTAATGTTTCAAAATTCTTATTTGAAAATCTTTAGAGCAGTTTACTTTTTAAATTAATTTTGTACACATACAATTTTTCAATTTTAGTTAAAATATATATATATTTGGTATGCAGTTATTTTGAACTAATTAATATACAGTTTCGTAAAAAACTAATGACCCATTTTGGATACATCGAATTTTGAAAAAAATGTACCAAAATAACGTGGGGTACCCTTCTGGAGCAATACAAAAATCTATCGGCTTAAGCAACACATAGATGCCTGCTTAAATATAAACCATATTTACATATATGTTGTTTATGCCCTCTATAAGGTCCGAGCTTTGTTGTCCACATTAATTTGTTAAAAATGAAGCAAAAAGTAGAATTTATGTAATATACGTATGTAAATAAAAGCCATACATTTCATATTAAAAAAGATCCTGGTGTGCGATCTTATATAAACAAATACAAATTGGATGAATTAAATTAATTTGAAGTCAATATCTTCTATTGTTCGCGAGATTTCGAGAACCGAACATAATTGTTTACCAATGTTGCGTACTATTTTTTGTAGATTTTAATTTTTTATGAAAAAACTAACTGTTGGACTTTTATAAAAAAAATCACTGTGAGATTAAATTAGTTTGAAGCCAATATTTTTTTAATTTTTGTAAAGATATTTGAGTCGAAAGTAATTTTTTACTTTTAGTAATGTTTTTATTTATTGCAAGAAAACTGTCAATTCGATTTTTCTCAAAATTTAAGTGAAAGTTGAAAACAATATTTTTATTGCTAAAATATTCGAGGTGACAAATATGTTTGTTCAGTTTTTTTGATTTATAAAAACTCGTTAATTTGATTTTTTTTTTCCAAAAACTATACTAGTTTTGTATCGTGTTACAATATACATATAATATAAAATTTAATTCAAGTCTCTAGCGTTATTGGTTCGTGATATATTTAGGGTTAACCAAAGTTTTCACCTTTTTTTAAATTGCTTTGGTAAAAAAACCACCCACTCAATTTTTTTTAGAGTCCTTTCTGCATCTTTCTGTATTATTATCTGTATAACAAAATTTATTTGAAGTCGATATCTCTATTGGTTCTTGAGCTATGGACGACGAAAAAAACTCCCCGAACGTATACGTACACACGCACGCACAGACATCTCTCTAAAAATCTTTTATTTCGACTCTAGGGACCTTGAAACGTCGAGAAAACGGACGGATTACAATAACTTCCTATGGGAATTTAAGAACGCTTAACGCAAATCGGCTCTTACCTTTAATATCCAAAATTTAGGTCAATCAACCTAATGCCTTGGGGTGAAGGTACGGGCCAGGACGGAATCAGTGGACTCACTTTTTTCTACTTCTCTACCATTGAAATGTCATTTTTGATTCTTGAGTTCGACATTTTTTACGAATGCAAAACTTGCCTATATGACGCAAGTAAAACCGTGATTTTCTAAATTGTGAAATTAAGTCATAAATTGACTTTAAATATCTGAAGAATCCTTCATCTTAACAAGGTTATAACACCAAGGTTGTGAAATAACATGAGTAATTATCATTGATATAATTTTACGTTTAATGTTAAAAAATTATTGGTTGGTAAGTGGCACAAAAAAAAACTGCGAAATCGTATAAAAGAAAATTTCAAATCAATACAAAAATACCTACTTCGACACTACATTTACGAAAATAGGTATACTTACTAATAGTTAATAAGTTAAAAAAACTTTCAATTGGATTTTCCTAAGAGTCACACATCTTAAAATAGAAGAGCTGACAAAATTGTATTAAAGGTACCTACAACAGCAAACAACATATACCTACCTATACCTACCTAAATATAAACTAATTTTTTTTTTTTGTTTATGCCCAAGGTCCCAGCTTTATTGTTTACATTTATTTATTAAAAATGATAAAACAAAAGGAGAATTGGAACATAAAAAGACACAAATTTCAATTATCAAATTAATCAAATTATCTGAAGCCACATAAAGAATGCATTTTTGTTTTTATTTTTATTTTAAACTACATACATAGGTATTTATAAATACTGTACCTACCTATCTACTAATCTCAAACAAAATGCTAAGTGTACGGATATTATCGCACTGTCCAGATACTAGTAGGAATTCCCTATGAAATTTCATAAATTACCTGCCTACCTACCAATATCTTTTATATCTAAAATTTGAATTTAAAATAAAACATAAAGAATACATTTTTGTTTTTATTTTTATTTTAAACTACATACATAGGTATTTATAAATACTGTACCTACCTATCTACTAATCTCAAACAAAATGCTAAGTGTACGGATATTATCGCACTGTCCAGATACTAGTAGGAATTCCCTATGAAATTTCATAAATTACCTGCCTACCTACCAATATCTTTTATATCTAAAAATTGAATTTAAAATAAAACCCACATCCTGGAAAAAATCACCTACCAGTTGATATTTATCTACAAAAAAAAAAAAAAAAAAAAAACACCAGCAAAAATATACATAACTATAACCAAACGTATAACTATCCCAATATGTTTCTTCTTCACAAAAATCGCATCGTAGCTTCGTATACATAATACAACCATTTTTCATATACAAATATCGTACACAGGTAGAAGCAGAGTCATGAATGTAAATAAAAACAAAAATCAGTACAAGATCTTAAACAGCTGATGTAAGCATACAAAAATTTCATTCATCCCCTTATTAGACACAATATTAAGACATTGCCGTTTTTCAATAAAAATGCATTGATATAAAGAAATTACAAAAACAAATTCATCGACCTTCATGTGGAAGCTTAGTATATGAAAACATATACAAGGATAGATTCAAATAGAATGAAATTAACTGTCTCCCTTATTCTGCTGGCTGCTCTCGGTCCCCGATACTACCGCCAACGACGGCGGCGGCGCGGCGTCCGGTCGCGCAAAAAAATGTCTGCCCATGAGAGTACTATAGTTTTCATATACAAAGGTTGTGCTATCTAAAAAATCCAACTATGAATTTTACGTTTTTACGTTCTAACTTGAGCGTGAATTTTACGTTCTAACGTTTGCTAAGCATGGTCCAGAACCCAAAATAATATCGGTATTTAGCATAGATCGGAACCATGGTGATTCCGGTGCACCGGTGCAGCACGGTATTTAGCATAGATCAGAACCCTGGTGCAGCACCGGTGCACCGGTGATTAGCATAGATCAGAAACCTGGTGCAGCACCGGTGCACCGGTGCTGCACCGGTGCACCGGTGATCCAGAACCCTCTAGTCAGCACCGGTGATCCAGAACCCTCTAGTTACAACTACTAGCATTATTACAAAGTTTACGCTGATCCTTTTCAAACTTTGTGGTGGTTTTTTTTCTTAGTTCATTGTTTAAATCAATATATTTTTTCAGCCATTGAAATTGTTTGAATTGCATCACTCTATGAATTTTCTTAAGCACCAAACCATTATCAAGGCATTGAATTAATGTTTTGTGATGAATTATATAATTAACTTTATTATTCAAATCAGCAATCTGATGCTTTAGAATTTTTGAATCGAAAAAATTTTGAGGATGTTTAAAGTCAACGGAAATAAAAATATTTTAAAAATATTTAAATAGGGTTAGCACTATATTTCTATAAGGATGAATGCCGGCAATTAAAATTTACGATTATAATACGTGCATTGATATATCAAGACCCTGATACATCGTTACCATCATGTCACTCATCTGACTAATAGGACTTGACCATCTATATCTATTGCTTTAGGATTTTTCCTGGATTGAGAGGTAATAATTAGTGTAACAAAAGCCTAATACCTCACTACCATCATATCATTCATTTGTCTAATAGGGCTATACCTTTATCTATTGCTTTGCTAGCATCATGTCAATCATATTACTAAACCCTGTCCCTTATCATTAAAATCCTGAAAAATGATCCAAGGGTTATTTTTATTGCGGAATACAAATGTACATATGTCAATAAGGTCAACACATTATTTTATCTATAGGGATGGATGCCGATAGTTAAAATATGCATTCATGATGATCGCTATACATAAATTTATCCAACTGCTTCCTTATATACACCGATGATATTCCAAGTGTCAACAATACAAATTTATGATAAGGTTAACTACATGAATGAATGCGGGGAAAAACTCTATTGTTCTACTATTAGCAATCAATATGATATAAGCATGTATTATTACCCCAATACTTCTTTTCATTAGTTACTTTTCACCCCAAAGAAACCTTTTGCAATGTGTAATACGACATTTAGGATCATATCCTGTATATGACTACTTTCCTACCCCCGATGAAGCAGAATACTCCGTTTTTACTCTGGATGATTTCGCTGCTTTTGAAGCAAATTCATTAACCCTAGCCAGTGGATTCAAGCCAACAAAGAAGCTATCGGAGTTGAAAATGGATATAAAATATAACATTTATACCTTGCGAAAGGTTACGACACGGTGTGGGGTGATAGAATCGTAGCGGATCTTGGCGAATATATGGTAAGATACAATTTTTCTCGTTCTGCTTTCTTTATACAAAATACTTGAAAATTATGATCAAACGTCATCATGTTATCATAAAGGTATATGATGCCTTGTGGCAAGCAGATCTGGTTGAAATGATACCTTACAGCGATAAAAACACTGGATTTAATTATTTGATGACAGTTATCGATGCTTTTTCAAAATTTGCTTGGGTTGTCCCAATGAAAAACAAAAAATGCATTACTATTTCAAAAGGAATGGATGAAATATTTACTAATTCTTCTAGGATGCCAAAGAACTTGCAGACTGATGATGGAAAGGAATTTTTCAATACAAACTTCAACAGTTTGATGGAAAAACATAAAACTAATCAATATTCTACATTCAGCTCATTGAAGGCTTCAATTATTGAAAGATTTAATAGAACCTATAAGGAAAAAATGTGGAAAGAATTTAGTTTCAATGGAAGCTATAAGTGGATAAATATTTATAAGAAATTGCTTTATGATTATAATCATTCTTTCCACCGAACCATTAAATGTAAACCTGCAGATGTAAACAAGAAAAATTCAAAGTCAATGTTATCACTTTTCAAAAATAATAAAGAAGTGTTTAGTAAAAGGAAATTCAAAGTTGGTGATAACGTAAGAATTAGCAAGTATAAACATATATTCGAAAAAGGTTATACACCCAACTGGACTACTGAGGTTTTTAAAATAAGAAAAGTCCAAGCAACAAAACCTATAACATATCTTCTCGAAGACTTTCAAGGAAGACCTATTCAAGGAGGCTTTTATGAACTAGAACTGCTGAAAACTGATTGTGGCGATGTATATCTATTTGAAAAAGTTCTACAAACGAGAGGAAATAAAGTTTTTGTAAAATGGTTGGGATTCCCACCAGAACATAACTTTTGGATAGATAAAAACAAAATTCTGTAAAATTAATAAAAGAAATAAATTTGATTTTTAAAAATTTTAATTTTGACTCTTTTTCTTATGCGTACACTCAAAAAATTTTCCTGGTAGGCTAAATCTGGTAGAAAATACCAGCCAAAAAACTGGTACAATAGTCCAGATTTCGTGGTAAATAACTCCAGATTTCATGGTAAAAATCAAAAAAACCAGAAATCTGGTAGAATCTACCAAGTACCAGAAGAAATTTTTTTTAACCAGATTTCCTGGTAGAAAAAAACAGGAAAAAATGTGGTAAAATACTCCAGATTTCGTGGTAAATAACTCCAGATTTCCTGGTAAAAAGAAATCTGGTTTTATTTACCAGAAATCTGGTTTCCTGGTCAAATTTTTGACAGAAAATTTTCTGGTAAATATTACCAGCGTCCTGGTAGAAACTATTTTTTTTCCTGGTAAAATGAAGATTATCTGGAATCTGGTAAATAGAACCAGGAAATTTATTTTCTGGTATATTTTTTCCTGGTAGATAAAAGTAGATATTATGGCACTTGTGACTGGGAATTTTGTGGTAGAAAGAGATAGCGATATGAGTGAGTGAAATAGATGATAAGAATTTATATTTAAGTAGTTTTTTGTGAAAGCAGATAAGTATATTTAGGTTTGTGGTGATTTAATTGTGTGAATTTGTTTTTGTAATCAATGGGTAAGGAATATTTAGTTGAATGAGTAATGGAAGTATGATAGGAGTATGTTATAATTTTGTTTTTGTAGGGGGGTATTTTGTGTGGTCGCGTGCTTGAAATGAGATAAAATAAAAAACTGTTGGGTCTTTGTGTTATTTGAATTTGAAATTGTGGTCGCGTGCTTGAAATGAGATAAAATAAAAACTGTTGGGTCTTTGTGTTATTTGAATTTGAACAAAAGAGAAATAACTGATAATAAATTTAAATCGGCTTGGAATCTCAAATTCAGAGTATTTCTGAACAAAATAAGTAAATTTGAGAATATTTTGGTGCTTAAAATGTGTACTTAAAAAGGGGGGATCATAGTTTGGTGAATGAGTAATGAAGGAGAATGAGTCATAGATGTATGCATGTCAAAGTTTTTAATTGATTTTTTTTTTTGTGGTAGAAAGAGATAGCGATATGAGTGAGTGAAATAGATGATAAGAATTTAGATTTAAGTAGTTTTTTGTGAAAGCAGATAAGTATATTTAGGTTTGTGGTGATTTAATTGTGTGAATTTGTTTTTGTAATCAATGGGTAAGGAATATTTAGTTGAATGAGTAATGGAAGTATGATAGGAGTATGTTATAATTTTGTTTTTGTAGGGGGGTATTTTGTGTGGTCGCGTGCTTGAAATGAGATAAAATAAAAAACTGTTGGGTCTTTGTGTTATTTGAATTTGAAATTGTGGTCGCGTGCTTGAAATGAGATAAAATAAAAAACTGTTTAATTGTGTGAATTTGTTTTACATCGATATTATAGGTAGATATCTAGGTAAAACTTTTTTTTAGTCTATATTAGTCTGTTGTACTGATAATAACGTAAAAAAAAAGTAAAATGTTTTGGTGCGAAAGGTTGAAACATGATGAAACCTTTTGCATATGCGAAGCGGCTTGGGAAGAGATAAGATTTGCCGATATTTTATTTTATTCAGACACTTTTCAACTCTGTACAACACCTGAGCATGGGGTAGAGTGTACTATCCTTCACTTGAGAAATGGGGAGACTATTCCCTCAATTTTAAGTTTCCGGTTACAGTTTCAACATTTACAACATGTACGTTTAAGGGTCAAAGGAGGAGAAATATCCATATTTGGTTCAATTTATCCTAATTCTAGTGTTATAAACCGAAATGAGAGAGAATATCCAGCTCTTTGTCCATTTAGTGAAGCTGAATTATTGAAAAAAGATAAAAATCATCGGCAGTATCGTAATGATCAAGTTCAAGCAAATCAATTTAAAAAAAACTATGGCATGCATATGTCTTAAAGAAATACTTTTTTTCTTTTTTTTTATTCATTTATTCGATATTAGGACGAGATGTCTTAAATTTCTGGAGTGATAAGGAAAAAATTCCAGAGGAACATATTTTGTGGGTTGTGGGTTAGATATAAAATTTTAAAAATAAAATTATTGTGATAAATAAATTTTGTATCTGTTTTTTCTTTTTTTTTTTTTTATTCATTTATTCGATATTAGGACGAGATGTCTTAAATTTCTGGAGTGATAAGGAAAAAATTCCAGAGGAACATATTTTGTGGGTTGTGGGTTAGATATAAAATTTTAAAAATAAAATTATTGTGATAAATAAATTTTGTATCTGTTTTTTTTTTTTTTTTTTTTTTTTTTTTGTAAGAAAATTGTGGTATAAAAAGCAGTATGATTTTTAGTTTTGCTACAGTTCTGTTTTGTTTGCATTCAGTTGTGTACTTTTGTATTTTTCTAATAATGTCGTTCATCAATAGAATAAAAAATTCTGTTAATATTAGGTCGGAGTCAAAAACAAAACCGGTAACATCACTATCGAAATTAGAGCAAAAGAAAAAATACCCCATTTTTTCATCGAAGCGGACAAGCACAAAATTTGGTGAGCAGATTTTGCTCGAGCTGGAGGATTGTGTTGTTTTTCTACCGAAAAGGTGCATAAAACAACTATCTGACGAGGATGTACAGGAGTTGCCAAAGTGCAATTTCGAGGTGGTGGAGCCGTATGGTGAGACGTCTTACCATATAGACTTCCACCTTAAAGATAGTACAGATCAAAATGAGCAGGTTTATGACTCTTTTGAAAGCCAACTCCAACAACAACAACTCCATCAACATCAACTCCAACAACAACACCAACAACAACTCCAACAACAACACCAACAACAACAACACCAACAACAACAACACCAACATCAGCAGCATCAACTCCAGCATCAACATCATTTACCTCCGCCTACATCATCATCACCCTCTGTTTCTAAAACAAGGAAGCAGAAAATTAGAGAAGAGGTAAAAATACCTAGTCCGACCCTTTTTTTTGACGCAGATAACAATCTGCTTAATTCTCAAAAATTTTTATGAAAAAATGTTTTATGATCTGTAAAAATTATAAAAAATAAAATAAAAATTATATTATGTAAACGAAAATAAACATTGTCGTTTTTCTTTTTCTTTTTTTGCAGAACTATACAATTAAAAGGGATTATATGACTTACATAAGGAAATTCAATCTACGAGGTCGGAAAATTGAATTTTCCATCAACTCGCCCCCTCAGGATGAAGAGCCTACAACTTGGTTCAAACACAGTGTAGAAGATATTCTTACATTTGCAGTAAAAAACGTGAAAGCAACCGATAAAGTAGGTATAACTTTTGGGGGGAAATATTTTTCTAATCAAAAGGGTAATGGGTGGGTGAGCTTTAGAGACTGCGCCGACCTGAAATTCTCAGACATCTGGGAAATGATTACCAAAATATTTCAAAGTAATTCTGAAGGTATCAGTACCGACGAATTCACTATGACGGTAACTTCTGTTGCCATGCCAGCTGGGACAGGAAGAAAATCTTCTAAAATGTACAACTCGTTTGAGGAGGAATCGATCAAACGAAGGGGTATTGTAAGCATAAAAAATAAAGATAATTTATGCTTACCACGAGCATTGATTGTGGCAAAATCCTTTGCGGATAGAGAAGACATTTATCAAAGAGTAAGGCGAGACGTAGGGAAAGTCCAAACAATAAGAGCATTGCAACTCTTAAAAGATTCGAAGGTGACTATACCTGAATCTGGTTGCGGTATAGAGCACATCAAAATATTTCAAAACCTCCTACCTGACTATAAAATAACAGTCTATGAGTATGGAGGTAGATCACGAAAAGTGCTTTACGAGGGACTCCCGAATGAGAAGAAAATAAATCTCATATATTTTCAAAACCATTACAACGTGGTTACATCCCTTACTGCTGCTTTTTGCTGCTCTTATTATTGTGAAGATTGTCACTTTTCCTTTAACAACAAAGATCAACACAGAATTTGTCAAAAAATTTGTTCTCAATGTCAGCACGCCCCAGTTTGCCAAGAAACATCAAACTCAGTTGAATGTTCGGAGTGTAATCGCCGCTTCAAGGGGTCAGTTTGCTATGACCAGCACAAATTATCAGCCTCAATTGGAAGAAAACCCATTTGTGAGCAGATAAGACGTTGCAATCTCTGCCTTATATGTTACGAGAGAGAACGAGAACACATTTGTGATGAGTTCTTTTGCAGAAATTGTAAAAAGCATGTATCAAAAGACCATTTGTGTTACATTCTCCCCAACATCAATGAGCCAAGTCTTAAGAAGGTCTTATACATTTTTTATGACCTAGAGTGCCGGCAAGAAAAGTCGTTGAGATCTGAACATGATGAGGATACTGAAGAAGATTTAAATATAAAACTACATGAACCAAATTTGTGCGTCTTTCACCAGAAATGCGATGAGTGTATTGACCATCAAAATTTGTATTTTTGCAATGTTTGCAAGTTCTCAATGAATATTATAAAAGGTGAAGAAATAATTTCTCAATTTCTCAAACATGTTTTGGAAATACGAAAAAAATTCAAAAAAGTAATTGTGATTGCTCACAATGGTCAGGCATATGACCACCAGTTCATTCTGAACTATATTTTGACAAAAACGCAATTAACACCAGAAATTATTATGCGAGGAACAAAAATTTTGGCTTTATATCTCGGAAACGTTAAATTTATTGACTCCATCAACTATTTCCCTATGGCTTTGTCTAAGCTTCCTAAAGCTTTTGATTTATCACCAGTTTTAAAAAAAGGATATTTCCCATATTTATTTAATACAAAAGCTAATGAAAATTACATTGGAAAATTACCTGCATTAGAGTTTTATTCCCCAGAGTCAATGAAAATTGAAGAGAGGAAAAGCTTCTTGCATTGGTATTCTGAGCACAAGGAAGATGAGTTCGACATGAAACATGAAATCGTTGAATATTGCAAGAGTGATGTTAAAATATTGACAGAAGCTTGCATTAAATTCAGAAAATTATTTATGAACCAGAGCAACGTTGAACCTTTCCTTGAAGCCATTACAATAGCTTCATCTTGTAATCTTCTGTTTAGAAGAAATTTCTTAAAAGAAAATACTATTGCGTTAATCCCTAAAAATGGGTATAGATGCGTGAATAATCAATCCGTTGAAGCAATTCAATGGATGATCTTAGAAGAAAAAAGAAGGAAAATAAATATAAAACACGCCTATAAGGGAAAAGAAGAAAAAATCCATGGCGTTAAAGTTGATGGATTTTGTGCAGAAACAAATCAAATTTTTGAGTTTCATGGGTGCTATTTTCATGGTCATCCTCTTTGTATGAAGCATCAACGAAATGAACCTCTGCATGGAAATAAAGCCGACACCTTAAACAAAAGATATGAGAGAACGCTAGCAAAGACAGAGCGATTAAGGTCCTTTAACTATGAAGTAATTGAAATGTGGTCCTGTCACTTCCATCATCTTCTTAAGAGTTTGAGCAAAGAAGAATTAAACTTTTTAAAGACGCATCAGCTAATAGAAAATTCACCACTTAATCCCCGCGATGCTTTTTACGGTGGAAGAACGGGTAATACATTTAATTATTATAAATGTAAGCAAGGTGAACAAATTAGATACATAGATGTTTGTTCACTCTACCCTTGGGTGTGCAAAACTGGAAAATTTCCAGTAGGGCATCCAAAAGTTCATGTTCATGGTGACACAAACTGCTCAATATCGAAAATGCAAAATATGAACGGACTTGTTAAATGTAAAGTTCTTCCACCGGAGTATCTACTTCATCCAGTGTTACCCTTGAAACAAAATCAAAAGTTAATGTTTTCCTTATGTAGTTCGTGCAGCCTAGAAAAAAACTTAGAACTTTGTACCCATTCTGATGACGAAAGAGCTTTGATTGGAACTTGGGTGATTGATGAAGTTCTGAAAGCCGTCGAAAAGGGGTATGTTATTATGAACATCTTTGAAATTTG
Organism: Eupeodes latifasciatus; assembly: GCA_920104205.1. Taxonomy (NCBI): domain Eukaryota; kingdom Metazoa; phylum Arthropoda; class Insecta; order Diptera; family Syrphidae; genus Eupeodes; species Eupeodes latifasciatus. The sequence goes on from OV049927.1 coordinate 24,763,707, forward strand.
GGAATACGAGGTACTGGAATACGACCCAGAAAGTAATACTGAGGGTCTTTTTACGGCAATGATGAACCAATTTCTTAAAATTAAACAGGAAGCATCAGGATGGCCTAGTGAATGTTCATCAGAAGAAGACAAAGAACAATACATAAGCGACTTTCTTGCGAAAGAAAATATTCAGTTGGAATATTCAGAAATTTGCAACAACCCAGGCAAAAGGTCGTTAGCCAAACTGATACTGAATTCATTTTGGGGCAAATTTGGGCAACATGAGAACCAAGTCCAGACGATTATTTTGAACGATTCGTCAACATTGTATCATCTTCTTACTCATCCATCGGTGGAGGTTACAAACATTCTACCAATAAATGAGGAAAATATTGTCGTCAATTTTGAGTTGAAAGAAGAGGCAGCCGAGCCTTTACTTACGACCAATGTTTGTATTGCCGCTTTTACTACGGCTGAAGCTCGCCTTAAATTGTACAATTATTTAGAAAGGCTAGAAGAAAGAGTACTGTATTATGACACAGACTCAGTCATATATGTAACTGGTCCAGGACAATATCAACCTTCAACAGGTGCTTTTATAGGCGATATGACGGATGAGCTCGAAAGTTTTGGTAGAGGCAGCTACATTACAGAGTTCGTTAGCGGTGGGCCAAAAAATTACGCCTATAAAGTATTTAGTACGAAAACTAACTCTGAGCAAGTGATCTGCAAGGTTAAAGGTTTTTTCTTAAATTACTCATCCTCGCTTAAGGTTAATTTCGAGTCTATAAAAATGGCAGTATTAAAAACATCGTCGGAAAATGAAAGCAGAATTATTATTAATTCCAACAATATTCGCCGAACGAAAAACCATGAAATTATAACTATCCAAGAGAGTAAGACATACAAACCAAGAGCTGAAAAAAGACAGTTTTTGAAAGATCACAGCTCATTACCCTTTGGTTTTAAAAGAAGAAGAAAGTCATAAAATAAAAACAGTTGTTGTTGAGTGGAGAAAAATAAAAAATTAATTCTGTTGATTGTATATATATATATATATATATATATATTATAAAATGTGTTTTATTTGCTTATGAAATTACTTAAAAGATAAATATTCTGAAGTGCACAACAATTTGAATGGTTTTGACATTTTAATTGGTTAGGATAATTTCTTTTCAACTCATTTAAATTTGGACAGTTTAAAAAACAATCCTCAACGTTTTTCACTTCAACATTCTCGTTCTGAAGTATTCCCCTCAACCAAACTGCTTTTTCTGTTCCTTTTACGTAGACGGCCCCATTTTGGATTTTGTTTCGTAGAAATTGCTTAACCTTTTTAAATTGAATTTGTCCTCCGTTCCAGCTTAGTCCATGGTAATTTCTGTACAACCAATGAGCTTGTCTTTGTAGCGTAATAGGTAACTGGTTCAAATTACAGGGGGGTGTGACATGATCGATTCCTCCTCAAACGAGTTGTACATTTTAGAAGATTTTCTTCCTGTCCCAGCTGGCATGGCAACAGAAGTTACCGTCATAGTGAATTCGTCGGTACTGATACCTTCAGAATTACTTTGAAATATTTTGGTAATCATTTCCCAGATGTCTGAGAATTTCAGGTCGGCGCAGTCTCTAAAGCTCACCCACCCAATACCCTTTTGATTAGAAAAATATTTTCCCCCAAAAAGTTATACCTACTTTATCGGTTGCTTTCACGTTTTTTACTGCAAATGTAAGAATATCTTCTACACTGTGTTTGAACCAAGTTGTAGGCTCTTCATCCTGAGGGGGCGAGTTGATGGAAAATTCAATTTTCCGACCTCGTAGATTGAATTTCCTTATGTAAGTCATATAATCCCTTTTAATTGTATAGTTCTGCACAAAAAAAGAAAAAGAAAAACGACAATGTTTTATTTTCGTTTACATAATATAATTTTTATTTTATTTTTATAATTTTTACAGATCATAAAACATTTTTTCATAAAAATTTTTGAGAATTAAGCAGATTGTTATCTGCGTCAAAAAAAAAGGGTCGGACTAGGTATTTTTACCTCTTCTCTAATTTTCTGCTTCCTTGTTTTAGAAACAGAGGGTGATGATGATGTAGGCGGAGGTAAATGATGTTGTTGCTGGAGTTGATGCTGCTGATGTTGGTGTTGTTGTTGTTGGTGTTGTTGTTGGAGTTGTTGTTGGTGTTGTTGTTGTTGGTGTTGTTGTTGGAGTTGTTGTTGGTGTTGTTGTTGGAGTTGTTGTTGGTGTTGTTGTTGGAGTTGATGTTGATGGAGTTGTTGTTGTTGGAGTTGGCTTTCAAAAGAGTCATAAACCTGCTCAATAATACGCTACCCAATGTGTTCCAGAACCATTGGAAGAATCAAGATTAACAATTCCGCACTCATTTTTCTTGGGGCTACTTTTTGGTAAGTTGTACGCGTAAACACGCCTCGAGCGTAAACACGCCTCGAAAATTTGGAATAAATTTAGTGCAGAAATTTGTTAAATCTATTTCATTCAATGCACGATTGGGTAGCGTATTATTGAGCAGGTTTATGACTCTTTTGAAAGCCAACTCCAACAACAACAACTCCATCAACATCAACTCCAACAACAACACCAACAACAACTCCAACAACAACACCAACAACAACAACACCAACAACAACTCCAACAACAACACCAACAACAACAACACCAACATCAGCAGCATCAACTCCAGCAACAACATCATTTACCTCCGCCTACATCATCATCACCCTCTGTTTCTAAAACAAGGAAGCAGAAAATTAGAGAAGAGGTAAAAATACCTAGTCCGACCCTTTTTTTTTGACGCAGATAACAATCTGCTTAATTCTCAAAAATTTTTATGAAAAAATGTTTTATGATCTGTAAAAATTATAAAAATAAAATAAAAATTATATTATGTAAACGAAAATAAAACATTGTCGTTTTTCTTTTTCTTTTTTTGTGCAGAACTATACAATTAAAAGGGATTATATGACTTACATAAGGAAATTCAATCTACGAGGTCGGAAAATTGAATTTTCCATCAACTCGCCCCCTCAGGATGAAGAGCCTACAACTTGGTTCAAACACAGTGTAGAAGATATTCTTACATTTGCAGTAAAAAACGTGAAAGCAACCGATAAAGTAGGTATAACTTTTTGGGGGGAAATATTTTTCTAATCAAAAGGGTAATGGGTGGGTGAGCTTTAGAGACTGCGCCGACCTGAAATTCTCAGACATCTGGGAAATGATTACCAAAATATTTCAAAGTAATTCTGAAGGTATCAGTACCGACGAATTCACTATGACGGTAACTTCTGTTGCCATGTCAGCTGGGACAGGAAGAAAATCTTCTAAAATGTACAACTCGTTTGAGGAGGAATCGATCATGTCACACCCCCCTGTAATTTGAACCAGTTACCTATTACGCTACAAAGACAAGCTCATTGGTTGTACAGAAATTACCATGGACTAAGCTGGAACGGAGGACAAATTCAATTTAAAAAGGTTAAGCAATTTCTACGAAACAAAATCCAAAATGGGGCCGTCTACGTAAAAGGAACAGAAAAAGCAGTTTGGTTGAGGGGAATACTTCAGAACGAGAATGTTGAAGTGAAAAACGTTGAGGATTGTTTTTTAAACTGTCCAAATTTAAATGAGTTGAAAAGAAATTATCCTAACCAATTAAAATGTCAAAACCATTCAAATTGTTGTGCACTTCAGAATATTTATCTTTTAAGTAATTTCATAAGCAAATAAAACACATTTTATAATATATATATATATATATATATACAATCAACAGAATTAAATTTTTATTTTTCTCCACTCAACAACAACTGTTTTTATTTTATGACTTTCTTCTTCTTTTAAAACCAAAGGGTAATGAGCTGTGATCTTTCAAAAACTGTCTTTTTTCAGCTCTTGGTTTGTATGTCTTACTCTCTTGGATAGTTATAATTTCATGGTTTTTCGTTCGGCGAATATTGTTGGAATTAATAATAATTCTGCTTTCATTTTCGGACGATGTTTTTAATACTGCCATTTTTATAGACTCGAAATTAACCTTAAGCGAGAATGAGTAATTTAAGAAAAAACCTTTAACCTTGCAGATCACTTGCTCAGAGTTAGTTTTCGTACTAAATACTTTATAGGCGTAATTTTTTGGCCCACCGCTAACGAACTCTGTAATGTAGCTGCCTCTACCAAAACTTTCGAGCTCATCCGTCATATCGCCTATAAAAGCACCTGTTGAAGGTTGATATTGTCCTGGACCAGTTACATATATGACTGAGTCTGTGTCATAATACAGTACTCTTTCTTCTAGCCTTTCTAAATAATTGTACAATTTAAGGCGAGCTTGAGCCGTAGTAAAAGCGGCAATACAAACATTGGTCGTAAGTAAAGGCTCGGCTGCCTCTTCTTTCAACTCAAAATTGACGACAATATTTTCCTCATTTATTGGTAGAATGTTTGTAACCTCCACCGATGGATGAGTAAGAAGATGATACAATGTTGACGAATCGTTCAAAATAATCGTCTGGACTTGGTTCTCATGTTGCCCAAATTTGCCCCAAAATGAATTCAGTATCAGTTTGGCTAACGACCTTTTGCCTGGGTTGTTGCAAATTTCTGAATATTCCAACTGAATATTTTCTTTCGCAAGAAAGTCGCTTATGTATTGTTCTTTGTCTTCTTCTGATGAACATTCACTAGGCCATCCTGATGCTTCCTGTTTAATTTTAAGAAATTGGTTCATCATTGCCGTAAAAAGACCCTCAGTATTACTTTCTGGGTCGTATTCCAGTACCTCGTATTCCCAAATTTCAAAGATGTTCATAATAACATATCCCTTTTCGACGGCTTTCAGAACTTCATCAATCACCCAAGTTCCAATCAAAGCTCTTTCGTCATCAGAATGGGTACAAAGTTCTAAGTTTTTTTCTAGGCTGCACGAACTACATAAGGAAAACATTAACTTTTGATTTTGTTTCAAGGGTAACACTGGATGAAGTAGATACTCCGGTGGAAGAACTTTACATTTAACAAGTCCGTTCATATTTTGCATTTTCGATATTGAGCAGTTTGTGTCACCATGAACATGAACTTTTGGATGCCCTACTGGAAATTTTCCAGTTTTGCACACCCAAGGGTAGAGTGAACAAACATCTATGTATCTAATTTGTTCACCTTGCTTACATTTATAATAATTAAATGTATTACCCGTTCTTCCACCGTAAAAAGCATCGCGGGGATTAAGTGGTGAATTTTCTATTAGCTGATGCGTCTTTAAAAAGTTTAATTCTTCTTTGCTCAAACTCTTAAGAAGATGATGGAAGTGACAGGACCACATTTCAATTACTTCATAGTTAAAGGACCTTAATCGCTCTGTCTTTGCTAGCGTTCTCTCATATCTTTTGTTTAAGGTGTCGGCTTTATTTCCATGCAGAGGTTCATTTCGTTGATGCTTCATACAAAGAGGATGACCATGAAAATAGCACCCATGAAACTCAAAAATTTGATTTGTTTCTGCACAAAATCCATCAACTTTAACGCCATGGATTTTTTCTTCTTTTCCCTTATAGGCGTGTTTTATATTTATTTTCCTTCTTTTTTCTTCTAAGATCATCCATTGAATTGCTTCAACGGATTGATTATTCACGCATCTATACCCATTTTTAGGGATTAACGCAATAGTATTTTCTTTTAAGAAATTTCTTCTAAACAGAAGATTACAAGATGAAGCTATTGTAATGGCTTCAAGGAAAGGTTCAACGTTGCTCTGGTTCATAAATAATTTTCTGAATTTAATGCAAGCTTCTGTCAATATTTTAACATCACTCTTGCAATATTCAACGATTTCATGTTTCATGTCGAACTCATCTTCCTTGTGCTCAGAATACCAATGCAAGAAGCTTTTCCTCTCTTCAATTTTCATTGACTCTGGGGAATAAAACTCTAATGCAGGTAATTTTCCAATGTAATTTTCATTAGCTTTTGTATTAAATAAATATGGGAAATATCCTTTTTTAAAACTGGTGATAAATCAAAAGCTTTAGGAAGCTTAGACAAAGCCATAGGGAAATAGTTGATGGAGTCAATAAATTTAACGTTTCCGAGATATAAAGCCAACATTTTTGTTCCTCGCATAATAATTTCTGGTGTTAATTGCGTTTTTGTCAAAATATAGTTCAGAATGAACTGGTGGTCATATGCCTGACCATTGTGAGCAATCACAATTACTTTTTTGAATTTTTTTAATTGGACAACAGAAATCTTCAAAATAGCAAAAGTGAAACTCACTAATCCAATTACTTATTTGTTAGAAGACTATCAAGGAAACCCTATTAAAGGTGGATTTTACGAATTGGAACTGCAAAAAACAAAATTTCCTGATACATATTTAATTGAAAAAGTGCTTCAAAAGAAAAAAATAAAATGTTTGTAAAATGGCTGGGGTTCTCTTCCGATCACAACTCTTGGATACCTATTCCAAAAGAAAAGAAATAAAAATCTTGTACATATTTTCTGTAATAAAAATCATTTATTGTAATAAAATTTTTGTTTTTAATAAAAATCTTGTATTTTTTAATTATAACAATGTTTTACTTTTTTAGCAAGATTAGGAAACGTTCATTGTATAGACTTGCTTCATTTTTTTGAAATCTATTAATTCTACATCAGATTTGTATTCCAGATCCTCTTTGATAAAGACTTCAACTTCTCCATTACTTAACACTCTCTCAGTTTCGTACTCATGGTATTCATAACATTTAATGTTCAGAGTGCGTAAATTGTAGTTGCTGTCATATGTGCACCGAATTGTTAAAGCTTGGTCATCATTAAACTCCAGTTTAAAATGTCTATAAAATATGTCCTTACTTTGAATGATTCCTGATATTTCAATTTCCTTTTTTATCAAATCTTGCCTAAATTTTTCGATGGCCTCTTCAACAGTTATAATATTTCTTTCCTCTGTCAAAGTTGATAATGTTGTTGTAGTTCTTTGAGTGGGGTGGGAAGATTCCTCATCGTTTTGCAATGACAAATCTACATTTGACGTGTTTTTAAGGATACCAGCAGGAAAATAAGATAACAGCTTAAACGATAATCCTATGGTCACCGTATCGTTATTAGGAAGGTTCAGCGCAAACGTTAAATTATTTGAGGTATTGGGCTGATTCAAATCAATACCTATCGGAATCGGAGTACCGAATACAGAATGAGACAATACTATGCATATAAAGCAACCAATAAAACGTTGAATAACATTTTTCAACAAAACGTTCTTACAAAGATGATAAGATGTTTAACAAACAAGCGATATTCACAGAATGATCAAAAATTATTAAAATTAAGAAATAACACCCTAATTGTAGTGTTATAACAAGGTCAAACAAATCAATTAAAAACTTTGACATGCATTCATCTATGACTCATTCTCCTTCATTACTCATTCACCAAACTATGATCCCCCCTTTTTAAGTACACATTTTAAGCACCAAAATATTCTCAAATTTACTTATTTTGTTCAGAAATACTCTGAATTTGAGATTCCAAACCGATTTAAATTTATTATCAGTTATTTCTCTTTTGTTCAAATTCAAATAACACAAAGACCCAACAGTTTTTATTTTATCTCATTTCAAGCACGCGACCACAATTTCAAATTCAAATAACACAAAGACCCAACAGTTTTTTATTTTATCTCATTTCAAGCACGCGACCACACAAAATACCCCCCTACAAAAACAAAATTATAACATACTCCTATCATACTTCCATTACTCATTCAACTAAATATTCCTTACCCATTGATTACAAAAACAAATTCACACAATTAAATCACCACAAACCTAAATATACTTATCTGCTTTCACAAAAAACTACTTAAATATAAATTCTTATCATCTATTTCACTCACTCATATCGCTATCTCTTTCTACCACAAAATTCCCAGTCACAAGTGCCATAATATCTACTGATAAAACCAGTCTTCTGGTATTTATTACCAGAAATACTGGGAGTTTAAAAATTATCTTTTTTCTGGTAAATAAAACCAGGAATTTTACTGTCTGGTATATTTTTTCCTGGTAGATAAAACCAGTCTTCTGGTACTTAATACCAGAAATACTGGAAGTCTTAAAATTATCTTTTATCTGGTAAACAAAACCAGGAATTTTATTGTCTGGTATATTTTTTCCTGGTAGATAAAACCAGTCTTCTGGTACTTATTACCAGAAATACCGGAAGTCTAAAAATTATCGTTTATCTGATAAATAAAACCAGGAATTTTATTGTCTGGTATATTTTTTCTTGTCTGATATACATTTTTACCAGAAAAAAAATTCCTGTTATATTTTACCAGAATTGTGGTACCTACATTTTTACCAAAAAAAAAATATTCCTGGTATATTCTACCAGAATTCTGGTACATTTTTACCAGGAAACAAAATATTCCTGGTATATTCTATCAGAGTTCTGGTATATTTTTACCAGGAAAAAAAATATTCCTGGTATATTCTACCAGAATTCTGGTAGGTACATTTTTACCAGGAAAAAAAATATTTCTGGTATATTCTACCAGAATTCTGGTACATTTTTACCAGGAAAAAAAATATTCCTGGTATATTCTACCAGATTTCTGGTATATTTTTACCAGGAAAAAAATATTCCTGGTATATTCTACCAGAATTCTGGTACATTTTTACCAGGAAAAAAAATATTCCTGGTATATTCTACCAGAGTTCTGGTAGGTACATTTTTACCAGGAAAAAAAATATTTCTGGTATATTCTACCAGAATTGTGGTACATTTTTACCAGGAAAAAAAATATTCCTGGTATATTCTACCAGAATTCTGGTATATTTTTACCAGGAAAAAAAATATTCCTGGTATATTCTACCAGAATTCTGGTACATTTTTACCAGGAAAAAAAATATTCCTGGTATATTCTACCAGAGTTCTGGTAGGTACATTTTTACCAGGAAAAAAAATATTCCTGGTATATTCTACCAGAATTCTGGTATATTTTTACCAGGAAAAAAATATTCCTGGTATATTCTACCCGAATTCTGGTACATTTTTACCAGGAAAAATAATATTCCTGGTATATTCTACCAGAGTTCTGGTATATTTTTACCAGGAAAAAAAATATTCCTGGTATATTCTACTAGAATTCTGGAATATTTTTACCAGGAAAAAAAATATTTCTGGTATATTCTACCAGAATTCTGGTAGGTACATTTTTACCAGGAAAAAAAATATTTCTGGTATATTCTACCAGAATTCTGGTATATTTTTAGCAGGAAAAAAAATATTCCTGGTATATTCTACCAGATTTCTGGTATATTTTTACCAGGAAAAAAAATATTCCTGGTATATTCTACCACAGTTCTGGTATATTTTTACCAGGAAAAAAAATATTCCTGGTATATTCTACCAGAATTCTGTTACACCACGTTTGGCTTGTTTGCTGGTAGTATTCATCATTCCCGCCAAAAATAGGTGCCTACTACAAAATATCCATCCAATAACGGGACATGCATATGCATGTCTATGCCAGCACAAGTAATGAAATTGTGGATCCAGGGATGTTGAATGTGCTCTATGCAAGCACGAGTAACGAAATTGTTGATACAGAGATGTTTAATGTACCTAACATTTTTATTGCTAGTTTGTTCAGCTTTAATAAAATAAATAGAAGAATTTGCTTAATCGTCTCCAAAAGTAATTATTTCTGTATAGCTTAAGGCATTTCATTGTTTAATTTGTTTGACACAAACATTTGGTAGATTTTATGTGAGTTACTATTTATCTTCGTGTTTTTATTTATCAATGAAACCAATACAAAATTCAGATACATATATAAAAAAAGGCAAAACTTGTTTTGGTTTTTTTATTCGATTTTGGTTCCTTTTTTAGAATATTCTTTGAAAGAAACATATGGATGGAGTCATATAACGTGATAATTTAAAGTTGATCGATTTTCCAACTTGAATTAACCATGCAAACTTTCATGAAAATTGCATATTTTTGTATGAAAATGAAAACTAATTAGGTGTCACTTAAATCATTGCAAAAAAGCGTTTTTAAATGTAACTTTCTTGCATAAAACACAAAAAAAGTTATCTTGACTAACATTACATGATTCCACCCCAGTTTTCATAGAATGTTAAGGCCCAAACATAATAAGCATAAGAAAACATAAGCTCATATCCAAAGCATCATCAAAAAATAACTCAAACTGTTCAGACAACCTAAAACGAAAAACTTTTTTGAGGTTATCTTAAAAACCTGAAGTTGTGAGCTCAAATGGACTTCGTATTCAGTTCCAGCGACGCGAAAAACATATGTTTAACATAATCACACCCCCAAATCAGACATTTTTTTTGATTTGCTGTGACTTTTTTTGAGGTTATCTCGAAAACCTGACTCGATGGAAATGGACCTCGGATTCAGTTTCAGCGACCCAAAAAACAATTATTAATACAAATATGCCTTTTATTTGGGCTTTTAAGTAATCTGTCGGTGTTAAAGAAAAACTGTCGTATGGAAGGGTTAAAATAGGATATTTTAACCATAACTAATGTAAGCATTAGTTTTTCAACATTTACCTTAATTTATTTTATTAATTATTACTTCAAACTTTTCGAACAACTAGCTACGAATTATGTATATAAAAAGAGATTATTGTACATTTTTTCCCCATGAAGTTTACAAAATATTAGGTATTCTTAAAAAAAGAAGAAAATTTAGGGTCATTCTTCAAAACACATTTTTTGTTGTGCTTAACTTTTCTTTCATATAACCAGCTATCGGCAGAAAAATCGGAAAATGAGTATGGATGTAATTTTTCCAGTCTTATTAACCCTGAGGCTCCACAAGAGTAAAATCCAATCCAACTTCTCTTCCGCAATCTCATCCGCAATCCAGTGTTTTTTTTTTGACTGGGCATATTATGTCTTGCTATGAGCAACCTCAAATGTCACATTTGACACAACGGTTAATCTGTTGTTTACTTTTTTGTCGGTAGTTGTGGTTTTTTAAAAATTTAAATTTCAAACAAATTATATAAAAGTTGAAACAATTTTTAGATGGAAATTTTTTGAAATAATTTTTTGAATTTAATAGAGTTTACGGAATCAGTAAGCAGACATAAATTAAAACTCCGAACCGTTTGAACCATCCCAATGAAGAGAGTAGTTATGAAATGACGGTGGGTTGTATGTAACACTTTTAAGAATTTTGTATGATTTTCTCTCGAAATTCTTGGAAGTGTTACATACAAACCACTGTCATTTCAAAACTACTCTCTTCATTGAGATGGTTCAGACGGTTCTGAGTTCTAATTTATGTCATCTAAGTGTTTCTTACAACCATTTTCAATTTAAAGAATGATTTCGAAAAATTCCCATGTAAAAGTATTTTTAAAATTTTTTGATTCTCAAAAAAAAAGTTCAAATAATTTTTAGATGGAAATTTGTTGAAATAATTTTTTGAATTTAATAGAGTTTACGGAATAAGTTAGCAGACATAAATTAAAACTCCGAACCGTTTGAACCATCCCAATGAAGAGAGTAGTTATGAAATGACGGTGGGTTGTATGTAACACTTTTAAGAATTTTGTATGATTTTCTCTCGAAATTCTTGGAAGTGTTACATACAAACCACTGTCATTTCAAAACTACTCTCTTCATTGAGATGGTTCAGACGGTTCTGAGTTCTAATTTATGTCACCTAAGTGTTTCTTACAACCATTTTCAATTTAAAGAATGATTTCGAAAAATTCCCATGTAAAAGTATTTTTAAAATTTTTTGATTCTCAAAAAAAAAGTTCAAACAATTTTTAGATGGAAATTTTTTGAAATAATTTTTTGAATTTAATAGAGTTTACGGAATCAGTTAGCAGACATAAATTAAAACTCCTCAACTAACAACCCTGCTTTTTTCAACGAAAACTCAGCAGACATTGTACACATTCGCTGACTACCAAAATAAGGAAGTTGATTAGGGTGTGCATTAAAATCGAACTTTCACAAATGTATGTCTCAATAGGGGTATTTACTATTAGATGCAAATGGTCTTGTATCGTTTCAAAAGTGTAACATTTTCTTACACTAAAACAACCAAATATACAGACTAACCCTATTGCAATAGAAAAATACAGTGTTGCAAAATTTGTCTGTTCTAGTTGTAATAGTATAAAAATAAAATACACCGGATCGTTAGTACCCCCAATGAATAATTGTGTTCTTTTAACTTAAACAAATGGTATACTTATAGACACAGCCACTGTGGTAACTTGAACTATCGGGTGATTTTTTTGGTGTCATGGTGTCAAAGAGAAAGATGCTCACTATGCTTTGACATTTCATCATGAATAGACTTACTAACGAGCAACGCTTGCAAATCATTGAATTTTATTACCAAAATCAGTGTTCGGTTCGAAATGTGTTTCGCGCTTTACGCAAATTTTATGCGTTTTTTTTTTTAAAAAAGTTCTCAAGCTCTTAAAAAATCACCCATTATATTAAACAATGTCCTCTTTTCAATGGAGGACAATAAATACATAATGGGTGATTTTTTAAGAGCTTGAGAACTTTTTTTTTTAAAAAAAACGCATAAAATTTGCGTAAAGCGCGAAACACATTTCGAACCGAACACTAATTTTGGTAATAAAATTCAATGATTTGCAAGCGTTGCTTGTTAGTAAGTCTATTCATGATGAAATGTCAAAGCATACTGAGCATCTTTCTCTTTGACACCATGTCTGAAATCCCTCGTGATCTGTCAAATACTAATGCATGAAAATCCTAACCTCAAAAAAACCACCCTTTACAACAATTTTACGAATATTCTCAAATGCACATGCGATAACTAAATTATAATTTATTCCAAAGCACACAATTAAGATATATCATATTTTACAAATTCTCAAAGCGCACCCTAATGACTACACAGAGTGTCAGCCGTCATCGTAAAAAAAATAAGGAGATTCGTAGACACAAATAAAAAACGAGATCTGGCTGGTTTGCTGGTAGTATTCATCATTCCCGCCATTAATACATACTACAAAGTATCCATTCAATAACGGGACATGCATATGCATGTCTATGCAAGCAAGAGTAAAGAAATTGTAGACCCAGAGATGTTAAATGTAACATTTTTACTGGTATGTTTTTTAGGTTTTAAAAAATTAATAAAAGAGTTTGCCGGAATCGTCTCAAAAAGTAAATTATCCTGTATTGCATAACATATTTTATTGCTAATTTTGTCTGCCGCACAAATTTAGTAGATATTATGTGAGTAACCTACTATTTTTATTCATGTTTTTATTTATCAATGAAACTCATACAAAATTGACAACATTATTTACCATATACGCATAAGTATAATTGACTTTGTTACGGTGTATAAACGCACTAATTTATAGTTGATCGCTTTTTCAACGCGAATAAATAACCATCAAACTTTTATGAAAATTGTATATTTTTGTATGAAAACGATAACTAATAGGGTGCCACTTTAAATTCTCGCAAAAAAGCATTTTTAAATTCACTATCTTGCATAAAACACAAATAAAGATATTTTGACTAGCAACTATAACATTATATGATTCCCCCAGTTTTCATAGATGTTAAGGCCAAAACATGCTAAGGCCATTCCAAAGTAACGGAGAAGCCATATTGACCTTGTTTCCAGTTTATCTCGTCGAAGAAGAAATCTTTTCTCTTGAAACTTGGTAGGTCTTAAGGGCTAATGATAAATTTGATGTTTTAGAAGTTTCACGAAAAACTTAACAAACGTACCCAAATTATTCACAGATAAAGCGGTAGCGGAGAAGTCGCGTAGAATTCTTCTCCGTTACCATTAAATTTTATTATTTTCAGTTAAAACATACTCATTATGTTGTATTACTTTCTCAATTTTCTTTTTTATTTTCAGTTCTGTCAAATATTTATTCTCTGAACATACAAATTTAACCACCTCCCAGAGCAGGATAAACTTTTGATAGCTGAAAATGTATCTTTGTACTTTAAAAATGTCGCATGAGCATTCTAGGCTAAATAATTAACCCAATTCAAACAAGCCTAAATATCAAATACATATAAATTGTAACATTTTTATAAATTTTGTTTGTGAAAACTCCACAAAAAATATTCCAATAAAAAAAAAACAAACAAAAATCTTCATAATATATCCCTACTAAGTTTGTTACACATCTCTGTTTTCTTTTCAATGTGCAGAGATTTACTTTTATAATTTAACAACCCTGCGCATTGAACGATGTGCTTGGTATTGGAAGAAAGAAAATCGAAACTTGTGTATTATTTCTGTGCAAACATCGGAGACAGCAACACGCGGTATTTATTTGCTGTAACTTATATGTGATTTTAAAATAAAATTGTTGGCAAAAGTTTATTAAATTATTAGCTTGTAAAATTAAAGAAAATACTTCAATATTACTTTGTTATTAACAAAGTAATATTGAAGTATTTTCTTCGTGTAGAATTGTTTTTTCTTCAACCCCCATTTTGAAACTCAAAAATAGCACGCGCTTTTCCTTAAGCATTCTTCTTCTTCGTTTGGCGTCTGTTTTAACCAGGTTAGTACATATCTACAGAATATTTTTTTCAATCCCCATTTTGAAACATTTATATTTTCATATTATTTTAAATATTCTTCAACAATGAACAAGCTATAAATCTAATTGTGAGAAAACGAAGCAATATTCTACTTTGTCGGGCGTTTACCAGAGCGTTTCCCAGCATTAACCAGGTTGCTACATACATATCTACAAAACCCAGACCAGACATAATTACAAGTAAGTAATAGCCTTTTATTAGAATTTTGTTCTTGTATCGTTTTAAATCAATTCAATCTGACTTTGTGTGGATTTTAATTTTCATTCAGTTTGAAATACATTATGTATAATAAAACTAATGTCAATATAAGTTCGCAATATTGAGCTGAATATCACATAAAAAAACTCAAATAATATCTGTTGGCAACATCAAAAAAGAACGCGATTTTTTGGCAAAGCGTAACTTATTCGTAATTTTGCATCAAAATTGTTGGTAATATGTATCTTTAAAATTGTGTTTATTTCCATCCGCATTTTTAATTCTAAAGTAATATGGTCCAATTGCAAACATTGCACGCGTTTTATTGTGTAGAACATGTTGGTACATACATGTCTACCGAATTGTTTTTTTTTCAACCCCCATTTTGAAACTTACATTTTTATTTTGCCCAATTCCAAAAAGGCACAGAATTTTGTATGAAGTATTACTCTCCTTCGTCGGGCGTCTGCATTAACCAGGTTGGTACACATCTACAGAATATTTTTTTTTCAATCCATCCCCATTTTGAAACATGCATATTTATATTTGTTTAATTATGTACAACAGTGAGAGAGCACGCTCCAATTGCAAACAAAAAAAAGACTCGGTTTTCTATGAAGTATTATTTTATTCTACTTTTTCGGGCATTTGCATTAACCACATTGTTACATACATATGACTTTTATCTCCAATCCCAATTTTAAATTTACATTTTCATATTACCTACATACCTAATTGCAAGAAAAAGATGAGGTTTTCTTATGGAGCGTGCTTGTTAACAAAATTTCACTGTTTTAGATGATTAAATATTAGTTTTATTTCTCCAACCCAAGTCATTCCAAGATTATTAAATCATCTTAAAACAAAAACCTAGCTGGTGATTTAGACCAGTAATGTTCAACAGGAAGTTACATCAGTTTGTTAGAATTTCGTTGTTGTATCGTTTAACAGCAAAATTCTAAACGTAAGATCTCATTTGTATAGCTTATTTTTATTTTTATTTTTATTAATTTTGAGATGGACAATCAAACTAACATTAATTCTCCCACCCAACAGATTCCAAGAAAGTTACAAAATTTTAACAATCATCGGCTATACATCTAAAAAACTAAACTACCAGCTACAACAATCATCGGCTAGACATATACATCTGAAAACTACCAGCTACTACAATTATCGGCTAGAGAACTGAAAACCTACCAGCTACTACAATCATCAAACAGACCAAACCAATATTTTAAACAGATAAAAACAGTAAGTAACACCTTTTTAATAGATACGAAAATTAACTTTATACTAACAGAACTAGCCTAAACTTAATTGTATAAAAAGAAGTAGCATCCCTTTATTTGAAATTCGTTCTTGTATCATTTTAAAGCAAAATTTAAAGTGATAGATTTGACTTTGTATAGCTTATCTTAGTTTTGAAACATACAGGTAGACATAGGTAATCAAACTAACATTAATTCTCCTACCTAAAAAATTCCAAGATTGTTAAATCATTTACAAAAAACCACCAGCTACAACAATCATCAGCCAGATCAGACTTAATAATTTTCAGCAGATGAAGGCACGAAGTAACATTCGCTTGTTAGAATTTCGTTTTGGTATCGTTTTAAAGCAAAATTCTAAACATTAACTTTGACTTAGAATAGTTAACTTTTTATTTGGATTATGAAACTGAGTACTACTTGAGCTTAACTTATAACATATAACACGTTCTTTCGGGCTTAAGTCTAAATTAATTTAAAAAAAAATAGTATTATTCTACTTCGTCGGGCGTCTGCATTAACCAGGTTGATACACATCTACAGAATATTTTTTTTTCAATCCCCATTTTGAAACATTCATATTTTCATATTATTTTAAATATTCTTCAACAATGAACAAGCTATAAATCTAATTGTGAGAAAACGAAGCAATATTCTACTTTGTCGGGCGTTTACCAGAGCGTTTCCCAGCATTAACCAGGTTGCTACATACATATCTACAAAACCCAGACCAGACATAATTACAAGTAAATAACACCCTTTTATTAGAATTTTGTTCTTGTATCGTTTTAAATCAATTCAATCTGACTTTGTGTGGATTTTAATTTTCATTCAGTTTGAAATACATTATGTATAATAAAACTAATGTTAATTTAAGTTCGCAATATTAAGCTTAATATCACATTAAAAAATTCAAATAATATCTGTTGGCATCTTAAAACAAAAACCTAGCTGGTGATTTAGACCAGACATGTTCAACAGGAAGTTACATCAGTTTGTTAGAATTTTGTTGTTGTATCGTTTAACAGCAAAATTCTAAACGTAAGATCTCATTTGTATAGCTTATTTTTATTTTTATTAATTTTGAGATGGACAATCAAACTAACATTAATTCTCCCACCCAACAGATTCCAAGAAAATTACAAAATTTTAACAATCATCGGCTATACATCTACAAAACTAAACTACCAGCTACAACAATCATCATATACATCTGAAAACTACCAGCTACAACAATCATCATATACATCTGAAAACTACCAGCTACTACAATTATCGGCTAGACAACTGAAAACCTACCAGCTACTACAATCATCAGGCAGACCAAACCAATATTTTAAACAGATAAAAACAGTAAGTAACACCTTTTTAATAGATACGAAAATTAACTTTATACTAACAGAACTAGCCTAAACTTAATTGTATAAAAAGAAGTAGCATCCCTTTATTTGAAATTCGTTCTTGTATCATTTTAAAGCAAAATTTAAAGAAAATAATTGGTCCTAGTTTATTTTTTGATACCACACAATTTTAGTTTTAAATTTTTCATTAACTAAACAATGTTTTTTTATTTAATATTAAGTTAAAAAGCATTATTTCAATGAAATGGTTTTCATTAATTCCAACTTCAGAATTTGATTTATTTTTCTTTTACTCGAATCCTAATTATCTAATACTTTATTTTCGGTTTTAACGTGTGTTTTCTGAAAAACTATTCAATGAAAACCATAATTCAAAAATCAAATTTTAGAATGCATTAATAACGTATCTAAGGTTTCTTTTCTTGCATGACCCTTCCAGCAATTTATGTTCCATTTACTTTTATATTATTATTAGTTTTAAACTTAGGTACTTTAGCAAAAATTGAGTTAAAAAAGCTTTTTCTAATTTAACTTTAAAAACAAACTTTCTTTTTAGATCGAATCAGACTTTAACAGAATGTTCGCAAATAAAGACGATGTTCTGGTGGGTACCAAAATAGCAAATTTTTGTAATTTAATGCTGCAACACGTGTTCCCAAAATTAATAACCAACAACAAGTTAAAAACCATGCTGTACGATTTCAATCAACAATGTCAAGCAGATGTGTGCGAAGTCTCTCAGAGTAACTATAATTAACCTTAGCTATATATTACATACGGAGGAGCCTTGTCGCCAAATAATCTTGTTTTGTTTAAGTTTTTTGACTTTGCCACTTACGATTATATGGCGATAAGGCCCAGATATGTATAACAGGTTATTATTTTTTTTAATTATTGTAAAACGTAGAATTTTTGAGCAACTTAAACGCTTAACAATTCCTTAGTTTTGTATTTTGTTCAAATATTTAAATTAATCTTAAATAAAAAATAAAACTCTCAAAAATAATTAATTTTTCTATTTTCTTCAAATAATATTTTCTTTTTTTTAAATATAAAAAGAAATATGTAAGCAGTTAACAAGTTTGTTCATTCTAATTCCTGAGTTGTGTCTTTATGATTGAATAAACCAAGCACACAAATTCAAAGCTTGGTTTAGGTACTTCATTGAATTGTGAAGCTTTGTTTTACAATATCCGTTTATGTTTCAGTTAACAACTGGAGGACCTATTTAACAGAAAAGGAAAAAAATGTATTAAAAACAATTTAAATGGTCATAATATTGATTAAAACATTATCAACTTTAAAAAGTTATTATTCTTTTCATAAATTTAACAATTTTTCATTTCATACAACATAAAATCAAAATTACCTATTTTCTTATAACAAAATTCTCAATTCGTTAACAGATACTATGATTGCGATGGTGTTCATGCACTTGCACTATCTACTGCCACCAACCGCTCGTGATAACAATAAGCCAAGAAGCATCGATAAGATTGTTTGCGCTCCCTCAAGACTACAAGGAGCATCAACATGCTATAGCTGCAAACAGTTCAAATTCCCAGCCACCGGTAATATCAATTATTGGTATATTGACAAAAATCGAAGAAATCCAGAATCCTAAAAACATTCTTCACCTTTAACATGGCGTATCCGAAGCAATGTGAAAACTTTTGGCAATTCATAGATATTTATTTCTACCAAATCGAAAAATCAGCTACAAACGCCAAAGCACGCAACCTTTTGCGATTCCTCAACTCAACTGAATGTCTAAATTCGTAAGATGTCAGAGTGAGATAACTTTTATTATTCTGTATGTAAATAAACATATTTTTATGTTATTTAATTTAAGTACACTATTTCATAATATTTAATTTATCTTTTTTATGTTATTTAATTTATTTGAATAAAATAAGTTATTGTTTTTTTAAATTATAAAAAGGCTTATGTTTTCTTTAATTTTATGGATTGGTTTTTGGATTTTTAGATTGCGACTTTATGGACATTTTTGTAATAGGCTTTTTTTAGTTTTTTTCAGAGTTTCATGAATCTAATGGTAAGCAAAACAGAAAACTTCTAAATAACCATTCTCTCCCTAGGAAGTACCAAAGTTCTGGTGGATTTTACCAGGACAAAAAATATTCCTGGTATATTTTACCAGAATTCTGGTACATTTTTACCAGGAAAAAAAATATTCCTGGTATATTTTACCAGAATTCTGGTACATTTTTACCAGAAAAAAAATATTCCTGGTATATTCTACCAGAATTCTGGTACATTTTAACCAGGAAATAAAATATTCCTGGTATATTTTACCAGAATTCTGGTATATTTTTACCAGGAAAAAAAATATTCCTGGTATATTCTACCAGAATTCTGGTACATTTTTACCAGGAAAAAAAATATTCCTGGTACATTTTACCAGGAAAAAAAATATTCCTGGTATATTTTACCAGAATCCTGGTACATTTTTACCAGGAAAAAAATATTCCTGGTATATTTTACCAGGAAAAAAAATATTCCTGGTATATTCTACCAGAATTCTGGTACATTTTTACCAGGAAAAAAAATATTCCTGGTATATTTTACCAGAATTCTGGTACATTTTTACCAGGAAAAAAATATTCCTGGTACATTTTACCAGGAAAAAAATATTCCTGGTATATTCTACCAGAATTCTGGTACATTTTTACCAGGAAAAAAAATATTCCTGGTATATTTTACCAGAATTCTGGTACATTTTTACCAGGAAAAAAATATTCCTGGTATATTCTACCAGAATTCTGGTATATTTTTACCAGGAAAAAAATATTCCTGGTATATTTTACCAGAATTCTGGTATATTTTTACCAGGAAAAAAATATTCCTGGTGCATTTTACCAGGAAAAAAAATATTCCTGGTATATTCTACCAGAATTCTGGTACATTTTTACCAGGAAAAAAAATATTCCTGGTATATTCTACCAGAATTCTGGTACATTTTTACCAGGAAAAAAAATATTCCTGGTATATTCTACCAGAATTCTGGTACATTTTACCAGGAAAAAAAATATTCCTGGTATATTCTACCAGAATTCTGGTATATTTTTACCAGGAAAAAAAATATTCCTGGTATATTCTACCAGAATTCTGGTATATTTTTACCAGGAAAAAAAATATTCCTGGTATATTCTACCAGAATTCTGGTATATTTGTACCAGGAAAAAAAATATTCCTGGTATATTCTACCAGAATTCTGGTATATTTTTACCAGGAAAAAAAAATATTCCTGGTATATTCTACCAGAATTCTGGTATATTTTTACCAGGAAAAAAAATATTCCTGGTATATTCTACCAGAATTCTGGTATATTTTTACCAGGAATACTGGGGAAAATTTTACCGGGGAAAACAAATATTCCTAGTATATTCTACCTGAATACTGGGTCTATTCCCGGTATAATTTTTAGCAGGAAAAATAATTCTCCTGGTATATTCTACCAGAAATCTGGTGTATTTTACCAGGAATTCTTCAAGAAATCTTCTGGTAAAATTTACCAGGATTTTCTGGTAAATTTTACCAAGACGCCTGGTAGGAATCTAAAAACCACTTTTTCTGGATAAATTTAGCGGGAAATCTGGTCACCGGTACCAGTTTTTTTTTTTGAGTGATATATATACATATATTTGCTTATAAATTATATTAACATAAAATTATTTATATTTTTGTAAATTTCAGCTCAAACGTTGATCCACGTTGATATGTTTTCTCTAACGCATAAGAGCCTCCTCCAATTAGTAATATACTTTCTGTGGACAGCTTTGAGTATCTTATCGGTAAAAAGACCTATAAGAAAAAAAAATAATTTTCAAGTATTTTGTATAAAGGAAGCAGAACGAGAAAAATTGTATCTTACCATATATTCGCCAAGATCCGCTACGATTCTATCACCCCACACCGTGTCGTAACCTTTCGCAAGGTATAAATGTTATATTTTATATCCATTTTCAACTCCGATAGCTTCTTTGTTGGCTTGAATCCACTGGCTAGGGTTAATGAATTTGCTTCAAAAGCAGCGAAATCATCCAGAGTAAAAACGGAGTATTCTGCTTCATCGGGGGTAGGAAAGTAGTCATATACAGGATATGATCCTAAATGTCGTATTACACATTGCAAAAGGTTTCTTTGGGGTGAAAAGTAACTAATGAAAAGAAGTATTGGGGTAATAATACATGCTTATATCATATTGATTGCTAATAGTAGAACAATAGAGTTTTTCCCCGCATTCATTCATGTAGTTAACATTATCATAAATTTGTATTGTTGACACTTGGAATATCATCGGTGTATATAAGGAAGCAGTTGGATAAATTTATGTATAGCGATCATCATGAATGCATATTTTAACTATCGGCATCCATCCCTAAGATAAAATAATGTGTTGACCTTATTGACATATGTACATTTGTATTCCGCAATAAAAATAACCCTTGGATCATTTTTCAGGATTTTAATGATAAGGGACAGGGTTTAGTAATATGATTGACATGATGCTAGCAAAGCAATAGATAAAGGTATAGCCCTATTAGACAAATGAATGATATGATGGTAGTGAGGTATTAGGCTTTTGTTACACTAATTATTACCTCTCAATCCAGGAAAAATCCTAAAGCAATAGATATAGATGGTCAAGTCCTATTAGTCAGATGAGTGACATGATGGTAACGATGTATCAGGGTCTTGATATATCAATGCACGTATTATAATCGTAAATTTTAATTTCCGGCATTCATCCTTATAGAAACATAGTGCTAACCCTATTTAAATATTTTTAAAATATTTTTATTTCCGTTGACTTTAAACATCCTCAAAATTTATTCGATTCAAAAATTCTAAAGCATCAGATTGCTGATTTGAATAATAAAGTTAATTATATAATTCATCACAAAACATTAGTTCAATGCCTTGATAATGGTTTGGTGCTTAAGAAAATTCATAGAGTGATGCAATTCAAACAATTTCAATGGCTGAAAAAATATATTGATTTAAACAATGAACTAAGAAAAAAAACCACCACAAAGTTTGAAAAGGATCAGCGTAAACTTTGTAATAATGCTGTATTCGGAAAAACTATGGAAAATGTAGACAAACGAAAAGATGTTCGAATTGTCGATTCAATAGAAAGCAAAGGCACCCATCTCGGTAGTCGCATATTAGAATTTTCGAAAACCATGGCTGCTATTCAGTTAAAACGAATTTACAGTGTATATAATAAGCCTATATACTTAGGTTTTTGTGTTTTGGAGATTTCAAAGTATAAAATGTACGACTTTCATTATGCATACATGAAACCTAAATTTACTGACAACCTACATCTGGCCTACATGGATACCGATTCATTTATTTATAAAATAAGAACAGATGATTTTTACAATGATATAAGACATGATATAATAGATAAATTTGATACTTCAGACTATCCACCCCAAAACTGCTACGGTATTGCCCCAGCTCAATGTGAAAAAGTTAGGATTTATGAAGGATGAAAAAGAATGGTAGAATAATGAAGGAATTTATAGGATTAAGAGCTAAAATGTATAGTATAGGACATAGAAGATGCAGCACTAATAAAAAAGGCTAAGGGTGTCAAATCAGCAGCTGTAAAAAAATGTCTTTACAAAATTACAGAGACTGTTTGCTACACAAACAAAACTTCTATAGTAAAATGTTGAACTTTAGATCTAAACACCATACTATATACACCGAATGTATAAACAAATTAAGTTTAAGTTGTTCTGATGACAAAAGATTTATATGTACCAGTAATATAAATACACTAGCTTGGCGTCATTATCGAATAGAACTTGAAAATGAAATGTAAAACTGGCATTGGCCTTAAAATTTAATTAAAAAATAAAAAAATATTAAAAAAATTAACATGTCTTTTTACTTAACGATTCTTTTCTCTCTTCACTCATATGGATCACCTTTTCTGAAAAAACTTAACTCTTAAACATCATGTTCTGTTCATGATTTTGTTCAGTTTCCTATGGTGATTTTTGCGTTCCGAACGTGAATTTTACGTTTTTGCGTTTTAACGTGAACGTGAATTTTACGTTTTTGCGTTTTAACGTGAACGTGAATTTTACGTTTAACGCGAATTTTACGTTTTTGCGTTTTAACGTGAACGTGAATTTTACGTTTAACGCGAATTTTACGTTTTTTGCGTTTTAACGTGAACGTGAATTTTACGTTTTTACGTTTTAACGTGAACGTGAATTTTACGTTTTAACGCGAATTTTACGTTTTTGCGTTTTAACGTGAACGTGAATTTTACGTTTTTACGTTTTAACGTGAACGTGAATTTTACGTTTTAACGCGAATTTTACGTTTTAACGTGAACGTGAATTTTACGTTTTAACGCGAATTTTACGTTTTTGCGTTTTAACGTAAGTTCTTATGATATACCTATTTAGGTATTTATTAAAAGAAGGACCTTCCTATCAACAATTTTGAATGATCAAGGGTATAAGCAAATGTTTACTTTTAATAAGGTAAAAGACTTTATTTGGATCTTTATTTTTAGAGAAGTATTAGCATTTGTAATTGTACTTACATAAATTTGATGCCCTTGTCTCAGTCTAAAGATATATCTGTGTAAATTCTAGCAAATCCAATTTTTGTATGCCAAAGCAAAGTTTTTAACTTAGGAATAATTTTTCTATAAATTTGAAATAAACATAACGTTTTACTACTGTTTTAAAATATACGTGCGTGCACTTTTGACTAGCGAAATGGGGGTCTATGTCTCTTCGTGTAGAAGGTAGAGGCAATTTTAGAACGAATCAGTTCAATTGACAAACCAAGACTATTTAAAATATTTCCTGTATTTTTAAATTTAAAAATGTACCTGTTAAAAAAGCTTGTTTCCAAAATTTGATTTGTCAAAAAAAAAACCTTAATGTTTCAAAATTCTTATTTGAAAATCTTTAGAGCAGTTTACTTTTTATATTAATTTTGTACACATACAATTTTTCAATTTTAGTTAAAATATATATTTTTGGTATGCAGTTATTTTGAACTAATTAATATACAGTTTCGTAAAAAACTAATGACCCATTTTGGATACATCGAATTTTGAAAAAAATGTACCAACATAACGTGGGGTACTCTTCTGGAGCAATACAAAAATCTATCGGCTTAAGCAACACATAGATGCCTGCTTAAATATAAACCATATTTACATAGCTATATGTTGTTTATGCCCTCTATAAGGTCCGAGCTTTGTTGTCCACATTAATTTGTTAAAAATGAAGCAAAAAGTAGAATTTATGTAATATAATATGTAAATAAAAGCCATACATTTCATATTAAAAAAGATCCTGGTGTGCGATCTTATATAAACAAATACAAATTGGATGAATTAAATTAATTTGAAGTCAATATCTTCTATTGTTCGCGAGATTTCGAGAACCGAACATAATTGTTTACCAATGTTGCGTACTATTTTTTGTAGATTTTAATTTTTTATGAAAAAACTAACTGTTGGACTTTTATAAAAAAAATCACTGTGAGATTAAATTAGTTTGAAGCCAATATTTTTTTAATTTTTGTAAAGATATTTGAGTCGAAAGTAATTTTTTACTTTTAGTAATGTTTTTATTTTTTGCAAGAAAACTGTCAATTCGATTTTTCTCAAAATTTAAGTGAAAGTTGAAAACAATATTTTTATTGCTAAAATATTCGAGGTGACAAATATGTTTGTTCAGTTTTTTTGATTTATAAAAACTCGTTAATTTGATTTTTTTTTTCCAAAAACTATACTAGTTTTGTATCGCGTTACAATATACATATAATATAAAATTTAATTCAAGTCTCTAGCGTTATTGGTTCGTGATATATTTAGGGTTAACCAAAATTTTCACCTTTTTTTAAATTGCTTTGGTAAAAAAACCACCCACTCAATTTTTTTAGAGTCCTTTCTGCATCTTTCTGCATTTTTATCTGTATAACAAAATTTATTTGAAGTCGATAACTCTATTGGTTCTTGAGCTATGGACGACGAAAAAACTTCCCGAACGTATACGTACACACGCACGCACAGACATCTCTCTAAAAATCTTTTATTTCGACTCTAGGGACCTTGAAACGTCGAGAAAACGGACCGATTACAATAACTTCCTATGGGAATTTAAGAACGCTTAACGCAAATCGGCTCTTACCCTTAATATCCAAATTTTAGGTCAATCAACCTGCTTCCTTGGGGTGAAGGTACGGGCCAGGACGGAATCAGTGGACTCACTTTTTTCTACTTCTCTACCATCGAAATGTCATTTTTGATTCTTGAGTTCGACATTTTTTACGAATGCAAAACTTGCATATATGACGCAAGTAAAACCGTGATTTTCTAAATTGTGAAATTAAGTCATAAATTGACTTTAAATATCTGAAGAATCCTTCATCTTAACAAGGTTATAACACCAAGGTTGTGAAATAACATGAGTAATTATCATTGATATAATTTTACGTTTAATGTTAAAAAATTATTGGTTGGTAAATGGCACAAAAAAAAACTGCGAAATCGTATAAAAGAAAATTTCAAATCAATACAAAAATACCTACTTCGACACTACATTTACGAAAATAGGTATACGTACTAATAGTTAATAAGTTAAAAAAACTTTCAATTGGATTTTCCTAAGAGTCACACATCTTAAAATAGAAGAGCTGGCAAAATTGTATTAAAGGTACCTACAACAGCAAACAACATATACCTACCTATACCTACCTAAATATAAACTAATTTTTTTTTTTGTTTATGCCCAAGGTCCCAGCTTTATTGTTTACATTTATTTATTAAAAATGATAAAACAAAAGGAGAATTGGAACATAAAAAGACACAAATTTCAATTATCAAATTAATCAAATTATCTGAACCCACATAAAGAATGCATTTTTGTTTTTATTTTTATTTTAAATTACATGCATAGGTATTTATAAATACTGTACCTACCTATCTACTAATCTCAAACAAAATGCTAAGTGTACGGATATTATCGCACTGTCCAGATACTAGTAGGAATTCCCTATGAAATTTCATAAATTACCTGCCTACCTACCAATATCTTTTATATCTAAAATTTGAATTTAAAATAAAACATAAAGAATACATTTTTGTTTTTATTTTTATTTTAAACTACATACATAGGTATTTATAAATACTGTACCTACCTATCTACTAATCTCAAACAAAATGCTAAGTGTACGGATATTATCGCACTGTCCAGGTACTAGTAGGAATTCCCTATGAAATTTCATAAATTACCTGCCTACCTACCAATATCTTTTATATCTAAAAATTGAATTTAAAATAAAACCCACATCCTGGAAAAAATCACCTATCAGTTGATATTTATCTAAAAAAAAAAAAAAAAAAACACCAGCAAAAATATACATAACTATAACCAAACGTATAACTATCCCAATATGTTTCTTCTTCACAAAAATCGCATCGTAGCTTCGTATACATAATACAACCATTTTTCATATACAAAGATCGTACACAGGGAGAAGCAGAGTCATGAATGTAAATAAAAACAAAAATCAGTACAAGATCTTAAACAGCTGATGTAAGCATACAAAAATTTCATTCATCCCCTTATTAGACACAATATTAAGACATGGCCGTTTTTCATATAAAAATGCATTGATATAAAGAAATTACAAAAACAAATTCATCGACCTTCATGTGGAAGCTTAGTATATGAAAACATATACAAGGATAGATTCAAATAGAATGAAATTAACTGTCTCCCTTATTCTGCTGGCTGCTCTCGGTCCCCGATACTACCGCCAACGACGGCGGCGGCGCGGCGTCCGGTCGCGCAAAAAAATGTCTGCCCATGAGAGTACTATAGTTTTCATATACAAAGGTTGTGCTATCCAAAAAAACCAACTATGAATTTTACGTTTTTACGTTCTAACGTGAGCGTGAATTTTACGTTTTTACGTTCTAACGTGAACGTGAATTTTACGTTTTAACGCGAATTTTACGTTTTTTGCGTTTTAACGTGAACGTGAATTTTACGTTGTTTGCGTTTTAACGTGAACGTGAATTTTACGTTCTAACGTGAACGTGAATTTTACGTTTTAACGCGAATTTTACGTTTTTTGCGTTTTAACGTGAACGTGAATTTTACGTTGTTTGCGTTTTAACGTGAACGTGAATTTTACGTTTTTACGTTCTAACGTGAACGTGAATTTTACGTTTTAACGCGAATTTTACGTTTTTTGCGTTTTAACGTGAACGTGAATTTTAGTTGTTTGCGTTTTAACGTGAACGTGAATTTTAAGTTTTTACGTTCTAACGTGAACGTGAATTTTACGTTTTTACGTTCTAACGTGAACGTGAATTTTACGTTTTTACGTTCTAACGTTTGCTAAGCATGGTCTAGAACGTTAGTTTTCATGTACAAAGGTTGTGCTATCCAAAAAATCCAACTATGAAAGTATACCCCACAACCATTTTATCACTGAAAATCCAATCCCACAACCAATGTTGAAATGAAAAAAAAATACAGATGGTGTTAGAAGACGCCGGTATTTAGCATAGATCAGAACCCTGGTGATGCCGGTGCACCGGTGATTAGCATAGATTAGAACCCTGGTGCAGCACCGGTGCACCGGTGAACTCGTACCCTCTAGTTTATACTACTAACATAGCTTAAGGCATACATCTAGAACTAGATTCTCAACTATGAATTATACCAAACATTTATTTTGATTCCATCAACATGTGCCATCATCATCATATGAAACACTCACACACTTCTTTTCCTAATAACATATCTATTAATAGAACCATAACAAAATCACCCTTACTCCAAGTGCCAAGTGATATTCACAAAACCACCACCACCATCCACTGCCATCCCAACTCACCTAGAATCCGATGATGCGCAGACATTCTATGAAACACACACACACACACACTTCTTTTCCTTACACCATATCTATTAATAGAATCCCTAACAACTGATCATCACAAAACCACCACCATCCACTGCCATCCCAACTCAGCAAGATCCTCACTACCTACTCAGATTTACACTGTTGGATTATAAGAAAAATTCCCACGTTTTACCGTCCTAATTCCTACTAATATAAATACACTAGCTTGGGGTCATTATCGAATAGAACTTGAAAATGAAATGTAAAATGATCTTGTGGCAGTGGCCTTAAAATTTAATTAAAAAATAAAAAAATATTAAAAAAATTAACATGTCTTTTTACTTAACGATTCTTTTCTCTCTTCACTCATATGGAACACATTTTCTGAAAAAACTTAACTCTTAAACATCATGTTCTGTTCATGATTTTGTTCAGTTTCCTATGGTGATTTTTGCGTTCCGAACGTGAATTTTACGTTTTTGCGTTTTAACGTGAACGTGAATTTTACGTTTTTGCGTTTTAACGTGAACGTAAATTTTACGTTTTTTGCGTTTTAACGTGAACGTGAATTTTACGTTTTAACGTGAATTTTATGTTTTTTGCGTTTTAACGTGAACGTGAATTTTACGTTTCAACGTGAATTTTACGTTTTTTGCGTTTTAACGTGAACGTGAATTTTACGTTTTAACGTGAATTTTACGTTTTTTGCGTTTTAACGTGAACGTGAATTTTACGTTTTTGCGTTTTAACGTGAACGTGAATTTTACGTTTTAACGTGAATTTTACGTTTTTTGCGTTTTAACTTGAACGTGAATTTTACGTTTTAACGTGAATTTTACGTTTTTTGCGTTTTAACGTGAACGTGAATTTTACGTTTTTGCGTTTTAACGTGAACGTGAATTTTACGTTTTAACGCGAATTTTACGTTTTTGCGTTTTAACGTGAACGTGAATTTTACGTTTTAACGTGAACGTGAATTTTACGTTTTAACGTGAACGTGAATTTTACGTTTTAACGCGAATTTTACGTTTTTGCGTTTTAACGTAAGTTCTTATGATATACCTATTTAGGTATTTATTAAAAGAAGGACCTTCCTATCAACAATTTTGAATGATCAAGGATATAAGCAAATGTTTACTTTTAATAAGGTAAATGACTTTATTTGGATCATTATTTTTAGAGAAGTATTAGCATTTGTAATTGTACTTACATAAATTTGATGCCTTTGTCTCAGTCTAAAGATATATCTATGTAAATTCTAGCAAATCCAATTTTTGTATGCCAGAGTAAAGTTTTTAACTTAGGAATAATTTTTCTATAAATTTGAAATAAACATAACGTTTTATTACTGTTTTAAAATATACGTACGTGCACTTTTGACTAGCGAAATGGGGGTCTATGTCTCTTCGTGTAGGAGGTAGAGGCAATTTTAGAACGAATCAGTTCAATTGACAAACCCAGACTATTTAAAATATTTCCTGTATTTTTAAATTTAAAAATGTACCTGTTAAAAAAGCTTGTTTCCAAAATTTGATTTGTCAAAAAAAAAACCTTAATGTTTCAAAATTCTTATTTGAAAATCTTTAGAGCAGTTTACTTTTTAAATTAATTTTGTACACATACAATTTTTCAATTTTAGTTAAAATATATATTTTTGGTATGCAGTTATTTTGAACTAATTAATTTACAGTTTCGTAATAATGACCCATTTTGGATACATCGAATTTTAAAAAAAATTTACTATTTTTTAAAAAATCCAAAAATAAAGCCAATATAAAAGCTTGTGCAGAAAAAAACTATTGAAATCAGTTGGTTTGTTCTTGAGAAAACTTAAAACCAAAATAACGTGGGGTATCCTTCTGGAGCAATACAAAAATCTATCGGCTTAAGCAACACATAGATGCCTGCCTAAATATAAACCATATTTACATATATGTATGTTGTTTATACCCTCTATAAGGTCCGAGCTTTGTTGTCCACATTAATTTGTTAAAAATGAAGAAAAAAGTAGGATTTATGTAATATAAATAAAAGCCATACATTTCATATTAAAAAAGATCCTGGTGTGCGATCTTATCAAGTATTTTGTATAAAGGAAGCAGAACGAGAAAAATTGTATCTTACCATATATTCGCCAAGATCCGCTACGATTCTATCACCCCACACCGTGTCGTAACCTTTCGCAAGGTATAAATGTTATATTTTATATCCATTTTCAACTCCGATAGCTTCTTTGTTGGCTTGAATCCACTGGCTAGGGTTAATGAATTTGCTTCAAAAGCAGCGAAATCATCCAGAGTAAAAACGGAGTATTCTGCTTCATCGGGGGTAGGAAAGTAGTCATATACAGGATATGATCCTAAATGTCGTATTACACATTGCAAAAGGTTTCTTTGGGGTGAAAAGTAACTAATGAAAAGAAGTATTGGGGTAATAATACATGCTTATATCATATTGATTGCTAATAGTAGAACAATAGAGTTTTTCCCCGCATTCATTCATGTAATTAACATTATCATAAATTTGTATTGTTGACACTTGGAATATCATCGGTGTATATAAGGAAGCAGTTGGATAAATTTATGTATAGCGATCATCATGAATGCATATTTTAATTATCGGCATCCATCCCTATAGATAAAATAATGTGTTGACCTTATTGACATATTTACATTTGTATTCCGCAATAAAAATAACCGTTGGATCATTTTTCAGGATTTTAATGATAAGGGACAGGGTTTAGTAATATGATTGACATGATGCTAGCAAAGCAATAGATAAAGGTATAGCCCTATTAGACAAATGAATGATATGATAGTAGTGAGGTATTAGGCTTTTGTTACACTAATTATTACCTCAATCCAGGAAAAATCCTAAAGCAATAGATATAGATGGTCAAGTCCTATTAGTCAGATGAGTGACATGATGGTAACGATGTATCAGGGTCTTGATATATCAATGCACGTATTATAATCGTAAATTTCAATTGCCGGCATTCATCCTTATAGAAATATAGTGCTAACCCTATTTAAATATTTTTTAAATATTTTTATTTCCGTTGACTTTAAACATCCTCAAAATTTATTCCATTCAAAAATTCTAAAGCATCAGATTGCTGATTTGAATAATAAAGTTAATTATATAATTCATCACAAAACATTAATTCAATGCCTTGATAATGGTTTGGTGCTTAAGAAAATTCATAGAGTGATGCAATTCAAACAATTTCAATGGCTGAAAAAATATATTGATTTAAACAATGAACTAAGAAAAAAAACCACCACAAAGTTTGAAAAGGATCAGCGTAAACTTTGTAATAATGCTGTATTCGGAAAAACTATGGAAAATGTAGACAAACGAAAAGATGTTCGAATTGTCGATTCAATAGAAAGCAAAGGCACTCATCTCGGTAGTCGCGCTCTTATAGCTAAACCTAATTTTCATAGCATATTAGAATTTTCGAAAACCATGGCTGCTATTCAGTTAAAACGAATTTACAGTGTATATAATAAGCCTATATACTTAGGTTTTTGTGTTTTGGAGGTTTCAAAGTATAAAGTGTACGACTTTCATTATGCATACATGAAACCTATATTTACTGACAACCTACATCTGGCCTACATGGATACCGATTCATTTATTTATAAAATAAGAACAGATGATTTTTACAATGATATAAGAAATGATATAATAGATAAATTTGATACTTCGGACTATCCACCCCAAAACTGCTACGGTATTGCCCCAGCTCAATGTGAAAAAGTTAGGATTTATGAAGGATGAAAAAGAATGGTAGAATAATGAAGGAATTTATAGGATTAAGAGCTAAAATGTATAGTATAGACATAGAAGATGCAGCACTAATAAAAAAGGCTAAGGGTGTCAAATCAGCAGCTGTAAAAAAATGTCTTTACAAAATTACAGAGACTGTTTGCTACACAAACAAAACTTCTATAGTAAAATGTTGAACTTTAGATCTAAACACCATACTATATACACCGAATGTATAAACAAATTAAGTTTAAGTTGTTCTGATGACAAAAGATTTATATGTACCAATAATATAAATACACTAGCTTGGCGTCATTATCGAATAGAACTTGAAAATGAAATGTAAAACTGATCTTGTGGCATTGGCCTTTAAATTTAATTAAAAAATAAAAAAAATATTTAAAAAAATTAACATGTCTTTTTACTTAACGATTCTTTTCTCTCTTCACTCATATGGACCACCTTTTCTGAAAAAACTTAACTCTTAAACATCATGTTCTGTTCATGATTTTGTTCAGTTTCCTATGGTGATTTTTGCGTTCCGAACGTGAATTTTACGTTTTTTTACTTTTAACGTGAACGTGAATTTTACGTTTTAACGTGAACGTGAATTTTACGTTTAACGTGAATTTTACGTTTTTTGCGTTTTAACGTGAACGTGAATTTTACGTTTTTACGTTTTAACATGAACGTGAATTTTACGTTTTTGCGTTTTAACGTGAACGTGAATTTTACGTTTAACGTGAATTTTACGTTTCTTGCGTTTTAACATGAACGTGAATTTTACGTTTTAACGCGAATTTTACGTTTTTGCGTTTTAACGTGAACGTGAATTTTACGTTTTTACGTTTTAACGTGAACGTAAATTTCACGTTTTTACGTTCTAACGTGAACGTGAATTTTACGTTTTAACGCGAATTTTACGTTTTTGCGTTTTAACGTAAGTTCTTATGATATACCTGTTTAGGTATTTATTAAAAGAATTACCTTCCTATCAACAATTTCGAATGATCAAGGGTATAAGCAAATGTTTACTTTTAATAAGGTAAAAGACTTTATTTGGATCTTTATTTTTAGAGAAGTATTAGCATTTGTAATTGTACTTACATAAATTTGATGCCTTTGTCTCAGTCTAAAGATATATCTATGTAAATTCTAGCAAATCCAATTTTTGTATGCCAAAGCAAAGTTTTTAACTTAGGAATAATTTTTCTATAAATTTGAAATAAACATAACGTTTTACTACTGTTTTAAAATATACGTACGTGCACTTTTGACTAGCGAAATGGGGGTCTATGTCTCTTCGTGTAGAAGGTAGAGGCAATTTTAGAACGAATCAGTTCAATTGACAAACCAAGACTATTTAAAATATTTCCTGTATTTTTAAATTTAAAAATGTACCTGTTAAAAAAGCTTGTTTCCAAAATTTGATTTGTCAAAAAAAAACCTTAATGTTTCAAAATTCTTATTTGAAAATCCTTAGAGCAGTTTACTTTTTAAATTAATTTTGTACACATACAATTTTTCAATTTAGTTAAAATATATATTTTTGGTATGCAGTTATTTTGAACTAATTAATTTACAGTTTCGTAAAAAACTAATGACCCATTTTGGATACATCGAATTTTGAAAAAAATGTACCAAAATAACGTGGGGTACCCTTCTGGAGCAATACAAAAATCTATCGGCTTAAGAAACACATAGATGCCTGCTTAAATATAAACCATATTTACATATATGTTGTTTATGCCCTCTATAAGGTCCGAGCTTTGTTGTCCACATTAATTTGTTAAAAATGAAGCAAAAAGTAGAATTTATGTAATATATGTAAATAAGAGCCATACATTTCATATTAAAAAAGATCCTGGTGTGCGATCTTATATAAACAAATACAAATTGGACGAATTAAATTAATTTGAAGTCAATATCTTCTATTGTTCGCGAGATTTCGAGAACCGAGCATAATTGTTTACCAATGTTGCGTACTATTTTTTGTAGATTTTAATTTTTTATGAAAAAACTGACTGTTGGACTTTTATAAAAAAATCACTGTGAGATTAAATTAGTTTGAAGCCAATATTTTTAATTTTTGTAAAGATATTTGAGTCGAAAGTAATTTTTTACCAACTTTTAGTATAATGTTTTTATTTTTTGCAAGAAAACTGTCAATTCGGTTTTTCTCAAAATTTAAGTGAAAGTTGAAAACAATATTTTTGTTCGTAAAATATTCGAGGTGACAAATATTTTTGTTCAGTTTTTTTGATTTATAAAAAAACGTTAATTTGATTTTTTTCCCAAAAAATATACTAGTTTTGTATCGCGTTACAATATACATAGGGGAGAGTACGATAACTTTGGCGACAAAGTTTAATGACGGATTTGTATAAAACAGCTGAAAACAAGCATTTTTTACTATGGGAGGGGGGGTCTATCTCCCCCCGTTTAGGCGGTAGGGGCAATTTAAAAAAATATGCACATTAAATGGAAAACAAATAATTAAAAAATAACGGTAATACTTACAATTAAGTATTATACCTTTTTTTAAAGCCAACATTTTTGTCTATTAGCTTGTTTTTAAATCAAGTCAAAACTATGCATAGTTTTTGAAAAAAATTGTTTTAAACTAAAAACTAACTAACTAAAAACTATCTACTGTTTTTTTTAGAATTCATTGCTCTTATTTGTTTTTGATCAAAAACTAAAAACTAGATGAATTTATGTCTTCTAGTTCTTAAGAAAATTGAAAATTACCAAGATAGTAATAATCGAATATGGATTAAGATACACCTAGGGTAAATTAATTTTTCTTAAATCCAGCTTATTTAAATGCAAAAGAAACTTTGCATGCACCCCATCTTGCACCCACCGAACCTTGCCCCCTCCCCACCTTGCACGCACTCCAACTTGCACCCACCCCAAATCATATAGTGTTCCCAAGTAGGGGGGTTACAGGGGGGCAGCATGCCCCGCCCCCCTTACAGATCCTACTGTTGCATACACCCAAACTCGCACACACCTTACTGTTGCATACACCCAAACTCGCACCTACCATTGTTACTATCAAAATAAGACCACTCAAGCAAAAAAAAAAGAATTAAATTAAAATAGTAGTTGTGGTTATTTTTAAAGAATTAAATTAAAATAGTAGTTTTGGTTATTTTTAATTTTCTCAAAAACTAAAAGACATAAAATCATCTAGTTTTCAGTTTTTGATCAAAAACAAATAAGAGCAATAAATTCTGAAATAAAAACAATGATAGATAATCTTGAAGTATTGAAAAATTACACTTTAAACCTTTTTTCTTATCTTTTTTTACTCACATTTTGAGTTTAAAATCAAATTTTTCAAAAACTACGCATAGTTTTGACTTGAATTAAAAACTGGCTAATAAAACAGAATGTTGGCTTTAAAAAAATATATACAACTTAATTGTAAGTATCACCGTTATTTTTTAATTACTTTTTTCCATTTTAAATAATAATTTTTTTAAATTGCCCCTACCGCTTAAACGGGGGGAGATAGAACCCCTCCCATAGTAAAAAATGCTTGTATTAAGCCCCTCTACCAAAAACCGTTATTATATCTTGGCGCCAAAGTTATCGTACTCGTGCCTATACATACATATAATATAAAATTTAATTCAAGTCTCTAGCGTTATTGGTTCGTGATATATTTAGGGTTAACCAAAATTTTCACCTTTTTTTAAATTGCTTTGGTAAAAAACCACCCACTCAATTTTTTTTTAGAGTCCTTTCTGTATCTTTCTGCATTATTATCTGTATAACAAAATTTATTTGAAGTCGATAACTCTATTAGTTCTTGAGCTATGGACGACGAAAAAAACTCCCCGAACGTACGTACACCGCGCACACACATACATACATCTCTCTAAAAATCTTTTATTTCGACTCTAGGGACCTCTAAACTTCGAGGAAACGGACCGATTTCAATAACTTCCTATGGGAATTTAAGAACGCTTAACGCGAATCGGCTCTTACCCTTAATTTCCAAATTTTAGGTCAATCAACCTAATGATTTGGGGTGAAGGTACGGGCTAGGACGGAATCAGTGGACTCACTTTTTTCTACTTCTCTACCATCGAAATGTCATTTTTGATTAAAATCTTGAGTTCGAAATTTTTTACGAATGCAAAACTTGCCTATATGACGCAAGTAAAAAAATTAATTTCAGACCATGATTTTCCAAATTGTGAAATTAAGTCTTAAATTGACTTTAAATATCTGAAGAATCCTTCATCTTAACAAGGTTATAACACCAAGGTTGTGAAATAACATGAGTAATTATCATTGGTATAATTTTGCGTTTAATGTGAATGTTATGTATCTTGATGTAAATAATATGAATACAAAGTATGAAGTATAATTGTCTAGTAAAGATCCCACTTCTTATGTAAAAGAAACCTTACTTATATAAATAATTATTGCGGTACAACATCATGCAATTGTCATACATACTCTACTTTCTTATACCTAGATTTAAGCCTAACTTTGTAACATGAATTGTCTAATAAACGAACTGTCGTGCTTACCGGTTGTCTTTCAATATATAATATTGGCGACGAGTAAACCTACGAAATCACGTGTGTGAATAGAAAACGTTTTGCACAGTTGTTAAACTATACAAAATATATATGTATATAAAAAAAAAAAAATATTTTGTATAAAATATCAAAAGTTCAAATTAAATATATTTTGTATAAAATATCAAAAAGTTGACAAGCCAAATTGGCATTAATTGGATCCATCGAACAATTTGTAATCGGCGATGACTTCGACGAATTTCAAAAGACTATGGACACAATTTTGAAAGGTTTAGAAGGTGTAGAGGTGTACATAGACGATATTCTTGTTGCAGGTAGGTCCACGGTAGAATGCAAAAATAGGCTTTGGAATGTTCTCAAGCGGTTAGAAGAATATAATGTTCGAGTCAATTGGGAAAAATGTAAATTTTTTCAATCAAGTCTTGAGTACCTTGGTCATAACATTTCAGAAAACGGAATAAGTCCCGCAAAGTCTAAAAGTGAAGCTATTATTGCACCTCAGCCACAAAGTAAAGAACAGTTGCAAAGTTATTTAGGTTTAATAAATTATTATTCCAAGTTTTTGCCGAACTCAGCTGATCTCTTAAGTCCACTTTATAGACTTTTGCATAAAAATGTCCAATTCATGTGGGATGAAAATTGTATGAAAGCTTTTGAGAACAGCAAGCTTTTGCTATCCAACAACAGTTTTTTAGCTTATTTTAATCCAAAGCTTCCTATTACCATAACATGTGATGCTTCGCCATACGGTGTTGGAGCGATTCTAAGCATAGTAGAGTCAGACGTGGAGAAGCCTTGTTATATGGTATCGGCTACTCTCAGTGCAGCTGAAAAAAATTATTCTCAGCTCGACCGCGAATCTCTAGCTGTAGTCTTTGCGATAAAGAAATTCCACAAATTTGTTTTCGGTTTTAGATTTGTAGTCTATACCGACCACAAGCCTCTAGAAAGCTTGTTGGGAGATCAAAAAGCACTTAGTAATATAGTGTCGATTCGGTTCCACAGGTGGATATTGTTTTTGTCAACATATAAGTGTAAAATTACATATATATACCAGGGAAAAAGTTACAAAATGCAGATGGCCTATCGCGTTTGCCACAGAACAGCCCGACTGGCGTAAGCGAATATAATTTAAATTATTTTATAAATTATTTTGGTTCTCAAGAAGGGAATATTCCTTTAGATATCAAAGAAATTGGTGTAGCCACAGTTAAAGATCCACTACTACTTGCGGTCATGGAGTGTACAAAAGAAGTTTGGCTTAATTATAATGAGAAAAAGAACCCTAACTCGTTGCTGACTTCTTTTTACAAAGTGAGAAAATCAATAAGTGTTAATGATAATTGTCTATATTATGGAGACAGGGTTGTTATACCATCAATTTTTCAAGTTAAAGTACTTAACATTTTGCATGATCAACATATACATAGGTATAGTTTGCATGAAATTATTAGCTAGGGATAGTGTTTGGTGGCCATTAATAGATACAAAAATAGAACAATTTGTCAAAAGCTGTATTATTTGTCAAAAAGGGCAAAATAAAACAAAAGATTGTCCAAATTTCACATGGAACAAAACTGATTTTCCTTTTGAATGGATGCATGTTGATCTTTTTCAATTTGGTGGAAAAGATTTCTTAATAGCAGTAGATGATTATAGTAAATGGATTTCAATTTATATTTTAACGAAAACTACCGCGTTGTCCATTATTGAAAAACTTAAAAATTTGTTTTCCATATTCGGCTTTTGTAAAACACTAGTTAGCGATAACGGTCCACAATTTTCTAGTTATGAATTTAAAACGTTTTTAAAGACAAATGGAATTGAATATTTGCTGAGTCCCGTTTACCATCCGGAAAGTAATGGGTTAGCGGAAAGAGCCGTTGGTACTTCCAAGAAAGCTTTAATCTCTTATTTAAATGGTACCATAGCTGATAAACTCTCCCTCGAAGCAAAAATTTTAAACTTTTTATTTAAATACAGAAATACACCCACTACTGTGACAGGAATTTCGCCAAGTAAAGTAGTTTTTGTTTTTAAACCTAGAACTTTATTAACATAGATACGTAAACGATAATAAAGATAAACAAATAATAAAACCTGTACAAAATAAATATAAGAGAAAGAAACTGGAAGTCTATGAACAATTTTTGGATGAAAAAAATTATTCAATAGATTTTGTTGTTAATGAAAAAGTTTTATATCTGAATCCAAATAATTGCTATGCGAAATATATACCCGCAATTATTATAAAACAAAATACTAACATGTTATATACAACAGAATGTAACCGCAGACGAAAAATTGTTCATAGAAATCAGTTAAAAAAGTACAAATATGATTTGTACATCCCTCCAGATAATATAAAATTAAATAAAGAAGAAGTAGAGTCAAAACATGACTTTAAAGAAACTGAAACCATAGCTAAAACTGAAAAAGAGAAAGAAATAAATAAAAGAAAAATTAAAATGCCCACAACCAAAATAAAAATTTTAAATGAACAGTATCGGAAAAAAATTAAGAAACCGAAAGCCTGTAAAATATAAATATTGAAATATTATTATTCATAAAGTTTATCCAATTTGAAATTAATGAAAAATACTTGTTTTCTTGAATTTATATAACTTATGAACTATGTATATATGTAATTTAAATTTTAATATAAGAAGTTTTTATTTATTTTTAAAAAGGAGGTGATGTTATGTATCTTGATGTAAATAATATGAATAAAAAGTATGAAGTATAATTGTCTAGTAAAGATCCCACTTCTTATGTAAAAGAAACCTTACTTATATAAATAATTATTGCGGTACAACATCATGCAATTGTCATACATACCAGCGTTGCCAAAATGTGCCCGATCGGGCCATTTGGCACTAAGTTTTCTATTTTGGCCCGTGGCCCGGGGCCAACATGAAATGGCCCGCATATCATATATTTTCTTTTTTCTAAAACAACAAATGCAATCTTTTCATTCCATCAACAAAATTATCAATGTGTTTCCTCCATATACAACTTCCCATATTGAACTCATTCATTCAGACTGACATGACGTTTGCTTTTCATTTTGTTTTCACCAATCGCCACTTTATTTTTTTTCCCCTACCTAGTACGTATCTCGTCTGTTTGTTTTGTCATATCTACAATTTCTTAAAACACAGCCCAAAAAGGCAAGAAGAACTTAAAGTTTTTCAAGAATATCTTGATTTGAAGAATACTAAAATAAAGAAAGTTGTTGCAACGCAAACAAAAAATTTAATGTTATTTTAAAAAAAATTGTTAAAGCTGAGTACTTAGAAAGCCTAGACAATATATTTGAAGTTGAATTCGAACAGTTCTCTTTGAAATCCTTAAATGGAATATATTTTGGCTACGGATTTGATGACTTATTCAAAAATTGAATTTAATTAATTTAATTCGAAATATAATAACTTTATTTAGAAAAGATAAATTGTTATTATTTTCTTAAACAAATTTTTTCTGAGGAAGTGGGCTAGTGGCCCGCACATTTTGGAAATGGCCCTCAAAATGGCCCTTAAAATTTTTGTCTTCGCGGCAACGCTGATACATACTCTACTTTCTTATACCTAGATTTAAGCCTAACTTTGTAACATGAATTGTCTAATAAACGAACTGTCGTGCTTACCGGTTGTCTTTCAATATATAATATTGGCGACGAGTAAACCTACGAAATCACGTGTGTGAATAGAAAACGTTTTGCACAGTTGTTAAACAATACAAAATATATATGTATATAAAAAAAAAAATATTTTGTATAAAATATCAAAAGTTCAAATTAAATATATTTTGTATAAAATATCAAAAAGTTGACAAGCCAAATTGGCATTAATTGGATCCATCGAACAATTTGTAATCGGCGATGACTTCGACGAATTTCAAAAGACTATGGACACAATTTTGAAAGGTTTAGAAGGTGTAGAGGTGTACATAGACGATATTCTTGTTGCAGGTAGGTCCACGGTAGAATGCAAAAATAGGCTTTGGAATGTTCTCAAGCGGTTAGAAGAATATAATGTTCGAGTCAATTGGGAAAAATGTAAATTTTTTCAATCAAGTCTTGAGTACCTTGGTCATAACATTTCAGAAAACGGAATAAGTCCCGCAAAGTCTAAAAGTGAAGCTATTATTGCACCTCAGCCACAAAGTAAAGAACAGTTGCAAAGTTATTTAGGTTTAATAAATTATTATTCCAAGTTTTTGCCGAACTCAGCTGATCTCTTAAGTCCACTTTATAGAATTTTGCATAAAAATGTCCAATTCATGTGGGATGAAAATTGTATGAAAGCTTTTGAGAACAGCAAGCTTTTGCTATCCAACAACAGTTTTTTAGCTTATTTTAATCCAAAGCTTCCTATTACCATAACATGTGATGCTTCGCCATACGGTGTTGGAGCGATTCTAAGCATAGTAGAGTCAGACGTGGAGAAGCCTTGTTATATGGTATCGGCTACTCTCAGTGCAGCTGAAAAAAATTATTCTCAGCTCGACCGCGAATCTCTAGCTGTAGTCTTTGCGATAAAGAAATTCCACAAATTTGTTTTCGGTTTTAGATTTGTAGTCTATACCGACCACAAGCCTCTAGAAAGCTTGTTGGGAGATCAAAAAGCACTTAGTAATATAGTGTCGATTCGGTTCCACAGGTGGATATTGTTTTTGTCAACATATAAGTGTAAAATTACATATATATACCAGGGAAAAAGTTACAAAATGCAGATGGCCTATCGCGTTTGCCACAGAACAGCCCGACTGGCGTAAGCGAATATAATTTAAATTATTTTATAAATTATTTTGGTTCTCAAGAAGGGAATATTCCTTTAGATATCAAAGAAATTGGTGTAGCCACAGTTAAAGATCCACTACTACTTGCGGTCATGGAGTGTACAAAAGAAGTTTGGCTTAATTATAATGAGAAAAAGAACCCTAACTCGTTGCTGACTTCTTTTTACAAAGTGAGAAAATCAATAAGTGTTAATGATAATTGTCTATATTATGGAGACAGGGTTGTTATACCATCAATTTTTCAAGTTAAAGTACTTAACATTTTGCATGATCAACATATACATAGGTATAGTTTGCATGAAATTATTAGCTAGGGATAGTGTTTGGTGGCCATTAATAGATACAAAAATAGAACAATTTGTCAAAAGCTGTATTATTTGTCAAAAAGGGCAAAATAAAACAAAAGATTGTCCAAATTTCACATGGAACAAAACTGATTTTCCTTTTGAATGGATGCATGTTGATCTTTTTCAATTTGGTGGAAAAGATTTCTTAATAGCAGTAGATGATTATAGTAAATGGATTTCAATTTATATTTTAACGAAAACTACCGCGTTGTCCATTATTGAAAAACTTAAAAATTTGTTTTCCATATTCGGCTTTTGTAAAACACTAGTTAGCGATAACGGTCCACAATTTTCTAGTTATGAATTTAAAACGTTTTTAAAGACAAATGGAATTGAATATTTGCTGAGTCCCGTTTACCATCCGGAAAGTAATGGGTTAGCGGAAAGAGCCGTTGGTACTTCCAAGAAAGCTTTAATCTCTTATTTAAATGGTACCATAGCTGATAAACTCTCCCTCGAAGCAAAAATTTTAAACTTTTTATTTAAATACAGAAATACACCCACTACTGTGACAGGAATTTCGCCAAGTAAAGTAGTTTTTGTTTTTAAACCTAGAACTTTATTAACATAGATACGTAAACGATAATAAAGATAAACAAATAATAAAACCTGTACAAAATGAATATAAGAGAAAGAAACTGGAAGTCTATGAACAATTTTTGGATGAAAAAAATTATTCAATAGATTTTGTTGTTAATGAAAAAGTTTTATATCTGAATCCAAATAATTGCTATGCGAAATATATACCCGCAATTATTATAAAACAAAATACTAACATGTTATATACAACAGAATGTAACCGCAGACGAAAAATTGTTCATAGAAATCAGTTAAAAAAGTACAAATATGATTTGTACATCCCTCCAGATAATATAAAATTAAATAAAGAAGAAGTAGAGTCAAAACATGACTTTAAAGAAACTGAAACCATAGCTAAAACTGAAAAAGAGAAAGAAATAAAT
The DNA here is from genome assembly GCA_920104205.1 of Eupeodes latifasciatus. Taxonomy (NCBI): domain Eukaryota; kingdom Metazoa; phylum Arthropoda; class Insecta; order Diptera; family Syrphidae; genus Eupeodes; species Eupeodes latifasciatus. Next base: position 24,806,538 of record OV049927.1, read on the forward strand.
AAAAGAAAAATTAAAATGCCCACAACCAAAATAAAAATTTTAAATGAACAGTATCGGAAAAAAATTAAGAAACCGAAAGCCTGTAAAATATAAATATTGAAATATTATTATTCATAAAGTTTATCCAATTTGAAATTAATGAAAAATACTTGTTTTCTTGAATTTATATAACTTATGAACTATGTATATATGTAATTTAAATTTTAATATAAGAAGTTTTTATTTATTTTTAAAAAGGAGGTGATGTTATGTATCTTGATGTAAATAATATGAATAAAAAGTATGAAGTATAATTGTCTAGTACAGATCCCACTTCTTATGTAAAAGAAACCTTACTTATATAAATAATTATTGCGGTACAACATCATGCAATTGTCATACATACTCTACTTTCTTATACCTAGATTTAAGCCTAACTTTGTAACATGAATTGTCTAATAAACGAACTGTCGTGCTTACCGGTTGTCTTTCAATATATAATAGTTAAAAAATTATTGGTTGGTAAGTGGCACAAAAAAAAAACTGCGAAATCGTATAAAAGAAAATTTCAAATCAATACAAAAATACCTACTTCGACACTACATTTACGAAACTAGGAATACTTACTAATAGTTAATAAGTTAAAAAAAAACTTTCAATTGGATTTTCCTAAGAGTCACACATCTTAAAATAGAAGAGCTGACAAAATTGTATTAAAGGTATCTACAACAGCAAACAACATATACCTACCTACCAGTGTTACCGCTGGGATTTTTGAAAAGGTCGCAAAAAAAGGGTCAAATGAAAAAAAAAGTCGCATTTAGATTTTTTTTAATACATACCTAAATCAAACAAAATCTGTATAAATTGCAAAAAAAATGAGTTGTTTTTTAGTTTTTTATTAGGCATACCGTCTAAAGAAAAATAAATTCTTATACTAGTATTCAATACATTCGATTTATATCACACACGTTCCTTTTTTTAATAAATATCTACGTTAAAGAGTATATGTAGCTATATAACATTAAATAACAATAACAGTCAATTCAGTTGATTTAAGTTATATTAACTCAAGTTTTAAAGTTAAACTAAAAAATAAATAAATTCATATTCTATTCAGTTCTTTTGAAATACAAAAATTAAGGTACATTTTAGGAATTTATATTATTTATATACATACCATACATATATTTGACTTTTACATTTACATTATTTTTAAAATAGGAGTCATTATTTGTTTATGATTAATTTACGGTAGCTTTTTATAAGCTCCTCTGAAGATTTCCATTCATCAAGAGTTTACTTTTCTAAAATAAACATATTCTCCGAGAGGGTTTTTAATTGCTCCGATCTTATGCCAAAACTCCTCCAAATTTGGCAGTTCCAAAAAACTTTCATAATTCTTTTCATGAATTTTGAATTCTAAAAGCTTGTATTCTTCAATTACTTTTTCAGGTTGAATTATAAGGTGTTGATAGTCTGATACTAGATAATTATAATTAAACTCTTCGCCTAGTTTGATTACTTGAGGATCCAAGTGCCTCAAAACCGAAAACTTCCTATCATTAGTATCAAACCTGGAAATAATTTGCCTGCAAATTAGTTGGTAATAAATAAAAATTTTACTTCTTATATTTTCAATATCCGAACTGGAAATACTTTCTTGTTTTATATATGTTTCCGCTTCATTCCCTATGTAAATATCACTTACAATTTTTATATTTTTTGGGTCTATAAAATTAATCTCTTTAATTTTAGTGCGTAGTATATATTCTTTTGTTAAAACATTTTTGTAAATCATTATCAAAATGTCTTTAAATGAAATGGCTAAGTGAATTTGAATTGTAGAAACGAATTTTTATGCTAGAATAGCAAGATTTCGATTCTGAGCGAACGTGATCGAGTCGACCCAAACAATTTCAACTTGATACCATTTTATAGATTGAAAGTATGTGTGACAGTGTTAGATATGTTCTTATTTCAATGGAAGTTTGGAAATTTTGTATGAATTAAGGAAATAACTTATCGTTTCCATGTATTTTTCTAGAGATGGGGTCAAAAAAGTCGCATAACTTTTTAAAAAGGGTTAAAATAGACAATTTTTTAAAAAGTCGTATCATGCAGTGTTACCGCTGGGATTTTTAAAAAGGTCGCAAAAAAAAGGGTCAAATGAAAAAAAAAGTCGCATTCAGTATTTTTTTTTAATACATACCTACCTAAATCAAAAGAAATCTGTATAAATTGCAGAAAAAAATGAGTTGTTTTTTAGTTTTTTATTAGGTATACCTTCTAAAGAAAAATAAATTCTTATACTAGTATTCAATACATTCGATTTATATCACACACTTTCCGTTTTACTGCTGGAACACAATGGTGTCGGAGCCGGAGTCGGAGTCGTAACTGGAATAGCTGTCAAAGTATTCAATGTACGCAAACGCAAATGTACGAACACAACGCGACGCAACTGGAATCGGAGTCGCAGCCAGAGTCGGAAGAGTTGACCAACTTTTAACTTTGACGTACGACACATGTGACGTTTCCATTTTTGAAGTGAATAACTTGGTGATTATATTTTTTTTTTAATAGTTTTTCAATAAAAAAGTGGAAAAATATTTAAATAAGAAATAAAAGTGAACAAAAAAATATTTTCTGAGAAATTTGATGTGGTTGTAAACTGCAAATATACCAAATAACATCAAAAAGCCGTACGACGCATTGTGTGCGTACTTTCTGTTAACGTACGACAGCTATTCCGACTCCGTCTGCGGCTCCGATTTTCGCATTGTGTTCTAGCAGTTAGGTATTCAAATGACAAATCTTCAAAATATGACATTTGAATATTATATATAGATGCATTTATACATTACATTACATTACATTACATTACACACTACTCAGCACATAAATGTACAGAGTAGAGAACACAGCACCTTGAGCGACTAGACTATATAAGGTGATAACAACACAAGACATTAATACAAGACAGAAGGACAGAAGAGAAAGAACAACAGAAAGAAAGAACACATGACAACAGCACGCGGTAGGTTTCGAGACGGTCCCCCATCTGAGTACTAACCACGCTCACTGATGCTTGATTTCGGTGATCGATGGGAACCGATGCTTTTTTTTTTTTTTTTTTCCAAATTCATTTTTATTAATTCATTCTTAAGACTATCTTAAAGCTAGACAAAAATTCATAAAACTAGCCTAATTATCCATAACTTACAACTAACTTACTGGTCCCATACGGACACTCTAAGTTAAACAATAATACTTAATGCTAATGCCTTTCGGCCCTAAGATCTATTTAACTTCAATTATATTTTATTTATTTTTTTATTCATTAGAAAATTTCAAAAAAACTAATATCAATGTCCTTTTTTTATTTTTACTTAAAAACTACTTAAAATAAGGTCCTTAATATAAAACTTAAAGCTAACTAAAACTACCTATTCTACCTATAAACTACTTAAAACTAGAACAACCACAGCAGCAAATCTAACTATCTAACGTTTTTTGTTTTTCATATTTTGTCTTTTTTTTTTATTTATTTTTTTTTTTTTTTGATTATTCCATGTTTTTTTAAATTTTTTTTTTGTATTTTTTTTGTATTTTTCTTTTTTGTATTTTTTGTATTTTTTTTTAATGTTTTTTTTTGTGCCACCATGCCTATTCTACTTAAAACTAAACCCTAAAACTATAAAACAAGTATGTAAGCCGGCCAAGGCTTAAAACCCCATCCCAACTACTCACTATCAAGTGCCGATTGAAGCCACCAAAACTGGCTCTCCTGCTTCACCCTATCAGTTCGGTCCCGTTCGGACACAGCCCTACTGAACCGAAGGAGCTCTGCTCCGCCTTGTGCCATGACGTCCCGATTGTACAGGAGTCGCCTATCCAAGGTTCGTCGTCTGACGTGGTAGATTAACGGAACTGCCAATCTATCCTGTATCAGACCGCATCTATCTAAAAAGAGGAATGCCTCTGGTGGAATGAAGCCGCTCAAGCGTGCACTTTCAAAATACTCGTCGTTCGGATAGAACGCCCCGAAAATTAAATTGTTGGTCGAAGACATAGCTCTTGCAATGTGACCTCGAACGAGTTTTATCACGAAATTGTCAATTCTGTTGATTCGAGCCCCGTTGTATAGGACCTCGTTGGAATAGTAATGCACGTAAGAAGATTCGGCTGTTCGATATAAGCCGGTACAGCGTCGTAAACACTGCCGCTCGAACACCCGAAACTTCTCCATCTGGGAAGGGGCAACGTTGAACCACACAGGACAACCATAAACGATCATCGGCCGTATGAGGGCCATGTAGCAAATTACCTTCGCTCTGGAGTCAAGCCGACTGCTAAAAAACAGCCGTTTCGTCAGAGCGAAGGCTCCTCTGGCCCTGGTCAGAGCAGCATTTATATGTCTATCGAAATATAAATACTGATCTAACCAGATACCGAGGTACTTCACTACACTTTTGCTCGCTAATCGCTGCCCGTGAAGATCAACGATAACCATCTTGCGCCAATTCTTGCACGTATCCCTCGTGGCCCCAGCCAACGGAGTCCGGAACAGAATTGTCTCCGACTTCTGGACATTTATTTTCAGTTTCCAGTCATCGCAATATCGCTGAATCTTGTCGAAATCACGCTGCAAGAGAATTCTAATAACCTCAACCTTTCGGGCCGTTCTGTACGCAATTAGATCGTCGGCGTACGCAATTGCCTTTGTAAGACTACCTATCAGATCGCTGGTGTAAATGCTGAAGAGAATCGGCGAATTCACCGCTCCCTGTTGAAGACCATTTTTAATTAAGAATGTTGTGGTAGAAGTTACATTGCCACTTTTGACAACAAACTTTCTACCGTTAAGCATATCATAAAGTATATACAACAATGGCTTGCTTATGCCAAGCCTGCTCAGTTTTAGGTAAAGACCCTCTAACCATACGGTGTCAAAGGCCTTTTCCAAATCAACCAAAACAGCACCTGTGCATTGTTGTTTTGTTTTATTCCATTGGATATCAGAAACGAGTTTAGACGCAGCATGAATTGTGTCATGACCCGCCTTGAACCCGAACTGTTTATCCGGAATTATTTTGTTATCCGCAGCCCACTTAGTCAGAGCCCTATTGATGATCTTTTCGAAAACTTTGCTGATGCTCGGAAGAAGACTTATCGACCGAAGATTTGACGGGTTGGAGTTGTCCTTTCCCTTTTTCGGGAGAGGATGAACCACAGCGGTCTTCCAATGCACTGGATAATATGCATTATTCAGTGCATTATTGAAGAGTGTGGTGTAAATGTCAATTGCCTCCATCGGTAAATGTCTTAGTACAACGTTGGATATACCATCGACACCTGCTGACTTTTTATTTTTTATTGAGTTGAAGATGAGCTGAAGCTCAACCTTCGTCACTAACAAGGGACTTGGTCCCGTTTGCTCGGCGATTATGGCATTTGCCAAGGAATCGTCATTGAACCGCATGAAACCGCGGTTCTCAGATCGCCATTGTGTCATATCATTTCGAAGGTAAAAATGATTAAGTAGGGCTCTGTTTTCCAGGTCGTGGTTGGGGCGAGTGCTAGCATTCACCTTGTACACTTGCTGGAAAGCAGCTCCCACCGCCTCCACTTTTTCCTTCGGATCTTCAATTATATAAAAGTCATCGTCAAAGATGGCTTCTTCTGGATCTATTTGCGCTGTCATAAGTACGTCTCTGTTCTCTTCAGTTCTTTGGAGTTTCAGACACGGAAGGTCATTGTCGTTCTTTTTCCTGAATATCTTGTTGATTTTCGGGAACATACTAGGGTCACTGGAATTAACTGACCGGATCTTGCGGTCCCAGTACTTGTTAATTGATAACCTGTAGTTCTCCTTAATCAACAGATTGACATTTTTTATTGACGACTTCAGTGTCCTAACCTCCAAGTCGTGTGGGTCTGTAAGTCGTCTGTACAAGTTTTTGAGTCTTGTCAGTAAGCCACTCTTGTGCTTACGTAGTGCGTCAATAGTCGAGTTTCTGTAAGCGTCCATTTGGTCCCGTTCTTTGTACTTTGGTATTGTCCGTTCCATTGTTCGTTTTATTGTTTCATTCATCTGTTGTAAATGTTGGTCAATTTCTGTATTTGTCAGGTTTCTGTTGTTTGGTGGGGCTATGTCACTCGAACGAAGTTCTCTCGCTAGGGCGTTGGTGAAACGAGGCCAACGCATCTTACTGTAATTGTAAGAGTGCGTTGCAACGTATTCCTCCAACTCCACGCGTTCGTTCGGAATCTGTATTACAGCAGCCAGTCCGCAGTGATCACTGTCGTACTCGACTGTCTGTAAGCAGTTTCGAGGGTGATTACCCACTTTGTCTGTAACTGTCAGTCTGGTGTCGTACAGCAAAAGATCCAGAAAGGAGCCGGTTCTTGGATACGATGCCTTTTCAGTAGCCAGCAGGTCGACGCCATATTCAACGCTGTAAAGATTCATCAAATTAAAAAGATGGTTACCTCTGGGATTACTATGTTGATTTCCCCAATCTTCATGTTTTGCGTTCAAATCACCGGCCAAGATGAAATAGTTTTCTTCCAAGCTCAGTTTCAGTTCCCTAAAAAGAATCTCGAGTTCCGAAGCAAAGTAAGTAACCTGCGGAGCTCCAGCCGCATAAGCCGCAATCATATACATCCGCTTCCCTTGAGTGAGAGAGATGCATACAACGCAAACTTCTAGCGTCTTGAGCTTTCGCAATTCATTGTTGTATATGACTTTATAATTAATGCCTTTTCGTATAAAGAGAGCGACACCGCCCGCTTGAGTGGAGTCGGGCCGGTCTCTTCTTACGATATTGTAATTTTTATGAGTCAATTTGTGTTTGTGGTTTAGCTTGGTTTCGCTAGCCATAAACACATCGGGACTGTAGTCTTTCAACAATTGAAACATATTGGCTCTTCGTTCAATCCTAATCAGTGAATTTACATTCACAGCTAGGACTTTTAGGCGCGTCTCCGGCAGCGCGCCCATTATGGTCTAAATTGCGCCAGGCCAGGCAACAAAGAGTAGAGATGATCTTCCCTTTTGCCTTGCTCCTTTATCTGACTTTGCAGCCCTGTAAGTTGACCTTGAATGCTCAACAACAAGGCTACAATGTCAGGCTGCACCTCTGGTGCCTTAGGCACAGGGGCCTTTGGGGCAACCGTTGGTGGAGCCTGTCTCGTTTTCCCATTCCCTGACACCATTTGGGCGTAAGAGAATTTGGGATCCACGAATTTTTGTGTTGGAGCCTGTCGAACTGTTCGACTTCCTTCGGCTTTTTGACTGGCCTGTTTTTGTTTCATTTGCTGGACCTTAGGGCAACCCCTATAGTTAGCCGGGTGCCCTTGGTTTCCACAAAGGACACACTTGAGTTGGGTCAAATCCTCAACCCGCTCATTTCCCAGCTTGCATTCTCCCTCGTTGTGGGTTTCGGAGCACCTGACGCAGCGCAACTGCATATTGCAGTTAGCTCCGGCATGGCCGAACCTCTGGCACTTCGTACATTGTAAAATGTCGTCGTGCCTTTTTAATGTCTCCCAGTGTATGGCTTGATAGTCGAGGCATTTGATTTCCCTCAGACTCTCAAGACTACTTTGGGGCGATAATGTTACGAGGAACATTGGCAGCCTGTAACCCCCTCGCCTGGACTTCACCGTAGTGAAAGGCTTGACCCCGATGAAATCGAGATCGTCGATGGCTTTTTGGCGGAGCTCAGCTAAGAGCGCCTCCGGTTCCGTGCAGGAACTTATGCCCTTTAGTAGGACCGTCTTAAATTTTTCGCTTTTCGGCGTGAAGCTGAAGAACTCAGCGGTGGCCTGCTTAAGCACTTCTTTCAGTAGCTTGTATTCGGCCAGTGAGAAGCACTGTACCGAATACCGCTTTTCTTTTTCATTCAAAATATTTATTACAAATTTGCCCTTAGTGGCCGACTTACATACCTGTTTCAAGTCCTGCAGGTCAACCCGGTAGGTCCTGATTGGTGGCACCTTCTCTTTCTTGGGCTGTGGTTGTTGCTGGTGTTGCTGCTTCTGTTTCTGCTGCTGCTGTTTCTGTTGCTGCTGTTTCTGCTGCTGCTGTTTCGGCTGCTGTTGTTGCTGCTGCATTGCTTTAGTGGAGGTCGATGGGCCCTCAGCAATTGGGCCTGTCACTGCTGATGGCGGTTTTTTATTTTGCACCGCCTCTGTGCTTATGATTGCGGGCTTTTGCTGTTGCTGCTGTGGTTGCTGTTTTTTTGTTTGTTTCTGCTGTTGTTGTTGCTGGACTCGCTCCGCTGCCTCTTTTTGGCGGCGAGCTTCTTGTTTGAGCCTCAGTTGGCTGAGTAGCGGCTCCATCTCCTCCTTAAGTTTCTTAAGGCTTTCCTCATACTGGCTGATTTTAGCCTGTTTGGCTTGCAGGTCCTTCATCAACCTTGCTTCATTTTGGAGGTCCACATCCACCTCCAACGCCTTTTTTGTCGACGGCTCTGTCTGTGCTAGGCTCTCGATCCGATTATTCGGCGACCTAAATTGCCCTTCTCCTCCCTCAGAGACGTAATCAATTTCGTCGTCAACCACTGAGCTCTCCGTATCCGACGTCATCAGTTTCTGCTTATCTAACTCCATCCTCTTCCTCATAGCTGTACGTTTAGCAGCACTGTTTCTTTGCACCAAATTGGGATTTGGTGTTTCCCGTTTCCTCTTTTGTGTTGTTGCACTTGATGGGTCTGACTGGTGGCCTGATGTTGCGGTGATGTGAGGTACCGCTGCCGAAACCACATTTACATCACCTGATGTATTGGCAGAGGTATCTTTCGATACCCCTGCTTTCCTCTCCTTCACCATTTGCTTTTTTTCCCAATCTATAAAATCTACGATTTCACGATTGTGAAAAAAAGCTTCTATATTTTTAGTGCACTCCACACGGGATTCGAACCCACGACCCTTGGAGTTGTGTTCCGACGCCACCTCTACTAGGCTACCGAATAGTTATTTTAAACTGTGGCTAACTGCCTTCTTAATTTAAAACCCTACAAATGTACTTTTATTTATTTAAAATAAACTAGCAATCACTTGTACACACTTGTTTTCTCTTTAGAAGTCAAAGAACGACTGGGAACCGATGCTTTTTCAGTGACTAGGCCGTTGCACATTTATACATATACCCTCGCATTTAGATATATGTAAATAAAAAAATAGTTATTTCAGCTTCCGTTTTTAGGAAAACTACACCATGGAATAAGAATCTGGACTCAAACTTAAGGCAGATGCTTACTGTTCCATTTGAGTGCGGAATATTCTTATTCCATGGCGTAGTTTTCCTAAACATGTAGTTTTTTCTAAACACACACAATTATTTCCAGGGCTAAAATAACTATTTTTTCTTTATAAAAGGGAGTGATAAATTTTTTAGATATATTTCATACAAACTTACCTATCCATTTTATAAACAAAAAACAAACAATATCGAGAAAGAGCTCCCAACAAATGAAACACAAAAACACAAAAGCAACAAAATAGTAGGTATAAATGTTGACAGAGATAATTTTTTTTCTTGGAATTCATGAATTTATTCAAATTTCACCACAGTCGAACAAACACATAGAAATAATTTGGAAACTTTGTTAAAGAGGAACGGAGTGGTGAAATAATCAAAATTACTCATGCAAACTTAAAATGGTTAACTATTAACTACATTTATATGCAGAGTCGAAAAGTTGAAATGAATTTTTATGCTAGAATAGCAAGATTTCGATTCTGAGCGAAAATGATCGAGTCGACCCAAACAATTTCAGCTTGATTCCATTTTATAGATTGAAATTATGTGTGACAGTTCTTATTTCAATGGAAGTTTGTAAATTTTGTATGAATTAAGAAAATAACTTATCTTTTCAATGTATTTTTCTAGAGATGGGGTCAAAAAAGTCGCATAATTTTTTAAAAAGGGTCAAAATAGACAATTTTTTAAAAAGTCGTATCATGGTCGCATGAGGCACAAAAAAGGGTCAAAATGAGACTAAAGTCGCATAGCGGTAACACTGGTATCATGGTCGCATGAGGCACAAAAAAGGGTCAAAATGCGACTAAAGTCGCATAGCGGTAACACTGCTACCTACCTACCTAAAAATAAACTATTTTTTTTTGTTATTTATGCCTAAGGTCACAGCTTTATTGTTTACATTTATTTATTAAAAATGATAAAACAAAAGGAGGATTGGAACATAAAAAGACACAAATTTATATTATCAAATTAATCAAATTATCTGAACCAACATAAAGAATGCATTTTTGTTTTTATTTTTATTTTAAACTACATATGTAGGTATGTATCTACTAATCTCAAACAAAGTGCTAAGTGTACGGATATTATCGCACTGTCCGGATCATCGAGAAAGAACTAATAGAGAGAACCAACTTCGACGGTTGCTCTCTTTTTGCCTACAAGCTGTGATTTGGCCACCAACTTGCATATGTATTAACTCCATATAAAAAAAATGTGGGGAACAAATACTTATGCAAGTTTGTGCACATACTCACCACGAGAGAGAAAAAACTTTTCTCTCTTTTCTCTCTGCTCACCACCTTTGAAAAATGGCGACCACCTTTGAAAAATGGCGGATGTAGTCAGCTGTTCAGAGGTGTTCAAAGAAAATTCAAAATTGTGGATGAACAACTTTTTGGTACTCTCATTGTGTTCGTTTGAGAGTAATATCATTTGAATATGAAGTGAAATTAATTACTCTTGTTAGGTGCCACAACAATGAAGATTTAGGAACAATTCTAAATTACGCATTTAGATACATATTAGTTAGTTATTTGAAGCCAGTTTTAATCATTAAGTAAGTAAAATAAATTAGGTGGTGCAACAGTCCAATGAGAATTAGGACCTAGAAACATAAAACTCTGAATGCACTACAACTTTTATTTGTATTATTAGCTGCGTTTATGCATGTAGTGCCCGTGGCATGATGGTTAGTGCGTTGGACTGTCATGCGAAAGGTCTTGGGTTCAAACCCTGCCTGTGCCACCTTAATTAAAAAAAGAGTTTTCACGGGTACTACCTCTTGCGAGGAATTGACCAATTCTCCAAGAGTAATTCTTGTCATGAAAAAGTGCATTCTCAAATTAGCCGTTCGGATTCGGCATATAAATTGTAGGTCCCCTCCATCCCTGACAACATTACTCGCACACAGGAATGGTTGAGAGTTGTAAGTCACTAGGCCCTGGTTCTCTACGGACTGTTGCGCCACCTAATTTATTATTTATTTATTTATGCATTTAATTTTCGCTCAGACCGTTGAAAGATGCAAAAAAACTCAGATTTGTTTCAATTTTCAGAGTTTATCGACTTAATTTTGTCGATGCGAGAGTTGCAGGAACATTGAAAACGAGAGTTACAGAATGTAAACATGGAACATTGAAAACATTTTTATATACTCGTCTCTTTTTTCCATTCCTATTTTATTTGTGTGTACTCGTTGTTTATTTTCTTTACATTACTAACGACATTTCCAAAATGCTGAAAATAAGTGATTTAAGTAGACACTAAATAAAAAGACCGTCAACTTGTTACTTCTGTTGCCAATTTTCATTGCATAAGATTTGTGAATAGGTGATAAGCTATTCTTACTGCTTTCCCCTAAGGTAGTGTGTTGCTTTTAAAGGCTTAACTACATAAGCCGAAAAGTACTTTTGTACAAATGTAAAAATATTTGTATTCTCGCTAGTTCAGTGGTTTTGTGAAAAGAATATACAAATTTGTTCTTCAACCAAAATTTAAGTCTCATGCATCATTTTTATAAGTTTTCAGTTATATAGCGACAAGGAAAAATCTGTCAGGGAAAGTTCTAACTACAGTTTTTCTTAAAGTGCATTGTGGCTTATTCATAGATGTTTGCTAAACTTTTTAGGCTATTCATAAATAAATGCAAATCAAAGTTAAGGGCTAAACCTGAATAACTATAAACATAGAAAATGCTGTTTTCAAGTAATTATTATCACAGCCAAATTTTATAATTGATTTTTATGGTGTATAAAAAAGTTGAAAAAGTAATTCATGACAAATAAATGTTACGTTAACACTAAGTTCCAGAAAATATCGATTGATACCGCAATTGCAGAAGATATGGATATTTTATATAAATATTCCCGGTAAACTATAAGACTTTATTATTTCCGCCTTTTATAATTCAATGTAAAATAATTCAATGCAGCATATTTTAGATAATACAGTAGTTAAGTTAATAGTTAAGGTATTACTATTGAAATAAACATAACATTCATTTATAAAAAACATGTAGGTACTCGTTCATATATACAAGTAAAGTCTAATCTAAAAAGCCTTAACCTTGTTAAACACTTTCTGCACACATCCTTTCTTGTTTTGGTTGTTACTGCCATCTATCTGTAACTTAGAGAAAAAGAAGGGAAAAACAAACTCACCACGAACTACCGGTATGACTTCTTCCGTTATTTATTGACAAACAAAAATGTTTTGCTAGAATTAATTTGAATTATATGATACTAGTAGGAATTCCCTATGAAATTTCATAAAATACCTGCCTACCTACCAATATCTTTTATATCTAAAATTTGAATTTAAAATCAAACCCTCATCCTGAAAAAAAAAATCACCTACCAATTGATATTTATCTACAAAAAAAAACTTTAAAGGTCAAACAAATCTAATCTTCAAATATTGCAGAAAACTTAAAGCCAAATAAAAGCAAAATACCCACCAGCCAAAATATACATAACTATAACCAAACGTATAACTATCCCAATATGTTTCTTCTTCTCAAAAATCGCATCGTAGCTTCGTATATGTACATAATACCACCATTTTTCATATACAAAGATATTACAAAGGGAGAAGCAGAGTCATGAATGTAAATAAAAACAAAAATCGGTACAAGATCTTAAACAGCTGATGTAAGCATACAAAAATTTCATTCATCCCCTTATTAGACACAATATTAAGACATTGCCGTTTTTTCATATAAAAATGAGTAGTATAAATAGGTAACTCCTACTCCACGGCACGGCACGGCATGCACCGCACGGCACATCCCAATTGGGAATGCATTTCCAAGTTTCCAATTTGATTCTAATTGGGAATAAGTGTCAGTGGTTGGATTTGTAGCACCATTTGTATTTTCATTTGAATATTGGTTGTGTGATTGGATGTTTAGTGATAAATTGGTTGTGGGATATGCTTTTGTAGTCGGATTTTTAGTTCAAAAATTAATTTTTTGTTGGAATATTGCTTTTTTGGTTGGGTAGCTCCTACTCCACCCAATTCAAAACCTATGTCACTCCTACTCCACCCAATTCAGAATCTATGTCACTCCTACTCCACCCAATTTGCATTCCCAATTCTAATTGGGAATAAGTGTCAGTGGTTGGATTTGTATCGCCATTTGTATTTTTATTTGAATATTGGTTGTGGGATTGGATGTTCAGTGATAAATTGGTTGTGGGATATACTTTAGCAGTCGCATTTCTAGCACTATCTTTTTTTTTTTTTCATTTCAACATTGGTTGTTGGAGAGTCTGATAACTGAAGCACAAAGGCTCAACATTGGCCTCATCATCGGTAGTGACGCTAACGCCCACCATACAGTATGGGGTAGCACGGATATAAACGACAGAGGTGAGTCTCTTTTCGACTATATTCTTAACACTAACCTACTCGTAAGTAACGTTGGTAATGAGCCAACCTTTATTACTAAAAATCGACAAGAAGTTTTAGATATAACTCTTGTCTCCGAATTCATTAATAATAATATTTTGAACTGGAAGGTATCTAAAGATCACTCTTTTTCTGATCATAGATACATCCAGTTTGACTTTATAAATGAACCACCTTGCCAACCGATCTTTCGAAATCTGAAAAGAACAAATTGGCTAAAATATAAGAGAACGTTAAATAGTTTAATAAAACCTGAACTTTTTAATACTCCCTCCAACATCGAAGATCTTGACGACAAAGTCAATAATCTAACATTAGCCCTAAACAAAGCTCTAGATACTGCATGCCCTCTTATACAAGTAAGAGGTAAAAAGAAGCCACACTGGTGGAACTCAGGGCTGGATCCACTTCGAAAAGAATGCAGAAAACTCTTTAACAGAGCCAAAGCTTCTAGAGACATGTCTGACTGGGATTCATATAAAGAATCACTGAAGATTTATAAAAAAGAACTGAGGAAAACCAAACGATCATCTTGGAGAAACTTCTGTAGTAACGTTGAAGATTGCTCCGAAGCATCCAGGCTGCGCAAAATCCTCTCCAAAAATCCAATCATGCCAAGTTGCTTGAAAAACGCCTCTGGCCTCTGGACCAATTCAAGCGAAGAATCGCTCAACTTGCTACTAGACGTCCACTTTCCTGGTAGCTCTAATATTATTAATAACGTTGCACTTAATAATGGTGACAATACTTTACAACCCCCACAAGGTCTAGTCACTAGGGAAAAACTCAATTGGGCTATTAACAGCTTTAAACCATACAAATCTGCTGGTCCGGATGGTGTAATTCCAGCCGAACTGCAAGAAAATGCAAGTTTTCTAATACCCATCCTAGAAAACATCTTCAAGGGTTGCCTTAATTTGGCATACATCCCGATGTCTTGGAGACAAGTTAAAGTTGTTTTTATTCCAAAAGCTGGAAAATCCAGTCATGTAAACCCTAAAGACTTAAGACCTATCAGCTTATCATCATTCCTTCTCAAAACTTTTGAGCGTTTGATCGATATTCACTTAAGGGTAAGTATTGATAAGACCCTCCTTTCAAAGGCTCAACATGCCTACCACAAAGGGAAATCAGTTGAAACGGCTCTACACAGTATAGTATGTACAATCGAATATTCCCTCCATCATAAAGAGTACACCTTAGTTGCCTTCTTAGACATAGAAGGTGCATTTAACAATGTCGACACATCTGCAATTGCACGTGTATTGGCATCTCTGAAGGTAGATAAGCCGATCAGCGAATTGATTAATCAGATGCTGATAAGCAGGATTATCAATTCAAAACTGGGCGATTTTACTACACAAAGGGGTGTCAGCAGAGGTACGCCACAAGGTGGTGTCCTATCCCCTCTCCTCTGGAACTTAGTAATAAATGAATTACTAACTACTCTAGAAAGAGAGGGATACAGAGTGTTTGCCTATGCGGACGATGTTGCTATTGCAGTAACGGGTAAACATCCCAATATACTAAAAGAACTCTTACAAAACGCTTTAAATAAGCTCACCAGATGGGCTAATCGGTGTGGACTAGGCGTTAACCCACATAAAACCGACCTTGTCCTCTTCACAAGGAAATACAAAGTTCCATACATTGACCCTCCCCTCATAAACGGTGTACCACTTAAATTCTCTGATCAAGCAAAATACTTGGGTCTCATTTTAGACAAGAAATTAAGTTGGAAACCTAATATTCAAGAGAGAATAAACAAGGCCACAGTAGCCCTGTTCTCCTGTAAAAAGGCCATTGGTAATAAATGGGGCCTACAGCCCCGCATTACACACTGGCTATACACGTCGGTCATAAGACCGATCCTTACTTATGGAGTAGCGGTATGGTGGACGGCGCTAGATACAGCGACAAATCGCGATAAACTCAGCAAAGTCCAACGAACAGCCTGCCTGTGTATGGGAGGAGCACTTCGCTCCACCCCCTCCGCTTCACTAGATGTTCTGTTCCATCTAATACCGCTGGACTTTTTCAGCAAGCAAACGGCCGCTAACACTGCCATACGGCTTCAAGCCTCCTCTCTGTGGATCAATAATGGAATTGGCCACACCACTATTTTGAACTCGTTCAGAACTATAAGTAGTAATATTGACTACACCATATCCCATCCTCAGTTTAATAACTATAGCTTCAAGGTGACTATACCTCCCAGATCTTCTTGGGAGAATACATCATTTTTGAACGATGGTCCTATAAACTTTTATACAGACGGTTCAAAAACGGAGGATGGGGTTGGTGGTGGCGTATACTCAGATAGACTTAACTTAAGTCTCTCCTTTCGTCTACCCGATCATTGTAGCGTGTTCCAAGCTGAAATCCTGGCTATAAAAGAAGTCCTATCCTGGCTTAGAGAAAACGTTATATCAACTAATGATATACGCATCTTCTCGGATAGCCAAGCTGCGTTAAAATCCTTAGACTCTGTCTCTACAAATTCACTAACAGCCCTTAATTGTCGATCATCTCTTACGGGGATGGCTACACAGTTCAAAATTCACCTTTTCTGGGTGCCGGGCCATAGAGACATTCCAGGAAATTGCAAAGCTGACGAACTTGCAAAAAGCGGAACAACTTTACCTCTGCTGGCTCATAATGCTAGCGTAGGTATCCCCTTAGCTACATGTAAACTCATGCTAAAGCAAGATACCATAGAGAAAACAAACTTCAGGTGGAATAACACCACCACCTGTGTAGCGACTAAACGAATTTGGCCTAATCTTAGCACCAAGCGCTCAAAACAATTAATCTCTCTGAGTAGATTGCACATTAGCTACGTTATAGGTGTCCTGACTGGGCACTGCTTAATAGGAAGGCATGCTATTCGACTTGGAGCCCCTGCAAATGATTTTTGTAGGAGTTGCATGGACGAGGAAGAAGAGGAGACAATCTCTCATCTTCTGTGCACATGCCCTGCCTTATCACAAAGACGTAGAATCCACCTTGGAGACTACTACTTTAACGATACCAGCGATCTAAAAAATTCAGACATTAGTTGTCTCCTACGCTTCATTCGAAGCTCCAATTGGTTCAACGAGTTAAGCTGATTAACTGATCCATGTGGTATCACAACGGACCATACTTTGGTCTAAGTGTGTTGGTCGTCCCAAACCAACAGCCACTTTAACCTAACCTAACATTGGTTGTGGGATTGGAT
The DNA here is from genome assembly GCA_920104205.1 of Eupeodes latifasciatus. Classification (NCBI taxonomy): domain Eukaryota; kingdom Metazoa; phylum Arthropoda; class Insecta; order Diptera; family Syrphidae; genus Eupeodes; species Eupeodes latifasciatus. The sequence continues at coordinate 24,823,421 of OV049927.1, forward strand.
TTTCAGTGATAAATTGGTTGTGTGATATACTTTCATAGTTGGATTTTTTTTTGGATAGCACAACATTAGCACCTGCACGGTATGCAATATAAAATTGATGTGTGCATTGGATAAACATATTCTTAATAGGATGTTCATATGCTTAAGATCAAATAAGAACTAGCATTCCAAAATACTTACCTCTGTTGGTTGTGCTGGTAAGAATTATGTACAATGCAAGAGAATTTCAAAAGAGTTTGATTAAAAGACACATTTGTTTTTTTTACGATATTTATTTATATTTAATTTTAGATTTTGAAAACTTTATTACATTGTTCTAATACAAACCTTAAACATAAATGACCACAAATAAACGTATCAAAATCTTGTTGTTGTATATAATTATAGTTTATTTTTTTTACCAAGATAGCTTATTACTTTTGAGGGTGGTCTTAAATTTCCAAAACTATCAAAATACTTAACAATATTTTTTTTTTATTTCTTATATAGGGTGTCGCAAAATTAACGCAAGATTTCTTGCGTTAATTTTAGGTGTCCCAAAATTAACGCAAGATTTCTTGCGTTAATTTTGGGACACCCTTTATAAAGACAAGTATTTTTTTAAACACTTAATCAATCCAAAAATGTTACCATTTGATGAGATTTCGTTTCTAAATAAATATGTATATCAACTTGTTTGAAATTAACGCAAGATTTCCTGCGTTAATTTTGGGACACCCAAAATTAACGCAAGAAATCTTGCTATATGCTACCCAATGGGTACCCAAGCCAATTTCATTATCCAAATTTATAACACCACACTCTTTTAATGTTGGTACTTTTGGTAAAGAGTTTCGCATAAAGACTCCTCTAAAATGCTTCAAGTATTTCTTTCCAAACTGCTGAATATCAAAATTGCTTAAAGGATTGTTAGGTAGCAATTCAATTAGTTTTTTATATTTGTTGAGTTCAAAAAAAGTCCAAGACCATTTTTATATGATTTTAAGAACAATCCATTTCCTTGAATAGCAACTGATTCCAAAGTCTTATTATGACGCTTATTTTCTTCAAACTGTCTTTTAGTAGATCGTACATCATTGAGCGCTTTTACAACGCCAGCTGCTCCACCTGTTAGTGATCCCACAGCAGATAAACCAGCTAGAATAGGAGCTAGAAGTGGTAGAAAACCACCACTTTTTGGAAGTGGAATTATTCTCGGTGTTTGAATTTGTTTTTTCTTATTTTGAATAACATTTTTTGCAGCCTTCAAAGCAATATTAGCAAAAGATGTTGTTCCACAACAATTTATATTGTTTTTAATAGCATTTCTTGCTTCGCTTATAGCCTTTTTAAACATGTTCTGTTTGCAAACCTTTTTTGAATTTGTCTTCTTAGTTCTTTTAATTGTATTTTTTTTGGTCTTGCAGTTACCCATTCCAAATTTAGTTTTAGCTTTCATCATGTTGGTTACAAGGAGGCCACTTAACTTTTCAGAGGTTGATGAATCGTTTGCTTTAAATCTTTTCCACGCTTGCTCGGTTAGAATTTTATCAGCAAAGTGTGGGTCTGAGAGAGAACTACTTTTTGAGTATGCAATATCATGTAAGCGACAAGCCTCATCCAGTTGATTAATTCCTTTATCCCCTCTACGTAAGCGTTCCTCTAATTTTGTCCCAGGTCCACAATAATTATATGAAAGAATATGTAGTTCAAATGGAAGTTTGTCTATAGCTTTATTCAAAAGCCCTTCTCCTTTAATTGTTTTTCTTTTTTTATTGAACTGATTCTGAGTGTTATGTTCAATCATAGTATGATTAACACACCTTCTTAGTTGAAGGTTGAAACATTTATGATTACAAGTGTATAAAACCAAAATGTTTTATTAAAAAACATCTTAGCCGTCATTATGCGTTTTGAAAAGCAGTCAGATGTCATAAAAGTAAGGAATTTTGATTCCAATGTAAAAGTTAAGAAAAAACATGGAAACTTATTTCCAAACAGTATTCGAGGAATTATCGTTGGACCATCAAACTGCGGAAAAACAAATGTTATGTTAAGCATTCTTCTTGACCCCAATGGTTTAAAGTTTGAAAATATTTATATTTATTCCAAATCCTTACACCAACCAAAATATCAATATCTTAAAAAACTTATTACATCTATCAAAGGAATGGAATACAATGAATTTTCAAACAATTGTGAAATAATGCCTCCTTCAGACGCTAAAAACGGTGACGTGAAATAGTGCCAAATGAAATAACACCAAATTTCAAATTTGGCCTTATTTCGTTGGTCAAAACGAAATAAAACCAATTTGGCCTTATTTCGATTTATAAAAAGAAATAAGGCCAAAAAATAATGGAATCAAAGCCGAATATTTTAAAATTCAAAAGTTAATAAAAAAATTTTAAAGTTCACTTTTTTACATACAAAACACGCAAAAATGGTTGATTTATTGTCTAGAATAGCTACTTTTGCTAAAAAGTTTTTTTGAATTGATAGCACGGCGTACTAACAGCTAGGTATGTAAGGGGGAGCATGCTGTTCTTTGCATATACCCAAACTCGCACCCACCCCAAATCCTATAGTGATCCAAAGCAGGGGGGTTGCAATTACATACCTAGCTGTTAGTACGCCGCCGTGCTATCAATTCAAAAAAACTTGTTTTAGGCTCCAATTTCAAAAATTTCAATTGAGCAACAAGTATCTGTCATTTTTCAACTTTTTTAATTAATAACAAAAAAAATTGTTGCAAAATTGCACTTCCCCCGATTTTTTATTAAAGTTTACGAAAAAATACACCGATTTGGTTATTTTCCGAATTTTTTTTCTATGTTTTTAGCAAAAGTAGCTATTCTAGACAATTACTGAATTTTGTAATTCCCAAAATTGAATAAAGAATTTAATTTAGCATAGAGAGAAAACAAAAGATAATTTTACTTTATGTTTTTTTCTAATTCTGCAAAGTTTTAAATCGAAACAATGCCAAATTGCTATTATTTCGTTTTCTAAAGTGAAATAAACACAAATTGAAAATTTGGCTTTATTTCGTTTTCAAAAACGAAATAATGCCAAATTTTTTGAATTTGGCTTTATTTCATTTGGCGTTATTTCACGTCACCGCTAAAAACAATTCAATATTTTTATTCGATGATGTTGCTTGCCAGAAACAAAATAATATAAGAGACTATTTTTGTATGGGTCGTCACAATGGAGTTGATAGTTTTTACTTATGTCAGTCCTATACTCATATACCAAAACATCTAATTAGAGACAACGCTAATTTCATTATTCTTTTCAAGCAAGACGAATTGAACTTAAAGCATGTTTACAAGGATTATATTAACTCTGATATGACATTTAATCAATTCAAAGAGTTATGCTCACATTGTTGGACTGACAATTTTGGATTCCTAGTAATAGACAAGGAGAACAGAATTGAAAAAGGTCGATACAAAAACAGTTTCAATAAAATTGCTATACCATAAATATACATATTTCATTTAAAATCAAAACATTGTGACAACAACACTGTTTGGGAAAACTAGTCCTTCATTTTAATTCTAAAAAAAAAAGAAAAAAAATATTTATATCCGAACCATAGAAATGGATGAGAACGTGTTAAGAGATTTAATAAAAACAAAAAATGTGCTAAGAAATAAATATTTTCAACTAAAAACTGGCAAAATGACTAGAGAAACTGATTTAGAAGAGACTTTCAAACCAATTGTGGAACCACTGAACAAATTGGTTGGAAATGTTACAAAAGAAACAACACTGCTGGATGATGGTATAAAAACAATCAAACCTCGTAAGCTAAATTTCAAATCTTTTGATGAAAATGAAAAGGAAGAAGAACATAACAAAACAAGTTACAGTCCAGAAATGGATACTACAGATGATTCCTTTTTATTCAGTACACCAAAAAATAATACAACCCTAAACAAAACATCTTCTCTCATTAAAAAAATATTGTAAGATTCGAACCGCAATACAACATATGGTCCATATTTTGATGCAAATACAAATTCTATTAAAATAGGAAAATGTAATTTTATAATGAATGAACATGATATTGTTATTGATGATGAAACTTTCACTCGAACTCCTGGTCTCATTGAATTGATTCTAAAGAAAAATCCACGCCCACAAATATATACTAGTGATGACTTAGAAGAATATGGAAAAATCTTATATAAAACTAATGCACATAAAACTAATCATGATAGTTCCAGTCGAATCAAGTCAAATAGGGGGGCAAAATATACAAAAATAATTAAACAACTTGCTGCAGGATTTAAAAGTGAAACAGAAAAAACTGGAAAATCTTATTCTGACATAACTGAAATGGAGTATACAAATAAAAATATTGAATATATGTATTGAAACGATCCTAATGAACTTGTTAATAGGCTAAGACTTTTGATAGCATCCAAAAATGCTGGTAATAATAACCATCAGAATGAAATAAATTCTATTATCGAAGAGCTAAAAGAATCAAATATTATATATTAACTTCGTTTCAAACTATTAACATTGCATATTAACAATGAACGTCGACAAGTTCGGTAGGAACTTCAAGCCCCTTTCAAAAAACAAAGGTCTTGTAGGACCTCCAGGAATAGGTTTTAAACTTCTTCCGTCTGGTGATTTTGATTTAGAAAGTAAATATTTAAACAATGTTGGAATTAATCCTGAATACCCCCACCAAGCCGTTTGCAAAGGATATGTTGATGATCAAATAGGTCTTAAAGAAACAAGCATAATAAACCACATAAATTCTTCTTTAATGGAAGTTTTATCCACTTTTACTAAGGAAATTCATATGCTAAAAAACTATAGACTCTTCTATAAAGGAAACAATTAAAAGTTTGGAACAAGAAAACACAGCATCACAATTAATTTCCCAAAAACTTAAAGACTCCACAGAGAAAAAGTATGTTGACGAGAAAATAAAAAATAAAGTTGAACATATTATGAAAACGCTGTTCTCTAATGTACCCTTTACACCCATAGATTAAAATAAGTAAAAAAATGTTGTTATATTTGTATTAATTTAATGTATCTGTATTTTATATATACATATAAGTGAAAATGAAGAAAGATTTTTCATTTTCCATAAAATAAAATAAAGTTTGTTAGTTAGTATTCAACACTTCAACAACTAGGAACTTCAAAAATGGACTCTGTCAAAATAATAAAAGATATTTTCGAATAAATTTCGAAAAGCAAATGGGGAATCAATATTGGATGAACACTATGGAGAATTTACTAACTGTATTTCAATGGTTAGTAAATTTAAAAATACGACATACATATATGGAATCATTGCATGGACATCATTATTCAAACTGTTGTTGGTCATCCAACCAATGCTGTGAAGAAGGGCCAGATACTTGTGGCTGTTACATTATGGAAAAAAGGTTAATTAAAATTAAGAAACTTATGTTATTGTATAATAGATTGCAATAAAAGAAAAAAAAATATATATAAAAGTCTTTTCTTTGATTTTGTTGGATTCACTCTTTGTAAATATGAGTAAGCGTGAGGTTGTTGAGGAGTTGCATAAAGCTGCACGTAAAAACTTCAAACGTCGTCATGTTATCATCAAAGGCTACGATGACTTATGGCAAGCTGACCTGGTTGAAATGATACCATATAGTGAACAAAACAGAGGATTTAATTATTTACTGACAGTTATCGATACATTTTCGAAATTTGCATGGGTCATCCCAATGAAAAACAAAAAGGGTATTACCATTACGAAAGGAATGGAACAAATATTTATATCTTCTTCTAGAATTCCAAAGAATATACAAACAGATGATGGAAAAGAATTTTTCAATAAAAACTTTAAACTCTTGATGGAAAAGTGTAAAATCATTCAATCAATCAATCATTACTCAACATTCAATTCATTAAAGGCTTCCATTGTCGAAAGATTTAATAGAACTTTTAAAGAAAAAATGTGGAAAGAATTTAGTTTTAATGGAAACTATAAGTGGATCAATATTTTTGAGAAATTACTTAATGATTACAATCACTCTTTTCATAGAACCATTAAATGTTTTCCTGTAGATGTAACGAAGAAAAATTCAAAGTTATTGTTACCATTTTTTAAAAGTGATAAAGAAGGAACAAGTAAACGAAAATTTAAGATCGGTGACAAAGTAAGAATCAGCAAGTATAAACATGCATTTGAAAAGGGCTATACACCTAACTGGACAACTGAGGTTTTTAAAATAAGAAAAATCAAAGTTACAAAACCAAATACATATCTTCTTGAAGACTATCAAGGACAACCTGTTCAAGGTAGTTTCTATGAACCAGAACTGATGAAAACTAAATGTGCAGATATTTTTCTTGTGGAAAAGGTTTTACAAAACAGAGGAAATAAGGTTTTTGTTAAGTGGTTGGGATTTCCATCAGAACATAACTCCTGGATTAATACAAACGAATTACTATAAAATATAAGAATTGTAAAAATAAAAAAAAAATAAAAAAAAAAAAAACAAAATAAAAGAAAGTTTTTTTTTTGAAACCGTATATTTTTTTTGTATATTTACAACTATAATTTTTTATTTAAGAAATGAAAATGGATTATTATTTCATTTTCATAAATTTTAGTTCATGAGTTGAACCGATTTGTCTTACAATCTCTAAGACATAGCCACCTCCCCCAATTGTTGTCATGGTGCTTACCGAAAGGTGGGAATATCTCTGAGGTAGAAAAGTCTGTAGGAATAAATAATTACAAATTACTTTAAATAAAGTACAACAAAAAATGTATATTATTGTTATTATTTGTATTGTACTATTCGTACAAAAAAGGAGACTGATGAGTGCAAAAGTGGCAAAGCACGAAATAGCTATATCTCCAGCCAAAAACAATGAGTGGTAGCACCTTTAAGTTGTTGTTGTTGTTCAAAAACATTTAATGAAATTAAAAGGAATGGTCAAGTCTAACAAGCTGAAATTCTAGTACGAATAGTACAATACAAATAATAACAATAATAACTTAATAGTCTGGTTCGTTACCGATCTTCCAACCTCAGTAGTATAAACTAGAGGGTACGAGTTCACCGGTGCACCGGTGCACCGGTGCTGCACCAGGGTTCTGATCCATGCTAATCACCGGTGCACCGGCATCACCAGGGTTCTGATCTATGCTAAATACCGGCATCTTCTAGCACCATCTGTATTTTTTTTTCATTTCAACATTGGTTGTGGGATTGGATTTTCAGTGATAAATTGGTTGTGGGATATACTTTCATAGTTGGATTTTTTGGATAGCACAACCTTTGTATATGAAAACTAACGTTCTAGACCATGCTTAGCAAACGTTAGAACGTAAAAACATAAAATTCACGTTCACATTAGAACGTAAAAACGTAAAATTCACGTTCACATTAGAAAGTAAGAACGTAAAATTCACGTTCACGCTAAAACGCAAACAACGTAAAATTCACGTTCACGTTAAAACGCAAAAAACGTAAAATTCGCGTTAAAACGTAAAATTCACGTTAACGTTAGAACGTAAAAACGTAAAATTCACGCTCACGTTAGAACGTAAAAACGTAAAATTCATAGTTGGATTTTTTGGATAGCACAACCTTTGTATATGAAAACTATAGTACTCTCATGGGCAGACATTTTTTTGCGCGACCGGACGCCGCGCCGCCGCCGCCGCCGTCGTTGGCGGTAGTATCGGGGACCGAGAGCAGCCAGCAGAATAAGGGAGACAGTTAATTTCATTCTATTTGAATCTATCCTTGTATATGTTTTCATATACTAAGCTTCCACATGAAGGTCGATGAATTTGTTTTTGTAATTTCTTTATATCAATGCATTTTTATATGAAAAACGGCAATGTCTTAATATTGTGTCTAATAAGGGGATGAATGAAATTTTTGTATGCTTACATCAGCTGTTTAAGATCTTGTACTGATTTTTGTTTTTATTTACATTCATGACTCTGCTTCTACCTGTGTACGATCTTTGTATATGAAAAATGGTTGTATTATGTATACGAAGCTACGATGCGATTTTTGTGAAGAAGAAACATATTGGGATAGTTATACGTTTGGTTATAGTTATGCATATTTTGGCTGGTGTTTTTTTTTTTGTAGATAAATATCAATTGGTAGGTGATTTTTTCCAGGATGTGGGTTTGATTTTAAATTCAAATTTTAGATATAAAAGATATTGGTAGGTAGGCAGGTAATTTATGAAATTTCATAGGGAATTCCTACTAGTATCTGGACAGTGCGATAATATCCGTACACTTAGCATTTTGTTTGAGATTAGTAGATAGGTAGGTACAGTATTTATAAATACCTATGTAGTTTAAAATTAAAATAAAAACAAAAATGCATTCTTTATGTTGGTTCAGATAATTTGATTAATTTGATAATTGAAATTTGTGTCTTTTTATGTTCCAATTCTCCTTTTGTTTTATTATTTTTAATAAATAAATGTAAACAATAAAGCTGGGACCTTAGGCATAAAAAAAAAAAAAAATTAGTTTATATTTAGGTAGGTATAGGTAGGTATATGTTGTTTGCTGTTGTAGGTACCTTTAGTACAATTTTGTCAGCTCTTCTATTTTAAGATGTGTGACTCTTAGGAAAATCCAATTGAAAGTTTTTTTAACTTATTAACTATTAGTAAGTATACCTATTTTCGTAAATGTAGTGTCGAAGTAGGTATTTTTGTATTGGTTTGAAATTTTCTTTTATACGATTTCGCAGTTTTTTTGTGCCACTTACCAACCAATAATTTTTTAACATTAAACGCAAAGTTATATCAATTATAATTACTCATGTTATTTCACAACCTAGGTGTTATAACCTTGTTAAGATGAAGGATTCTTCAGATATTTAAAGTCAATTTATGACTTAATTTCACAATTTAGAAAATCATGGTCTGAAATTAATTTTTTTACTTGCGTCATATAGGCAAGTTTTGCATTCGTAAAAAATGTCGAACTCAAGAATCAAAAATGACATTTCAATGGTAGAGAAGTAGAAAAAAGTGAGTCCACTGATTCCGTCCTGGCCCGTACCTTCACCCCAAGGCATTAGGTTGATTGACCTAAAATTTGGATATTAAGGGTAAGAGCCGATTTGCGTTAAGCGTTCTTAAATTCCCATAGGAAGTTATTGTAATCGGTCCGTTTTCTCGACGTTTCAAGGTCCCTAGAGTCGAAATAAAAGATTTTTAGAGAGATGTCTGTGCGTGCGTGTGTACGTATACGTTCGGGAAGTTTTTTTCGTCGTCCATAGCTCAAGAACCAATAGAGTTATCGACTTCAAATAAATTTTGTTATACAGATAATAATGCAGAAAGATGCAGAAAGGACTCTAAAAAAATTGAGTGGGTGGTTTTTTTACCAAAGCAATTTAAAAAAAGGTGAAAATTTTGGTTAACCCTAAATATATCACGAACCAATAACGATAGAGACTTGAATTAAATTTTATATTATATGTATATTGTAACGCGATACAAAACTAGTATAGTTTTTGGAAAAAAAAATCAAATTAACGGGTTTTTATAAATCAAAAAAACTGAACAAACATATTTGTCACCTCGAATATTTTAGCAATAAAAATATTGTTTTCAACTTTCACTTAAATTTTGAGAAAAATCGAATTGACAGTTTTCTTGCAATAAATAAAAACATTACTAAAAGTAAAAAATTACTTTCGACTCAAATATCTTTACAAAAATTAAAAAAATATTGGCTTAAAACTAATTTAATCTCACAGTGATTTTTTTATAAAAGTCCATCAGTCAGCTTTTTCATAAAAAATTAAAATCTACAAAAATAGTACGCAACATTGGTAAACAATTATGTTCGGTTCTCGAAATCTCGCGAACAATAGAAGATATTGACTTCAAATTAATTTAATTCGTCCAATTTGTATTTGTTTATATAAGATCGCACACCAGGATCTTTTTTAATATGAAATGTATGGCTTTTATTTACATATATTACATAAATTCTACTTTTTGCTTCATTTTTAACAAATTAATGTGGACAACAAAGCTCGGACCTTATAGAGGGCATAAACAACATATATGTAAATATGGTTTATATTTAAGCAGGCATCTATGTGTTTCTTAAGCCGATAGATTTTTGTATTGCTCCAGAAGGGTACCCCACGTTATTTTGGTACATTTTTTTCAAAATTCGATGTATCCAAAATGGGTCATTAGTTTTTTACGAAACTGTATATTAATTAGTTCAAAATAACTGCATAATAAAAATATATATTTTAACTAAAATTGAAAAATTGTATGTGTACAAAATTAATTTAAAAAGTAAACTGCTCTAAAGATTTTCAAATAAGAATTTTGAAACATTAAGGTTTTTTTTTGACAAATCAAATTTTGGAAACAAGCTTTTTTAACAGGTACATTTTTAAATTTAAAAATACAGGAAATATTTTAAATAGTCTTGGTTTGTCAATTGAACTGATTCGTTCTAAAATTGCCTCTACCTTCTACACGAAGAGACATAGACCCCCATTTCGCTAGTCAAAAGTGCACGTACGTATATTTTAAAACATTAGTAAAACGTTATGTTTATTTCAAATTTATAGAAAAATTATTCCTAAGTTAAAAACTTTGCTTTGGCATACAAAAATTGGATTTGCTAGAATTTACATAGATATATCTTTAGACTGAGACAAAGGCATCAAATTTATGTAAGTACAATTACAAATGCTAATACTTCTCTAAAAATAAAGATCCAAATAAAGTCTTTTACCTTATTAAAAGTAAACATTTGCTTATACCCTTGATCATTCAAAATTGTTGATAGGAAGGTCCTTCTTTTAATAAATACCTAAATAGGTATATCATAAGAACTTACGTTAAAACGCAAAAACGTAAAATTCGCGTTAAAACGTAAAATTCACGTTCACGTTAGAACGTAAAAACGTGAAATTCACGTTCACGTTAAAACGTAAAAACGTAAAATTCACGTTCACGTTAAAACGCAAAAACGTAAAATTCGCGTTAAAACGTAAAATTCACGTTCATGTTAAAACGTAAAAACGTAAAATTCACGTTCACGTTAAAACGCAAAAAACGTAAAATTCACGTTAAACGTAAAATTCACGTTCACGTTAAAACGCAAAAACGTAAAATTCACGTTCATGTTAAAACGTAAAAACGTAAAATTCACGTTCACGTTAAAACGCAAAAAACGTAAAATTCACGTTAAACGTAAAATTCACGTTCACGTTAAAACGTAAAATTCACGTTCACGTTAAAACGCAAAAAACGTAAAATTCACGTTCGGAACGCAAAAATCACCATAGGAAACTGAACAAAATCATGAACAGAACATGATGTTTAAGAGTTAAGTTTTTTCAGAAAAGGTGGTCCATATGAGTGAAGAGAGAAAAGAATCGTTAAGTAAAAAGACATGTTAATTTTTTTAAATATTTTTTTTATTTTTTAATTAAATTTAAAGGCCAATGCCACAAGATCAGTTTTACATTTCATTTTCAAGTTCTATTCGATAATGACGCCAAGCTAGTGTATTTATATTATTGGTACATATAAATCTTTTGTCATCAGAACAACTTAAACTTAATTTGTTTATACATTCGGTGTATATAGTATGGTGTTTAGATCTAAAGTTCAACATTTTACTATAGAAGTTTTGTTTGTGTAGCAAACAGTCTCTGTAATTTTGTAAAGACATTTTTTTACAGCTGCTGATTTGACACCCTTAGCCTTTTTTATTAGTGCTGCATCTTCTATGTCTATACTATACATTTTAGCTCTTAATCCTATAAATTCCTTCATTATTCTACCATTCTTTTTCATCCTTCATAAATCCTAACTTTTTCACATTGAGCTGGGGCAATACCGTAGCAGTTTTGGGGTGGATAGTCCGAAGTATCAAATTTATCTATTATATCATTTCTTATATCATTGTAAAAATCATCTGTTCTTATTTTATAAATAAATGAATCGGTATCCATGTAGGCCAGATGTAGGTTGTCAGTAAATATAGGTTTCATGTATGCATAATGAAAGTCGTACACTTTATACTTTGAAACCTCCAAAACACAAAAACCTAAGTATATAGGCTTATTATATACACTGTAAACTGAATAGCAGCCATGGTTTTCGAAAATTCTAATATGCTATGAAAATTAGGTTTAGCTATAAGAGCGCGACTACCGAGATGGGTGCCTTTGCTTTCTATTGAATCGACAATTCGAACATCTTTTCGTTTGTCTACATTTTCCATAGTTTTTCCGAATACAGCATTATTACAAAGTTTACGCTGATCCTTTTCAAACTTTGTGGTGGTTTTTTTTCTTAGTTCATTGTTTAAATCAATATATTTTTTCAGCCATTGAAATTGTTTGAATTGCATCACTCTATGAATTTTCTTAAGCACCAAACCATTATCAAGGCATTGAATTAATGTTTTGTGATGAATTATATAATTAACTTTATTATTCAAATCAGCAATCTGATGCTTTAGAATTTTTGAATGGAATAAATTTTGAGGATGTTTAAAGTCAACGGAAATAAAAATATTTTAAAAATATTTAAATAGGGTTAGCACTATATTTCTATAAGTATGAATGCCGGCAATTAAAATTTACGATTATAATACGTGCATTGATATATCAAGACCCTGATCGTTACCATCATGTCACTCATCTGACTAATAGGACTTGACCATCTATATCTATTGCTTTAGGATTTTTCCTGGATTGAGGTAATAATTAGTGTAACAAAAGCCTAATACCTCACTACTATCATATCATTCATTTGTCTAATAGGGCTATACCTTTATCTATTGCTTTGCTAGCATCATGTCAATCATATTACTAAACCCTGTCCCTTATCATTAAAATCCTGAAAAATGATCCAACGGTTATTTTTATTGCGGAATACAAATGTAAATATGTCAATAAGGTCAACACATTATTTTATCTATAGGGATGGATGCCGATAATTAAAATATGCATTCATGATGATCGCTATACATAAATTTATCCAACTGCTTCCTTATATACACCGATGATATTCCAAGTGTCAACAATACAAATTTATGATAAGGTTAACTACATGAATGAATGCGGGGAAAAACTCTATTGTTCTACTATTAGCAATCAATATGATATAAGCATGTATTATTACCCCAATACTTCTTTTCATTAGTTACTTTTCACCCCAAAGAAACCTTTTGCAATGTGTAATACGACATTTAGGATCATATCCTGTATATGACTACTTTCCTACCCCCGATGAAGCAGAATACTCCGTTTTTACTCTGGATGATTTCGCTGCTTTTGAAGCAAATTCATTAACCCTAGCCAGTGGATTCAAGCCAACAAAGAAGCTATCGGAGTTGAAAATGGATATAAAATATAACATTTATACCTTGCGAAAGGTTACGACACGGTGTGGGGTGATAGAATCGTAGCGGATCTTGGCGAATATATGGTAAGATACAATTTTTCTCGTTCTGCTTCCTTTATACAAAATACTTGAAAATTATTTTTTTTTCTTATAGGTCTTTTTACCGATAAGATACTCAAAGCTGTCCACAGAAAGCATATTACTAATTGGAGGAGGCTCTTATGCGTTAGAGAAAACATATCAACGTGGATCAACGTTTGAGCTGAAATTTACAAAAATATAAATAATTTTATGTTAATATAATTTATAAGCAAATATATGTATATATACGTATAAGAAAAAGAGTCAAAATTAAAATTTTTAAAAATCAAATTTATTTCTTATATTAATTTTACAGAATTTTGTTTTTATCGATCCAAGAGTTATGTTCTGGTGGGAATCCCAACCATTTTACAAAAACTTTATTTCCTCTCGTTTGTAGAACTTTTTCAACTAGATATACATACATCGCCACAATCAGTTTTCAGCAGTTCTAGTTCATAAAAGCCTCCTTGAATAGGTCTTCCTTGAAAGTCTTCGAGAAGATATGTTATAGGTTTTGTTGCTTGGACTTTTCTTATTTTAAAAACCTCAGTAGTCCAGTTGGGTGTATAACCTTTTTCGAATATATGTTTATACTTGCTAATTCTTACGTTATCACCAACTTTGAATTTCCTTTTACTAAACACTTCTTTCTTATTTTTGAAAAGTGATAACATTGACTTTGAATTTTTCTTGTTTACATCTGCAGGTTTACATTTAATGGTTCGGTGGAAAGAATGATTATAATCATAAAGCAATTTCTTATAAATATTTATCCACTTATAGCTTCCATTGAAACTAAATTCTTTCCACATTTTTTCCTTATAGGTTCTATTAAATCTTTCAATAATTGAAGCCTTCAATGAGCTGAATGTAGAATATTGATTAATTTTATGTTTTTCCATCAAACTGTTGAAGTTTGTATTGAAAAATTCCTTTCCATCATCAGTCTGCAAGTTCTTTGGCATCCTAGAAGAATTAGTAAATATTTCATCCATTCCTTTTGAAATAGTAATGCATTTTTTGTTTTTCATTGGGACAACCCAAGCAAATTTTGAAAAAGCATCGATAACTGTCATCAAATAATTAAATCCATTGTTTTTATCGCTGTAAGGTATCATTTCAACCAGATCTGCTTGCCACAAGGCATCATATACCTTTATGATAACATGATGACGTTTGATCATAATTTTCAAGTATTTTGTATAAAGGAAGCAGAACGAGAAAAATTGTATCTTACCATATATTCGCCAAGATCCGCTACGATTCTATCACCCCACACCGTGTCGTAACCTTTCGCAAGGTATAAATGTTATATTTTAGATCCATTTTCAACTCCGATAGCTTCTTTGTTGGCTTGAATCCACTGGCTAGGGTTAATGAATTTGCTTCAAAAGCAGCGAAATCATCCAGAGTAAAAACGGAGTATTCTGCTTCATCGGGGGTAGGAAAGTAGTCATATACAGGATATGATCCTAAATGTCGTATTACACATTGCAAAAGGTTTCTTTGGGGTGAAAAGTAACTAATGAAAAGAAGTATTGGGGTAATAATACATGCTTATATCATATTGATTGCTAATAGTAGAACAATAGAGTTTTTCCCCGCATTCATTCATGTAGTTAACATTATCATAAATTTGTATTGTTGACACTTGGAATATCATCGGTGTATATAAGGAAGCAGTTGGATAAATTTATGTATAGCGATCATCATGAATGCATATTTTAATTATCGGCATCCATCCCTATAGATAAAATAATGTGTTGACCTTATTGACATATGTACATTTGTATTCCGCAATAAAAATAACCGTTGGATCATTTTTCAGGATTTTAATGATAAGGGACAGGGTTTAGTAATATGATTGACATGATGCTAGCAAAGCAATAGATAAAGGTATAGCCCTATTAGACAAATGAATGATATGATAGTAGTGAGGTATTAGGCTTTTGTTACACTAATTATTACCTCAATCCAGGAAAAATCCTAAAGCAATAGATATAGATGGTCAAGTCCTATTAGTCAGATGAGTGACATGATGGTAACGATGTATCAGGGTCTTGATATATCAATGCACGTATTATAATCGTAAATTTTAATTGCCGGCATTCATCCTTATAGAAATATAGTGCTAACCCTATTTAAATATTTTTAAAATATTTTTATTTCCGTTGACTTTAAACATCCTCAAAATTTATTCCATTCAAAAATTCTAAAGCATCAGATTGCTGATTTGAATAATAAAGTTAATTATATAATTCATCACAAAACATTAATTCAATGCCTTGATAATGGTTTGGTGCTTAAGAAAATTCATAGAGTGCAATTCAAACAATTTCAATGGCTGAAAAAATATATTGATTTAAACAATGAACTAAGAAAAAAAAACACCACAAAGTTTGAAAAGGATCAGCGTAAACTTTGTAATAATGCTGTATTCGGAAAAACTATGGAAAATGTAGACAAACGAAAAGATGTTCGAATTGTCGATTCAATAGAAAGCAAAGGCACCCATCTCGGTAGTCGCGCTCTTATAGCTAAACCTAATTTTCATAGCATATTAGAATTTTCGAAAACCATGGCTGCTATTCAGTTAAAACGAATTTACAGTGTATATAATAAGCCTATATACTTAGGTTTTTGTGTTTTGGAGGTTTCAAAGTATAAAGTGTACGACTTTCATTATACATACATGAAACCTATATTTACTGACAACCTACATCTGGCCTACATGGATACCGATTCATTTATTTATAAAATAAGAACAGATGATTTTTACAATGATATAAGAAATGATATAATAGATAAATTTGATACTTCAGACTATCCACCCCAAAACTGCTACGGTATTACCCCAGCTCAATGTGAAAAAGTTAGGATTTATGAAGGATGAAAAAGAATGGTAGAATAATGAAGGAATTTATAGGATTAAGAGCTAAAATGTATAGTATAGACATAGAAGATGCAGAACTAATAAAAAAGGCTAAGGGTGTCAAATCAGCAGCTGTAAAAAAATATCTTTACAAAATTACAGAGACTGTTTGCTACACAAACAAAACTTCTATAGTAAAATGTTGAACTTTAGATCTAAACACCATACTATATACACCGAATGTATAAACAAATTAAGTTTAAGTTGTTCTGATGACAAAAGATTTATATGTACTGTTACGTGGGCATATGAGTATATATGAATATACCTATAGCCGGCGCGGCGGCGCGGCTTCTCGACGGCGACGACACCGTCCACCATTCCAACGATGAAGATTTGTTTTTTTTTGGTTGAAGTGGCCTAATCCATACCCGGTGGCTGGTCACCGACAGAAGTAGTCGATATCCTTCTGATTTAATTATATTCTGAAAAGAAAAGATAAATTTAGTATAAAATAATAATAATATATTATCAATGCAAAGTGATGAATTTGTTTTGTTGGGATTCGATTGCTTTCGCATTCGAATCTTTGCAACACAAATTCAACACTCTACACAGCTATGACTTACCTTAACAATATAAAAAAATATTAAAGAACCCCTGAAAAAGAAATAAGAATAATAAAAATATAATTATTTTTCCTAGAAATTAGTTAAATTTATTTAATAATACTCACCAAAATAATTTCTGCTCCTCTATTCTCGTCCATGTTTGTTTTGATTTTTCTTTTGACAATTCCTATGTGTTATCTTATCTAGTCGTTTCGGTCTGCGCATGCAATAGTAGCTTTGTCTTGTTTTCACCCAAAGGAAAAGGGGGTAGACAAATTACTACTAGCGCATGCGCATGAATGTATTTGACACAATTGTTCATCCACCGGATGAACTAAAATGAATTGCTTAAATGGTTTAAGTATAAGATAGATACAGGATGATATGAAAATTTATTTAAAATAATAATTTACGAGATTAGAAAGATACGATAAAGATTAGAATAATTAGTTAAAATAAATAATAGGATAAGTTAGGAATTTAGAAAATAGATAGATATTAGAGTAATAGAAGAGGAAATAGACTGATAGATATAAGACTGTAGTAGTAGTATATATGTGTGGGTACGATTTCTTGGACTTGGATAAGGGGGGGTAATTATCTGTGATAGGGATGCAAAACAATTGTGGGTGGAAAAATAGTTATCTCACTCAGAGGTAGTGGTAACTATTTACTTAGTTAATAGGAGAAGGCAAGGAACTAGCCTAAGGGATTTTATGGTCATTCTTACGTTTGAGAGTTTCAGAAATAGAAGTGTTAACGGCCATTCTTTTTGTGACCAACAGTTTTTTTTTAAATTCAAAATCTATTAATTTTTCTTTTACAAGTGATACAAAAAGTAAAACTTAGATAAGAAGTTTGTTTTATTAAACAAAATAAGTGGATTGAAATAAACATAATAAAATCAATATACCAGATCATCTTAATTCCACTGAGTTGGATATAGAAGCTAGAGGAAAAGTCCTAGGAAATTTGGTGGCGTTATATATATATATATATAAATCAGCAGAGGTTCAGGTCAGAATCCAAAGATCAGGAGAATTAGCAGAAGCCTGAGCCTCTGCAAAGTTTTTTTTGTTACCTCCTTCGGATTTTAAAATTTTAACTTTGAAGAAGGACATTCTGTACAGAGGAAGTATTCCTTTGTCCAGTACAAAGGAAACAGCTTCCAAGGCAAATCAACATACATAGTCTAAGAGGGTACTATATATCTATATACCGATAGATATATATAGATATCCTTCGAAGAAAGAAAGGGATTTGTATAAGTACAAGAAAGAAAGGGTGCCCGGAAAAAGAGAAGTTAAGAAAGGAGGAAAAGAAATAAAGTGAAAGAAAATAAGAAAGAAGAACTTTTAAAATTTTTTTTTTATATATATACCATTTTGATTAACTTAAGTGAAGTAAAAGTCTAATTTGTGAAATTCAGTTCTCTATAAATTTTTTTGATTAATTAATTTTTTTTTGTTTAAATTTGAAGTGAGTTTAAATTTACAAAAAAAAAAAAAGTGATTTTAAGGCTTGTATCCTAATACCCCAAATATACTAAACTCAGTGGTGGCGAAAGGCTACCCCAGTTTCTCTACGTGCTGCCGGCAGAATGACGAGGGACCAGGAAATCGTGAGTAAAAACACTTTCTTTTGTGGATAAAAGACCAAACAAAATCAAAAAGCCTCTAAGATCAATTTTTTTATGAATTTAGATTTAAACCTTTTTAGTTTTTTTTATATATTTTTATTATTTTAATTTTTTTTTACAAGAGAAGAAAAGGGAGAGAACTCAATTGAGTTGGTTTTGATCAATGAATTGGAAATTAATAAATAAAATTGTAATTTGAAGTGATATTGAAATAACAAAAAATGGTGTTCTAATTTAAAAGCTAGTGGTGTGTGGAGGCTTGGTAAGGCCGTCCAGATGTTTTTCTGAGTTTTGGACATGACAGACTAACTTTTCTCAACAGACTAATTTGTGACTGGTTGAGTCATTTTAGGGGCTATTTCCGCTACATTTGGCCATGGAAATAGCGAAGGAAGTATCTTCATGATACTTGGGCGGGTCGGCCAGACTTTCGTCAATAACATCAGACGAACGTTTGGGATTCAGTGTGGCGATATTTAGGGGGGTAAGAAAGAGGTGCTTTAGGAAGAATAAGTTTAAACTTTTAGATTTTTTTATATACTTAGATTTAGTTAGGGTTTTAGTTTTTCTTTTATTTCTTTGTACTTAATTTTTTTTATAATTTCTTTTTATTAATTATTAATATTATTATTATTTTTGGTGAAGGGTTTTATTTTATTTTTTTTTATTATTATTTTATTAGGTTAGACAGATTATTTTTTTTAGGATTTTTTTTGTATAAACTTAATTCGAAGCACCAAATTCTGATTTCTCTTAGATATCGTCAAAGTTCACAGGTTTGTGTCATTCTTCACCTTGTAGATACCTTAGGCACGAATAAAAATAATGTTTAGTCGAGCAGGAGGTGTACTGGAAGGTGGCAAGAACCACCCCACGCGACGAGCTGAGCCGTGCGACCACAAGCGTGCCGTAGCCTCTTCCAGTACTCCAAAGCATTCCCCCGTGGAGACCTGACTCCTAACAGTACCAATAATATAAATACACTAGCTTGGCGTCATTATCGAATAGAACTTGAAAATGAAATGTAAAACTGATCTTGTGGCATTGGCCTTTAAATTTAATTAAAAAATAAAAAAAATATTACAAAAATTAACATGTCTTTTTACTTAACGATTCTTTTCTCTCTTCACTCATATGGACCACCTTTTCTGAAAAAACTTAACTCTTAAACATCATGTTCTGTTCATGATTTTGTTCAGTTTCCTATGGTGATTTTTGCGTTCCGAACGTGAATTTTACGTTTTTTGCGTTTTAACGTGAACGTGAATTTTACGTTTTAACGTGAACGTGAATTTTACGTTTTTTGCGTTTTAACGTGAACGTGAATTTTACGTTTTTCGTTTTAACATGAACGTGAATTTTACGTTTTTGCGTTTTAACGTGAACGTGAATTTTACGTTTAACGTGAATTTTACGTTTTTTGCGTTTTAACGTGAACGTGAATTTTACGTTTTCACGTTTTAACATGAACGTGAATTTTACGTTTTAACGCGAATTTTACGTTTTTGCGTTTTAACGTGAACGTGAATTTTACGTTTTTACGTTTTAACGTGAACGTGAATTTCACGTTTTTACGTTCTAACGTGAACGTGAATTTTACGTTTTAACGCGAATTTTACGTTTTTGCGTTTTAACGTAAGTTCTTATGATATACCTGTTTAGGTATTTATTAAAAGAAGGACCTTCCTATCAACAATTTTGAATGATCAAGGGTATAAGCAAATGTTTACTTTTAATAAGGTAAAAGACTTTATTTGGATCTTTATTTTTAGAGAAGTATTAGCATTTGTAATTGTACTTACATAAATTTGATGCCTTTGTCTCAGTCTAAAGATATATCTATGTAAATTCTAGCAAATCCAATTTTTGTATGCCAAAGCAAAGTTTTTAACTTAGGAATAATTTTTCTATAAATTTGAAATAAACATAACGTTTTACTACTGTTTTAAAATATACGTACGTGCACTTTTGACTAGCGAAATGGGGGTCTATGTCTCTTCGTGTAGAAGGTAGAGGCAATTTTAGAACGAATCAGTTCAATTGACAAACCAAGACTATTTAAAATATTTCCTGTATTTTTAAATTTAAAAATGTACCTGTTAAAAAAGCTTGTTTCCAAAATTCGATTTGTCAAAAAAAAACCTTAATGTTTCAAAATTCTTATTTGAAAATCTTTAGAGCAGTTTACTTTTTAAATTAATTTTGTACACATACAATTTTTCAATTTAGTTAAAATATATATTTTTGGTATGCAGTTATTTTGAACTAATTAATATACAGTTTCGTAAAAAACTAATGACCCATTTTGGATACATCGAATTTTGAAAAAAATGTACCAAAATAACGTGGGGTACCCTTCTGGAGCAATACAAAAATCTATCGGCTTAAGAAACACATAGATGCCTGCTTAAATATAAACCATATTTACATATATGTTGTTTATGCCCTCTATAAGGTCCGAGCTTTGTTGTCCACATTAATTTGTTAAAAATGAAGCAAAAAGTAGAATTTATGTAATATATGTAAATAAGAGCCATACATTTCATATTAAAAAAGATCCTGGTGTGCGATCTTATATAAACAAATACAAATTGGACGAATTAAATTAATTTGAAGTCAATATCTTCTATTGTTCGCGAGATTTCGAGAACCGAACATAATTGTTTACCAATGTTGCGTACTATTTTTGTAGATTTTAATTTTTTATGAAAAAACTGACTGTTGGACTTTTATAAAAAAATCACTGTGAGATTAAATTAGTTTTAAGCCAATATTTTTTTAATTTTTGTAAAGATATTTGAGTCGAAAGTAATTTTTTACTTTTAGTGCCGATCTGCATCCCACCCGCAGCGCACGCGTCGTGAGAGTCTTGTCCTCATTGTACCTAGTTGTCTACCTTTGTTCATATTTGTTGTCTGTTTAAATTAAAAAAAAAAAAAAAAAATATAATACTATAATAAAAACCCAATACGTAAAAACAAAAAAAATCAATTAACAGTCCAGCCCATATGTGTTTTCTTCAATCATAATTAAAATCAATAATCAAATAATAAAATAAATCCCGCGCCGTGTCAACAATTTCTTTCCAAGTGCAGTGTCCAAAGCCAAACAACAACAAAAAACAATACCTAAAACTAGTGCTCCAACATAAATCAATAATCAATTACGAAACGGCAAAAGTATAATGATAATGATAACACAGTGCAATGGGTAATCCATTCTCTCCCTTCCCTCCATCCCTCACAGTCATATTATCTCAATCGATGTAGACATTGCATACGGTTCTTTTATAGCTATATACAGTGTATACATGGATTGAGTTGATGTGTTTTCGGATAGATTAGTATATGTGATATCTAGTTAACCAGGGGCGGATCAGTATGCAGATTTTCACTAAGGCATAACACTAGTGGAAACCTGTAACTGAAAAGTTCAAATTGGATTCTAGATAAAACATATATTATAGTTAATTGTCCGAATTGTGTTTAATTAGTTTTGAACATTAGAATGTTGGGTGAATTCAGGGTGGATTTTAGCAACATTCGTGGTTTAAGAAAGAACTCCTATGCCACATATGTCCACACTGCATCAAACAGGCCAGCTGTTTTGGCATTGAGTGAAACTCAAATAGGTGAAGATTCTGATCATTCGGAATTCAATCTAAATGGGTATAGCTTAGTGCCATTATTTTTTCCTCATCATGGATTAGCCGTGTATATAAGAAATGATGTTGCATACCAACTTCAGCCACAATATGGTTTGTGCTCTAACACAAACTTTAACTTTATGTGGTTAAAATTCACGGTAAATAAGCACATCATCCACACATGTTTTTTATATCGAAGTCCAAATCTGGACAGAAATTCAACTTTTAACGAATTTGATGCTCTGTCTGACTTCATTCAAAGAATTGTTGCCCATTATCCTCACACTGAAATCGTCATTGCGGGCGATTTCAATGTACACAATTCTTCTTGGCTTCGTTATTCTGGCCAGTCAACACCGGAAGGAAGGTATGTTGAGATCTTTGCTGAGTTAAATCAATTAACTCAGCTTGTCGATGAGCCAACTCGAATCCCTGACGTTGCAGGTCAATCCGCCAACACCCTAGACTTGTTTCTCACCTCTGACCCTAATAAATACACAATCAGTGTATTACCGCCTCTAGGCACATCAGACCATTGTATCGTATCTGCAAAATTCTCATGTCAAAAAAACCCACTTAAAGAAAAAACTCCTACGAGAACCGTTTGGCAATATGAGAAAGCCAACTGGGACGGTCTCAATGAATTCTTCAGGAACTTTAACTGGTCACTATGCTTCCTCGATAGTGACGTGGATTCCAGCGCAGATATGGTAACAAATTTAATTCTTTGTGGAATGAGAAATTTTATCCCGAATAGGGTGAAATCTATCAAACCCAAAGAGAACTCATGGTTTGACTCGAGCTGTAAAGAGGTTATTAGGTTCAGAGATGTAAGTTTCCGTTGTTATAAAGCCAACCCGACTGAGGAAAACCGGAATAAGTTCAAACAAGCTAGAAAGACCTGTAATGGTCATATTCGACGAACCAAATTTTTGCATGATCAGAAATTAAGGCAAAAAATACTACAATGTCCCAAAGGTAGTAAAAATTTCTGGTCATTTGTAAAAAACGTACGAAACACCACGTCATCCTCGGTTCCAACGCTCGTCCACAATGACACTCTCTATGTAAGCTCGATTGATAAAGCCAATTTGCTTGCAGCACAGTTTGCTGTTAATTCGACGCTATCGGAAAGTGTCATGAGTCCTCCTGTTCTTGAGAGCGTAAACGATTCTATGGGACGAATCTTCTTTCGCACTCGTGCAGTCGCAAGAGTACTGAAAGACCTAGACATACACAAATCCGCTGGCCCGGATAGTATTCCCCCAATTGTTCTGAAGAGGTGTTCTTCAACGCTGGCAAAACCACTGCGTAAGCTTTTCCATCTGTCCTACTCTACAGGTCTCTTCCCGAGTGGATGGAAAACTGCATTTGTTCAGCCTGTCCCTAAAAAAGGCGAATCCTCCTCCCCCTCAAACTATCGTCCAATTGCACTTACGTCCCTTCTTTCCAAGGTCATGGAAACGCTGATTAATTATCAGCTTAAGAAATATCTTGAAGAACGGAAGCTTCTTAATGACCGACAGTATGGCTTTCGTAGCAATAGGTCCACTGGTGATCTCATGGTTCATCTCACCGAACAGTGGAACAAGTCTTTACATCGTTTTGGAGAAAGTAAGATTATTGCACTTGATATTTCAAAAGCATTTGATAGAGTTTGGCACCAAGCTCTCTTATCGAAAATGCGTGCTTTTGGTATTGATGAATCTTTTCTTCGTTGGATTAGAAATTACCTTTCTAACCGTTCAATCAATACAAGTTGTATTGGATGGTTTCAAGTCTGAAATTCATAAAATAAATGCTGGTGTCCCCCAGGGCTCCGTTTTGTCTCCGACTCTCTTCCTTTTATTCATAAATGATCTCTTGTCTGCCACTTCTAATCCATTAAACTGTTTCGCCGACGACAGTACCCTCAGCTTTTCATACTCGTTTTTAGATTCACATCCTTGTCCTTCGGATGTGGAACTTCAACGGCAGCGTATGATAAGCTCATTAAATTCTGATCTTGACAGCATTGTCCAATGGGGAATCAAAAACCGTGTAGAATTTAATGCTTCGAAAACTCAATGCTGTCTCCTGTCGTTAAAGCGTAACATACCCCCGATGCCGCTATCTATGAGTGGCACTTGCATCCAGGAAACTAATCAACTGTCAGTACTCGGTATGTGTATCACAGATCACCTTTTATGGAATGATCACATATTCGACATCGCCAAAAATGCTGCTAGGTGCTTAGGATTTCTCCGACGATGCAAGAAATTTTTCACCCCTTCTGATCTGGCTGTAATTTACAAAGCCTTCATCCGTCCAAAGCTTGAATATAATTCGCATATCTGGGCAGGTGCCCCTAAAACAAGTTTAAATCTCTTGGATAGAATTCAAAAAAGGGCTTTAAAAATGATAGGCGACAGAACTATAATCGAAACATTTACATCACTAGAACACCGCCGCAATGTTTCATGCCTTTCGTTGTTTTATCGATATTTTTACAAACAATGTTCTGTCGAATTAGCCAGTAGTATTCCACCCCTTAAACTATTCAGCCGTAATACTCGCACTTCTAGGAATGCTCATCAGTTTACCCTTGAGCTCAATTTCGGGCGTACTGTCAAGTATAGAGATTCTTTCTTAAATCGCACATCGAGAATGTGGAATGCTTTGGCCAACTCTGTTTTTCCCTCCCATTTTGATGTTCAGAACTTTAAGACCAATGTGCACCGGTATCTCCTTTTAAATCCTTCCCTATTTTCCTAACGCTCGCACTGTGTTTAATATAAACATATAAAGGGTACTAATAACCCCTTGAGTGCTTGTGAATTATAAAAAAAAAAAAAAAAAAAGTAATGTTTTTATTTATTGCAAGAAAACTGTCAATTCGATTTTTCTCAAAATTTAAGTGAAAGTTGAAAACAATATTTTTATTGCTAAAATATTCGAGGTGACAAATATGTTTGTTCAGTTTTTTTGATTTATAAAAACCCGTTAATTTGATTTTTTTTCCAAAAACTATACTAGTTTTGTATCGCGTTACAATATACATATAATATAAAATTTAATTCAAGTCTCTAGCGTTATTGGTTCGTGATATATTTAGGGTTAACCAAAGTTTTCACCTTTTTTTAAATTGCTTTGGTAAAAAAACCACCCACTCAATTTTTTTTAGAGTCCTTTCTGCATCTTTCTGTATTATTATCTGTATAACAAAATTTATTTGAAGTCGATATCTCTATTGGTTCTTGAGCTATGGACGACGAAAAAAACTTCCCGAACGTATACGTACACACGCACGCACAGACATCTCTCTAAAAATCTTTTATTTCGACTCTAGGGACCTTGAAACGTCGAGAAAACGGACCGATTACAATAACTTCCTATGGGAATTTAAGAACGCTTAACGCAAATCGGCTCTTACCCTTAATATCCAAATTTTAGGTCAATCAACCTAATGCCTTGGGGTGACGGTACGGGCCAGGACGGAATCAGTGGACTCACTTTTTTCTACTTCTCTACCATTGAAATGTCATTTTTGATTCTTGAGTTCGACATTTTTTACGAATGCAAAACTTGCCTATATGACGCAAATAAAAAAATAAAAAAGTTCGACATTTTTTACGAATGCAAAACTTGCCTATATGACGCAAATAAAAAAATTAATTTCAGAGCATGATTTTCTAAATTGTGAAATTAAGTCATAAATTGACTTTAAATATCTGAAGAATCCTTCATCTTAACAAGGTTATAACACCAAGGTTGTGAAATAACATGAGTAATTATAATTGATATAACTTTGCGTTTAATGTTAAAAAATTATTGGTTGGTAAGTGGCACAAAAAAACTTCGAAATCGTATAAAAGAAAATTTCAAATCAATACAAAAATACCTACTTCGACACTACATTTACGAAAATAGGTATACTTACTAATAGTTAATAAGTTAAAAAAACTTTCAATTGGATTTTCCTAAGAGTCACACATCTTAAAATAGAAGAGCTGACAAAATTGTACTAAAGGTACCTACAACAGCAAACAACATATACCTACCTATACCTACCTAAATATAAACTAATTTTTTTTTTTTTTGTTTATGCCTAAGGTCCCAGCTTT
Organism: Eupeodes latifasciatus; assembly: GCA_920104205.1. Taxonomy (NCBI): domain Eukaryota; kingdom Metazoa; phylum Arthropoda; class Insecta; order Diptera; family Syrphidae; genus Eupeodes; species Eupeodes latifasciatus. Next base: position 24,849,753 of record OV049927.1, read on the forward strand.
ATTGTTTACATTTATTTATTAAAAATAATAAAACAAAAGGAGAATTGCAACATAAAAAGACACAAATTTCAATTATCAAATTAATCAAATTATCTGAACCAACATAAAGAATGCATTTTTGTTTTTATTTTAATTTTAAACTACATAGGTATTTATAAATACTGTACCTACCTATCTACTAATCTCAAACAAAATGCTAAGTGTACGGATATTATCGCACTGTCCAGATACTGGTAGGAATTCCCTATGAAATTTCATAAATTACCTGCCTACCTACCAATATCTTTTATATCTAAAATTTGAATTTAAAATCAAACCCACATCCTGGAAAAAATCACCTACCAATTGATATTTATCTACAAAAAAAAAAAACACCAGCCAAAATATACATAACTATAACCAAACGTATAACTATCCCAATATGTTTCTTCTTCACAAAAATCGCATCGTAGCTTCGTATACATAATACAACCATTTTTCATATACAAAGATCGTACACAGGTAGAAGCAGAGTCATGAATGTAAATAAAAACAAAAATCAGTACAAGATCTTAAACAGCTGATGTAAGCATACAAAAATTTCATTCATCCCCTTATTAGACACAATATTAAGACATTGCCGTTTTTCATATAAAAATGCATTGATATAAAAAAATTACAAAAACAAATTCATCGACCTTCATGTGGAAGCTTAGTATATGAAAACATATACAAGGATAGATTCAAATAGAATGAAATTAACTGTCTCCCTTATTCTGCTGGCTGCTCTCGGTCCCCGATACTACCGCCAACGACGACGGCGGCGGCGCACAGTGGTGCGAGAGCGGAAAAAAGTCTTTTTAAGAAGTTATATTTATCCTTTTAAATTTTATGTTTAAGTACTCTTATATAACCCGAGCGTATGATTTAAAAGTATTTTTCAACATATATATTGTATGTTCTGATTTACAAGCCCTCAAAGTTGAAAAATAATTTTACTCAAATCGCGAACCGTATTTTCAACAAATTTTGAGATGTTTTTTTCCGAAGTTCCTTTAAATAAATTCTCTAGCTTCTTAAATAATTTAATTGGTCTATTTTCGATTATCTAAAATAAAAAAAAAATGATTATTTATAAAAGATACCTTCTATAAGTAGTCTGAAGCTTAAGTACTAGGAAAAAATGTGTTTTTTTTAAACTTTTTGATTTCAAAAAAAAGCTCCAAAAGACTCCAAGAAAGTAAGTATGCCAGCATATGCTCCATGCATTTATGTAAAAGCACAGAAAAAATCAGCTGCAGATACGTGCAGATGTGGAAGTTATGATCAAAAATGTTTCACTGAATCGGATTTCAAAAAACTGCGTTTTGACGGTGGTGTTTACCAAAAAGTTTGATTTCTTCGTTATTAATTGTCAGAATGAACTGGTTAAGCCCATTATTTTAAGAAAAAATGTCAAACTTTATTTTAAAAATAAAACAAAATTAATACATTGACACAGGTCTGAGAATTTCGATTTTTGCGAAACCATTTATTTCTGCCCGGAAAATTTTTTCAACTTTGAACTCAATTTTCTTGGAAAGAACACACGAAAAGCAATAAAGTTTTATGATATTTTAAATTATATGATAGAGCTTAAAAAAAATAGAGAAAAGGATTAGGGATAATCCTTTATTTTTTTAATTTTTCGCTAAAAGTATGGCAGGTAGAAATAAAAAAGGTGTTATTTTTAAAGTTTTATTGCTTTGTTTTTGTTGTGTATTGCGTAATTTTTTATTACCTGACTTATTAGAATAAAATCTCTTACTTAAATCTATATATATATAAAGGATTAATTAAAAAAAGTCAGTATTGAGTTATTGAGCATTAGTGCAAGGTTTTTGAGAAGAAAATACTTCCAATCAGCGCAGACGCTAAAAACCACATTTTAGCGTTATAAAATTACTACTTCATTGTTTTTTTATTTATTTTTTGTATGTATTTATCTATTTATTTATTTAATTTTATAATATACATAGTTAGTAATACTATTTTGTTCAAAATAAAAAGTTAAGATTTTACTAAAAAAAACTTTTATTTAAATATAACATCAAAAGCCTCAAATTTTAGAAAAATATCAATAACTTTTTTTCTAATAATTTTTTCTTGACCAAATTTTGACCAAGCGTGTATAAGACTAATATTAACATGTGTTTCAAATATCATTAAAATTCGTTTTATAGTTCAGATTTTACAGACTTTTTTCTGCTCTCCCATACAAAAATCAAAAACCCTCAAATTTTAGAAAAATGTCAATAACTTTTTTTCTAATAATTTTTTCTTGACCAAATTTTGACCAAGCATGTATAAGACTAATCTTAACTTGTGTTTCCAATTTCATTAAAATTCGTTCAATAGTTCAGATTTTACAAATTTTTTTCCGCTCTCCCATACAAAAATCAAAAACCCTCAAATTTTAGAAAAACCTCAATAACTTTGTTTATAATTTTTTTTTTTCAACCAAATTTTGACCAAATATGTAAAAGACTAATCTAAACATGTTTGCCAAATTTCATTTTAATCCGTTGAACCGTTCAGATTTAACAGACTTTTTTCCGCTCTCCCATACAAACCGAACCACTGTGCGGCGGCGCACAGTGGGGCATCTTGTATGGGGGAGCGGACAAAACTCTATAAAATCTAAACTAATGAACCGATTTGAATGAAATTTTCAGGAATGATAGCCAATAGCAAGACAAATCTACACCAGAAAATTCCGCCCATTTCCACGCCCACTAAAAGAGAAAATGGCTTTTTTCGGAAAACGTATCTGAAAACAAAGATTTGTTTACCGAATTTAAGGTATATTGCGAATATAATAATAAATAGCGAAAAAAGAATTTTAAAAGCATTGTAAATTATTAAAAATTCAGTTTTAATATGCTTAAAGGTGAATGGTTGTGAGTAAAAAACATCTTTAGGTTTATTTTGTTTGCAGTTGTAAGGATAACACATTGGATTTATAATGACATAGATAGTTGGTGTTTTCAAAGCTTACCGTTTGATTTGTTTTAAATGTAATATAAAATAAATTTAAATAATAAATAAAAAAATAATTCAAGTAGGTAAATAAAAAAAAATAATTCAAGTAAATAAGAAAAAAAAAATCATTTAATCTTACTAAGCTTATTCAAAATAATTCAAATAAACTTAATATGATATATGCAAATCTATGAAGTTTCAATTTAAGGCATTTCTGATGGACATTTAATTCTTACATCCCTGGTATTATTAAAACTTCTTCAACGAGAAAATGAAGAAAAATCTTCGACCATCCTCAACCCATCATTCACCAGCTCTTCAGTTTTTCTTTTCGAAAGAAACTCTGCAAGAAGTTAGAAAAGAAAAAGACCGTGTAGAAGCTGAAATTTTGAATCTCCGAGATACTGAAATTGAGTTCAATGGATTCTTTATTAAAATAAAACATGCAATGTATTTCACAATGATAGATGGAAAAACGGCACAAATTGTTACAAATACAACTTCTAGTAGTAATTGTACCATTTGCGGGGCAAAGCCATCGGAAATGAATGACATTGCAAAACTCCAGTGTAAACCAACAGATGAAAATGCTCTAAAGTTGGGAATGTCATCATCATCGTCAGAACTGGTGGGGAGAGTACGATAACTTTGGCGACAAAGTTTAATGACGGATTTGTATAGAACAGTTAAAAACAAGCATTTTTTACTATGGGAGGGGGGCTCTATCTCCCCCCGTTTAGGCGGTAGGGGCAATTTAAAAAAATTAGTATTTAAATTAGTTTTCTCAAAAACTAAAAGACATAAAATCATCTAGTTTTCAGTTTTTGATCAAAAACAAATAAGAGAAATAAATTCTGAAATAAAAACAATGGTAGATAATCTTGAAGTATTGAAAAATTACACTTTAAACCTTTTTTTTAACTTTTTGTACTCAAATTTTGAGTTTAAAATTATTTTTTTCAAAAACTACGCATAGTTTTGACTTGAATTAAAAACTGGCTAATAAAACAGAATGTTGGCTTAAAAAAAATGTATAAAACTTAATTGTAAGTATCACCGTTATTTTTTAATTATTTTTTTCCATTTTAAATACTAATTTTTTTAAATTGCCCCTACCGCCTAAACGGGGGGAGATAGACCCCCCCTGCCATAGTAAAAAATGCTTGTATTAAGCCCCTCTACCAAAAACCGTTATTATATCTTGGCGCCAAAGTTATCGTACTCGTGCCGAACTGGTTAAAAGGCATAAATATCGATTTTTTTATATGACTTCCCAACTTAAAATTGCTCTAAAAACCGCATCCGGACGTATCCGGATGAGATTTTTACTGAAAAATGTTGCTGAGACCCTACACTATCTATTGGGAATAGTTTGATAACAGAGGCAAACAGAGGCAGTAGTTAAAACCTTATGCGAACTAAAAAAATCACATGAATAGAGTGTTTCTTCGTCAAAAAATACCTTATCCAATTTTTTTTTCAATAAAATAACATACTGTATTGTTTATCTATTTATTTCAATCATGTAAGCAGACAAAATTGTTTAAAACTTTCAAATTTCACAATATACTGATCATTTAAGGAATACCAATATTTTATCAGTTTTCACGATATTTGAACTTTGAGCGAAAATCTACTGGTCTACAATTTTTTTTTTGAAAAACGGTTTTCATTTTCTGATTCTACAACCAATTAACTATAAGAAACACTTTCAGTTTAAAAAAAAATCCTACTTTCAGAAAAATAGGTTTTGTCCGCATTTTCCCCACTGTGCGGCGGCGCGGCGCACAGTGGGGCATCTTGTATGGGGGAGCGGACAAAACTCTATAAAATCTAAACTAATGAACCGATTTTAATGAAATTTTCAGGAATGATAGCCAATAGAAAGACAAATCTACACCAGAAAATTCCGCCCATTTCCACGCCCACTAAAAGAGAAAATGGCTTTTTTCGGAAAACATATCTGAAAACAAAGATTTGTTTACCGAATTTAAGGTATATTGCGAATATAATAATAAATAGCGAAAAAAGAATTTTAAAAGCATTGTAAATTATTAAAAATTCAGTTTTAATATGCTTAAAGGTGAATGATTGTGAGTAAAAAACATCTTTAGGTTTATTTTGTTTGCAGTTGTAAGGATAACACATTGGATTTATAATGACATAGATAGTTGGTGTTTTCAAAGCTTACCGTTTGATTTGTTTTAAATGTAATATAAAATAAATTTAAATAATAAATAAAAAAATAATTCAAGTAGGTAAATAAAAAAAAAATAATTCAAGTAAATAAAAAAAAAATCATTTAATCTTAATAAGCTTATTCAAAATAATTCAAATAAACTTAATTTGATATATGCAAATCTATGAAGTTTCAATTTAAGGCATTTCTGATGGACATTTAATTCTTACATCCCTGGTATTATTAAAACTTGTTCAACGAGAAAATGAAGAAAAATCTTGGACCATCCTCAACCCATCATTCACCAGCTCTTCAATTTTTCTTTTCGAAAGAAACTCTGCAAGAAGTTAGAAAAGAAAAAGACCGTGTAGAAGCTGAAATTTTGAATCTCCTATTACGAGGCACTTTCATTTTTAATTTCAGAAAATGGGAGTACTTTCTAGGAAACTTGTTGATATACTAAGTGCTGGATTAATTAAGATTTTTTTTCACATAAGCGTCTTTTACTGTTTACCATATAAGATCGTCAGAACTGGGGAGAGTACGATAACTTTGGCGAAAAAGTTTAATGACGGATTTGTATAGAACAGTTAAAAACAAGCATTTTTTACTATGGGAGGGGGTCTATCTCCCCCCGTTTAGGCGGTAGGGGCAATTTAAAAAAATTAGTAGGTATTTAAATTAGTTTTTTTAAAAACTAAAAGACATAAAATCATCTAGTTTTCAATTTTTGATCAAAAACATATAAGAGAAATAAATTCTGAAATAAAAACAATGGTAGATAATCTTGAAGTATTGAAAAATTATACTTTAAACCTTTTTTTTAACTTTTTTTACTCAAATTTTGAGTTTAAAATTATTTTTTTCAAAAACTACGCATAGTTTTGACTTGAATTAAAAACTGGCTAATAAAACAGAATGTTGGCTTTAAAAAAATGTATAAAACTTAATTGTAAGTATCACCGTTATTTTTTAATTATTTGTTTCCATTTTAAATACTATTTTTTTTAAATTGCACCTACCGCCTAAACGGGGGGAGATAGACCCCCCTGCCATAGTAAAAAATGCGTGTATTAAGCCCCTCTAACAAAAACCGTTATTATATCTTGGCGCCAAAGTTATCGTACTCGTGCCGAACTTGTTAAAAGGCATAAATATCGATTTTTTTATATAACTTCCCAACTTAAAATTGCTCTAAAAACCGCATCCGGACGTATCCGGATGAGATTTTTAATGCAAAATGTTGCTGAGACCCTACACTACCTATTGGGAATAGTTTGCTAACAGAGGCAAACAGAGGCAGTAGTTAAAACCTTATGCGAACTAAAAAAATCACATAAATAGAGTGTTTCTTCGTCAAAAAATACCTTATCCAATTTTTTTTCAATAAAATAACATACTGTATTGTTTATCTATTTATTTCAATCATGTAAGCAGACAAAATTGTTTAAAACTTTCAAATTTCACAATATACTGATCATTTAAGGAATACCAATATTTTATCAGTTTTCACGATATTTGAACTTTGAGCGAAAATCTACTGGTCTACAATTTTTTTTTTTGAAAAACGGTTTTCATTTTCTGATTCTACAACCAATTAACTATAAGAAACACTTTCAGTTTAAAAAAAAATCCTACTTTCAGAAAAATAGGTTTTGTCCGCATTTTCCCCACTGTGCGGCGTCCGGTCGCGCAAAAAAATGTCTGCCCATGAGAGTACTATAGTTTTCATATACAAAGGTTGTGCTATCCAAAAAATCCAACTATGAATTTTACGTTTTTACGTTCTAACGTGAGCGTGAATTTTACGTTTTTACGTTCTAACGTTAACGCGAATTTTACGTTTTAACGCGAATTTTACGTTTTTTGCGTTTTAACGTGAACGTGAATTTTACGTTGTTTGCGTTTTAACGTGAACGTGAATTTTACGTTCTTACGTTCTAATGTGAACGTGAATTTTACGTTTTTACGTTCTAATGTGAACGTGAATTTTACGTTTTTACGTTCTAACGTTTGCTAAGCATGGTCTAGAACGTTAGTTTTCATATACAAAGGTTGTGCTATCCAAAAAATCCAACTATGAAAGTATATCCTAAAACCAATTTATCACTGAAAATCCAATCCCACAACCAATGTTGAAATGAAAAAAAAAATACAGATGGTGCTAGAAGATGCCGGTATTTAGCATAGATCAGAACCCTGGTGATGCCGGTGCACCGGTGATTAGCATAGATCAGAACCCTGGTGCAGCACCGGTGCACCGGTGAACTCGTACCCTCTAGTTTATACTACTAACCTCTCCCCCTTTGATACGTACTACGAATTGTAAGTCTATCAAATAAGGTATTGAGAAAAATGGAGGCGGAACAAAACAGCATACTTAAAGGAGCTTATAAAAAGGTTGATGCTTCAAATGCATTTGATAAACAATTAGCACATCTCGACCTGTGACGTCAGTGGTCTAAAGTAGTGGAGTGCGTAGTGCACACGACTTCTAAGACTGAGCAAATCTGATATGCGTGGGTTCGAATCCTATGTTGTGCATAAAAAGTTTTCAAATAAAATTGGATTAAAGCTCAGCACCACAAAAAAGGAGACTGATGAGTGCAAAAGTGGCAAAGCACGAAATAGCTATATCTCCAGCCAAAAACAATGAGTGGTAGCACCTTTAAGTTGTTGTTGTTGTTCAAAAACATTTAAAAAATGTATATATTTTTTTTTTGTATTTTTTTACTTACTGTGAACTCTCCAAGATCTGCGACAGTGCGATCTCCCCAACGCGTTTTAACTTTTCGTAGAGCAAAAATATTGTATTTGATGCTTGCATCCAGTTCAGAAATTTTTTTGGATGGTTTAAAATTGCTTATTTCGCTAAGCGAGATTGCTTCTCTTACAGCAAAATCATCAAGAGTAAATATGGAATATTCTTCTTCAAAATACATCTTAGCTTCTTAATTCTCGTAATAAACTGTGTTCATCGGTAACAACAAAATTTCCTTTTATAGAAGTCTTAGCATTCAAAATCTTTGTATTTTAGTAGAAGTATCCCCAGATCCCCACTCAATCTTAATATAAAACCTGCATAAACATTTCTTTTTCTGAATATTTTCATGTTCATTCAGGAAAATAAAATTAATTCACAACGAATTTTCTGAATGTTTTATTTGTTATTCATACGAATAATCATGTTAAGGAGGTGCATACATAATTTGTATTTACCATTAGTGTGATTGTTTAGGGTACGTGGTCCACGATCAATTTTATTTTCCCATTAGATAATCGTGATAAGTCTGAGTGGTTTTCAAGTATCGAATTTTCTTTGTTGTTTGTTTTTTGTTTTTTAAGTGATCAATTTGAAAAAAAAAAAGAACTGAAACATGTTGAATCTTGTATTTTCCATATGAATGTGAATGTGTGAATGTTCAGTGTACTTGGTCCACGATCAATTTTCTTAACCCATTAGATAATCGTGATAAGGAGTTTCCTTTTCTTACTAGTCTGAGTGGTTTCCAAGTATCCAATTTTCTTTGTTTTTTTATTACCATTGAAATGACGGTAATAAAGTTAATAAAATGTGAAACTTGTTGATTCCATGAATAATTTTCTTTGATGTTTGTTTTTTTTTATTACCCTTGAAAGAAAGTTGATAATTTAAGAAAAATTGAAACATGTTTATCCTTTCAAATGAGATTTAATTAAATACCTTCAATGTGGGATCCTATAATATATTCATATATATCACATATATACAAACCCAAGACATGTTGTGAGCGAGGTTTAAAACATAATATACAAACCCAAAACACGTTACAAACGAGGTTTAGAACCTTATATAAAAACCCAAAACACGTTACCAACGAGGTTTAGAACCTTATATAAAAACCCAAACCACGTTGTGAACCAGGTTAAGAACATAAAGTTACGTTCCCCAACTTCGAAGTATATAGTTACATAACGAGGTTAAATACGAAAGACTGCTTTTTAAATTCAGTTTGAAATTAGTTTTCATTTCAAAAGGAGGTCCTGTGAAAGTTGAAGTTTTTTATAAATTTAAAATTTAAATTCTCAAATATTAAAGTTATTTTTCATAAAGTTTTGTTTATTAAATACATGTGAAAAGTGTGGAGAAAAAAAATATAAAAATAAAATAAACAATTTGAAAATCTTACTTTCCAAGTTATCACTTTTTTTTTGTTTGTTTTGTACACAGCTTAGAAAAATATAAAAAATAAAATAAAATATTTGAAAATCTTTTTTAAAACTAAAACTTATTAAAAAAACTGTTTCCAAGTTATCACTTTTTTTGTTTGGTTTGTACACAGCTTAAAAAAAATAAAAAAAAATGAATAATACAAAATCTTGTGCGTTTTGCAAGAAAATGTTTTCGAGTGTCGGTGTGTTAAATCGTCACATTAAAACGAAGCATTTAAACTTGTCGGGATCTTGTCTTCTCTGTGGGGAGACGTTTGAATCTCAATCAGATCAAAAGTCGCATTTAATTCAATGCGCAAAGAAACAAAATGGATAGGAACATCAACAACAACCACAACATCAATATCATCAACAACTACCAGAACAACATCAACAGCAAATACAACAGCAACAAAAATTAATTGAAAAACTTCAATTACAAATACGCGAACTTCAGCAACAACATAAGGAACAGCAACAAGAACGTCCATCAATTTCATCAGCAGCTGTAAAAATAATTGACAACCAACCATCAACTTCTGCAGCGGGAATTTCAACTAAGAATACAAGCATGGTTAGTTGTACATTTTGCGAAGAACAAATACCCAAAAGCAAATGGGTACAACATCTTCGCAAAAATTCACACAAAACCAAAGTGCAAACAGTGTATAAGGGAAACGTGAACGAAATAAGGAATTCGTTTAAAAATCGCGTAATTTCCCTTTCTGTTCCAAATAAAAATGAACATGAACTGGATGCTATGCTATTTCTTAATAAGAATAAGGCAATGATGCATGACATTCTTCACCAAAAAATTAGTGAACACCGATCCATAAAATTCAATTTGGAACTTTTTGCGGAGTACGTGAAAATAAGTGGTGAGGAAATGTTGATAGAGTTGAAATCAATGGCTGCGGAAATGAAAGCAGTTTTCCTGGAAGTGGAAATAAATCACATTCTTGAGGAAATGTTCAAGACTATCATAATAAAAATGCATGAATTCCAAGAAAGGGATAGTGGATGGGCGCTGATAAGAATAAAATCAGTGGAAATCAACATAAACAAGTACCAGCCATTGAGTGGTTCAAGATATTTATCTTTGCCAAAAAGTATTGCTGCCAAGAAAGCGATTATCAATGTACAGAACAATGATGAATATTGTTTTAAATGGGCAATTATATCTGCTTTTCATCCAGAGCTTGAGTCACATGTAGAGAGAACATCTTCCTATTATCAAGTATCTGGGGTGGAATCGGCTAAGGTGATTGTTGACAGTCAAAATAATCGAATTGGATCTGTGTAAGGTGATAATCAAATTGATACCTTAAAAGCTGTCACAAGAAAATGTGATAGTCGTTTTCCTACAAATATGTCGTTTCTGAATAGAGCTCCCAGACGCTTACAAAAAACGAATGAAGAATTTTTTCAGTTACCTCTTTTAGGTACAAAAACACATTCTTGTGACCGACAAAGCTTACGTAATTAGAAAAAACACAAGAAAAGTAAGAATGTTATTTAAACACAGCCAATTTGATACTTTTATTTAGATATTTTATAAGAATCAATTTAAAATTTCACCAAGGCAACAATGAATTTTGACAATTTGAATCTGAAATTGTTCAATCGAATTGAATTGAGTTGAATCATCTTACACAGACGGAATGAAAATGATAGTCAATTTGACTATCAAAAAAATGATAGTCAACTATCACCTTAGCCGATTCCACCCCTGATATATCTAGAGATATAATTGCCCTGGACAATATCATTCTGGATTTTACAGGGCTCTCATTTCCCCTTGAACTATCAGAAATAAAAACGTTTGAAACTAAGAACAACATGAGCATCAACGTTTTTGGAATTTCTGAGGGAGAACAACCACAAATTGAGGGTCCATATTACATGACAATGCAAGAGAAACGCAATCATGTTAATCTCTTACTCCACATGAGCGGTGAAGTTACGCACTTTATGTGGATAAAGCATATCAGTCGGTTGATCACAAGTGAAGTATTGGAAAGTTCAAGAAGAAGATTACTGTTCTGTAATACTTGCTTGCAGCATTTTTACAATGACCGCTCATTTGATAAACACAAGGGCGAGTGTAAAAAAATTGTTACAAAAATGCCAGCAAATGATAACAAGATGATCAAATTTTCAAGCTATGATAAACAAATGATAGTTCCATTTGTAAAATACGCTGATTTTGAATGCATCTTGAAACCGATTGATGCATGTTTACCGGACCCGTCAACGTCGTCAACAACCAACCTGCAAGAACACGTTCCCTGTGCATTTTCATACTACATGAAATGCTCATTTGATGAAACCGAAGATATTTAATATTTAATATATAACTTTTTTTTTATCAACCAAATTCTCATTTTTTTTTGTATTTCTTTTTTTCTTTATAGGAGAAAACTGTGCTAGTGAGTTCATTTACAGTTTAGTTCGAGATACTATGGAGAAATATAACAACCATATAAAAAGCGTGACACCGATGAAACCTCTCTCAGCGATGCAGGCATATTGCTTTGAGAAGGCAACAATGTGCACAATATGCCGCAACAAAATAAACATAGGAGTAGGAGAAATTAAGGTAAGGGATCATTGTCACTTAACAGGTGAATATAGGGGGGCAGCCCATAATCTTTGTAACCTTAAATATAAGGTGCCAACTTTTTTCCGATTTTGTTTCATAATTTATCTGGTTATCATGCACATTTGTTTTTCAATTCGCTTCGAGAAATCGATGGTGAAATTAAAGTGATTCCACTAAATAAAGAAAAATATATTTCTTTTTCAAAGAAAATTTCTATTGATGACAAACATTCAATAGAACTTAGATTCTTAGACTCTTTTCGCTTTTTGGGTGATAGAATAGATAGTTTAGCTAGAAATTTAGTTTCTTCGGATTTCATTATAACCCGAAAATGCTTTGAAACAGAGCAAAGTCTGGAATAAGTGAAGAGAAAAGGTGTATTTCCATATGATTTTATGGATTCTTGGCAAAAAATGTCTGAGCCATGTCTTCCTGAAAGAGTGAAGTTTTTCAACAAACTCACGAATCAGGAATGTTCAATGGAGGATTATCAGTTGGCCAAAAATATATGGAATCATTTCAATTGTAGTAATCTAAAAAATTATATGGAAATCTACTTAAAAAGTGATGTTGTGTTGTTAGCTGACATTTTTGAAAATTTTAGAAAAGTTTGCAAACAGATACTCTCTAGATCCCTGTCACTACTATACAGCTCCTGGTTTATCTTGGGATGCTATGTTAAAAGTGACAAAAGTGGAACTGGAACTCTTGACTGACATTGAAATGTACAATTTCTTTCTAAAAGGGATAAGAGGTGGTTTTACCCAATGCAGTCATAGATATTCCAGAGCCAATAATAAATTTATTGAGTTCTATGACTCTGAAAAACCATCTTCATACTTGGTTTATTTAGATGCCAATAATTTATATGGATGGGCAATGTCTCAGAATCTTCCTTGTGGAGGTTTTGAATGGCAGAACCCACAAAATTTTTCTATGTCATATATAGAAGGTCTAAATGATATAAATGTTGGATATGTTTTAGAAGTTGATTTAGAATATCCCGAACATCTTCATGATATTCATAATGATTTGCCTTTTTGCCCAGAAAATATAGCAACACCAGGCTCTAAATTCAATAAATTGGTAGCAAGGTTTTTACCAAAACTGAACTATGTTATTCACCTAGAGATTTTAAAGCAAGCTCTCAAACATGGTTTGATTTTAAAAAAAGTCCATCGTGTGATTAAATTTAAACAATCAAAATGGCTAGAACAATATATTTCCCTTAATACCGAACTTAGAAAGAAAGCTAAAACTGATTTTCAGAAAAGGTTTTTCAAGCTAATGAATCTTTCTATTTATGGAAAAACAATGGAAAATATTGAAAATCGTACTGATGTTAAAATTGTTACACGATGGGAAAAAAAGAAAATCACTGGGTGCTAGAGGTTGGATTGCGAGACCAAACTTCCATAGTTCTTTACAATTTGCCCATGAAGATGATCGAGTACCTAACCCATTGTTGGCAATACAAATGAGTAAATGTAATGTTACACTCAACAAACCGATTTATCTAGTTTTCATAGAACTTGAGCTTGTGATTAAATTTAAACAATCAAAATGGCTAGAACAATATATTTCCCTTAATACCGAACTTAGAAAGAAAGCTAAAACTGATTTTCAGAAAAGGTTTTTCAAGCTAATGAATCTTTCTATTTATGGAAAAACAATGGAAAATATTGAAAAGCGTACTGATGTTAAAATTGTTACACGATGGGAAAAAAAAGAAAATCACTGGGTGCTAGAGGTTGGATTGCGAGACCAAACTTCCATAGTTCTTTACAATTTGCCCATGAAGATGATCGAGTACCTAACCCATTGTTGGCAATACAAATGAGTAAATGTAATGTTACACTCAACAAACCGATTTATTTAGTTTTCATAGTACTTGAGCTCTCAAAAATTCTTATGTATGAATTCCACTATGACTATATCAAACCAAAATTTCATGAAAATGCTCTTCTTAACTATATGGATACTGCTGGATATGAGCGTCACTCTTATCTGGATACCGGGCCATAGGGGCTATGAGGGTAATGAGAAGGCAGATGAGCTAGCTAGGCAAGGATCAGCCCTTCACAACTCTCTGGCAGTGAGAGTATATGCTCCTCTTGGAGTTGTGAAGGGTGATATCCTGACCAAATACACATCAGAAGCAAATCATAGGTGGAGTAGTTTAACGAGTTGCGTTATATCCAGGAAAATCTGGCCCGCCTATAACAAACCAAAATCAATCAATTTAATTTCCAAACCAAGGCATGACATAGCCAGGATTGTCGCTACTTGCACAGGACATTGGCCTGTAGGGGAGCATGCGGCAAAATTGGGTATACCACATAACTCTTTCTGCCGTAGCTGTGAGAACCGGGATGAAAAAGAAACAGTTCCACACTTTCTATGCCACTGTCCGGCCCTGGCCAGGAAAAGAGAACTCCACTTGGGTAAGGAATTCTTCAACGGTATTGAGGAACTCGCAGAATTCAAGATCAAAGATTTGATCTCATACCTAAATAGCACAAAGTTGTTTTAACCCCCTCCCCCCTTATTTCTCTCTCACTAAATGGACTGCACGTGCGGAACGTGCACCATCCATAGCCCATTTTCAAACCCATTCAGAATCTCACGAGGTATGGTAGTAGTAGTAACTAGAGGGTTCTAGGCCACCGGTGCACCGGTGCAGCACCAGGGTTCTGATCTATGCTAATCACCGGTGCTGCACCAGGGTTCTGATCTATGCTAATCACCGGTGCCCCGGTGCAGCAACAGGGTTCTGATCTATGCTAAATCCCAATTGGGATGCATTTCCACCAGTTTGATTCTAATTGGGAATAAGTGTCAGTGGTTGGATTTGTAGCACCATTTGTATTTTAAAACGCAAAAAACGTAAAATTCACGTTAAAACGTAAAATTCACGTTCACGTTAGAACGTAAAAACGTAAAATTCATGTTCACGTTAAAACGCAAAAAAACGTAAAATTCGCGTTCACGTTAAAACGTAAAATTCACGTTCACGTTAAAACGTAAAATTCACGTTCACGTTAAAAAAATCACCATCATAGGAAACTAAACATAATCATGAACAGAACATGATGTTTAAGAGTTAAGTTTTCAGTTAAGTCCATTTGAGCGAAGAGAGAAAAGATTAGTAAAAAAAACAGACATGGTAATTTTTTTATTTTTTTTTTTATTTTCTAATTATATTAGTTTTATATTAATTAAAAATGTTATTATATCTGGTAGGGGGCTTACATCAAACCCCCCTTTCGATGCTTTCATCTGCAATGAATGAAACAGGTGGGCCACTGTCACAAGGCTTAGAATGTTGGTAGTATCCATACTACCAACCTCCTCCCAAGCGGCATCCTGAAGTAGCTGGAACTCCCAGCATTGGCACCCATATTTAGACAGCCACTCTTCCATCTCTTGCTTGATTTTTAGCTCTTGGTTAGTCATCTTCCTTGCGTGTTTACTTTAAACTGATGATTATGATGATAATGCTCAAAGTATTTATACAAAAAAAAAAGAGGGCAAAAAAAAAAAAAAAAATACACATACAAACATAAGTATTCGTATGCAGACCATTACAATCCGCACATTTTCAGAGACCCCCTGATTTTCGTAGCACACTTTCAATAAATTTAAAAGATGTTAAAAGTCATCAGAAATAAAAATCAAATAGGGTCAACATTATATTTCTGTAAGGATGGATGTCAACAATTAAAATTTACGATTATGATATTTGCATTGGTATATCAAAACCCTGATGCATCGATAGCATCATGTCAATCATCGGTTAATAGAACTTGACCTCTCTATCTGTTGCTTTAGGATTTTTCCTGGATTGAGGTGATAATTAGTGTAACAAAAGCCTTATACCTCACTACCATCATATCATCCTGTCTTCATACAATTATCTACCCTTGTTTGAAAAACAAACGTATATATCTTTAAACTTAATGGCTCTTTATTTTTTGTATGTTCAAAACCTTTTAGTTTTATGTCATACCGAACCCATCTTAATGGATTCTAGTAAAAAAATATATAAAATTTCGAGGATCACCATCCTTCTTATCTTTAATTTATGAGTCTTTGTGTGTTTGAAACCTTATAGTCAGAACCCGAATATTAATGGAACCTACAAAAAAAACAATAAATTTTCGAGTGTTCTTGTTCATACATAAACGTAAAACGTAATAAACGTACGTTGTACGTTTGAAATCGCGTTAACAAAAGACGTTTTGGGTTTATATTTTTCTTATCAAATTTGTTTGAATTCTAGACGCGACAAAATGAAAAATGCATATATAATTGCTTTTTTTATTACTTATTGCACTTAGGACAAAATTCTCCTTCATTCATGTTTCATCCTGTACCTAACCCATACAAAGCGAACAGGACGGGTTATTTTCTTATCAAATTTGTTTGAATTCTAGACGCGACATACTTTCCTACCCTTAATAAACATACAAAATGTTCCTTAATGAATAAACAGACAAATGTTATGATATTCCTATATTATTTTGAAGTGGGGATGTAAATTAGATGGAATGAGCAAATCTTGAATAATAACACATACTTCTTTTTTTTTTTTTTTTTTTAATAATATTATATTTTATTTATATATTTTCTGGTTTTATTTTTAGGTTTACATTGATAAATTACAATATAATAATAATCCTTAGAAAATTCTGTTAACAACTTGATCAAGTGGATTGTACTCAATAATCCGATCATGAAGCATGAGGCAGTAAGCTGAAGTATTTGCAGGAATGTTTTTTGATGTTTTCATCTCCAAGCGTATATCGATAGGTCCTGTTTTCAAAGTCTCATTTTGATGTCTGCAGTCTATAACAAAAATTGGAGCACGGGATTTAAATAGACCCCAAGAAATCAAAGGTTCAGTGTTGGTTTTATTGTAATAAGTTCTTTGAAAATCCGTATACATTTTGTAGAACAAACTATATCTATTTCTTTCGAAAGAAATATTAAGATCTTCATGAGGATAGACATCAGAGTTTAGATACACTTTTAAGTCTGTTAAATCACAATGGTCAAACGTTGTAGGATCAGCAGCTAGATTTTTATTTTTCCCAGTTTGTAGTGCAAATATAATGTATCGAGGTTTTTCTATTTGCGTTGTTGTTTTAACGTTCCAGATGTGATGGTCAGAGCTTGATAACATGGGATACTCATAGAGACCCCAGTTTCGGAAAGAAATTTTCATAAAACTATTTGCATTTATAGATTTATATAGATTTAATTTCATCGAATCTGATAAAGTCACGTGTGGTACTCTCCACTGTACCTTATGTAGTTTTACTTGTACATTTTCATCAGTTGGGGAGATTATAGCGTTTTCATCCATCCTAGAACGAGTGAGAATTAGATCATGACGAGCATTGGGAATAATTTTTTTATAATCTTCGGCAAAACCCAAAAGCTTATTCAATGGAATGCAGTAGTTAAAATGAAATGGATTCAAATAAATAACTGAATCAGGAGACCATGAAGCATTTAAAAGCATATCACTCTCATTTTTTGTCAACGATAAATAGTTTTTGATTGTTGTTGTAATCCCCACATTTCGATTGTAATCAATTTCCTTTCCATTCAGCTCATAACGTATTTCGTCGAAGAGAAAAGCCATTGCATTGTTTACAAGACTTGTGCTGACTATTTCTTTTCCATCTGTCCTCGATAGTGACCCTTCAACATATAGAAAACTTTCCGAAGGAAGAACATTAAGATTTTGATGTTGTATGCAAATCTGAACGATGTCATTTTTTTCAAAATTGTTTTGATATGGTGAGTAAGTATGATATTCATATTTAGAAACACTTTCATAGATTTCGGGCTCTTGGAAAATGTTCAACATATTGTTATATTTTGTTTTTGATTTTCAATATTTTATGATATACCCCAATGAGAGTAAAAAATCCTGATTATGTTTTGTAAGATTATGTGTTACCGCGGCTGAGTTCGAAGCTTGATTGAGTAATGAATTATTTTCGGCGTTGTTTTTATATGGGATTGTGGTAATTATATTTTCATATACAATCATGGCTGCGGTTGTAAATGTAATCGAGCCGTTAATGTCTCTCCTCTAAAATTTATAACTTTTCCGTCTTGATCTATAAACTTTAAACACAACGATGTTATTCGTCTGACGTTCACGGGTAAATAAATGACATTTTTCGGAACTTCAATGATATTATAGCCTGGACTCACTTTAACAGCAAATTCATGTAAAATATGAGCAGGTTGATTGTTAATATACGTTCCATCTATAATATTACATTCAATGCGTATGGCATTAACTCTATTTATATCGACGAAGAGATCTGATTCATATTGCCTATTTGCCTTCAGCAGCTTCTTACTAAATCCTAAAAGAGATCCAATTGAATTCGGTTTAGAGAAGTCATTATCTTCCGAGCTAAAAATTTCACATTTTAGAGTGTTTATATTAGCCTTGATTTTAAATTCACTTTTTTTTAAATTTTTTTTTTTTTGTTAATATCATTAAGTTTTGTTTGTATTAAATTATTTATATCTTCTATCTCATATGAACCAATAGGAAGCGAGATAACTTTATCGCCCACATGTATTAAATTATTAAACTCATCTACATTTGGTATAGAGTTATATGTTTGAAAATCTATAAGCCCGCAAACATAATTAGATTTCAGTATAATTGGTGGAAAATATTCTGCATTGAGACTTGATTCATTACCACTTAATGTTAATGTTAGCGACATCCTGGTTAAAAGAAAAATGAGACAGTTTTGATGTGTTCACATGGTTTTATTCATTTTTTATTTAAACTTTTGAAAACATTACAACATTGGTCTAATAAAAATCTTAAGCATAAATGTCCACATATAAATGTATCAAAATCTTGTTCTCGAATATAATTATAATTTATTTGATTCCCAAGATAGTCTATTACTCCAGTTGGTGGTCTTAAATTACCAAAACTAATATACCAAAACAATATATTTCCCTTAATACCGAACTTAGAAAGAAAGCTAAAACTGATTTTCAGAAAAGGTTTTTCAAGCTAATGAATCTTTCTATTTATGGAAAAACAATGGAAAATATTGAAAATCGTACTGATGTTAAAATTGTTACACGATGGGAAAAAAAAGAAAATCACTGGGTGCTAGAGGTTGGATTGCGAGACCAAACTTCCATAGTTCTTTACAATTTGCCCATGAAGATGATCGAGTACCTAACCCATTGTTGGCAATACAAATGAGTAAATGTAATGTTACACTCAACAAACCGATTTATCTAGTTTTCATAGAACTTGAGCTTGTGATTAAATTTAAACAATCAAAATGGCTAGAACAATATATTTCCCTTAATACCGAACTTAGAAAGAAAGCTAAAACTGATTTTCAGAAAAGGTTTTTCAAGCTAATGAATCTTTCTATTTATGGAAAAACAATGGAAAATATTGAAAAGCGTACTGATGTTAAAATTGTTACACGATGGGAAAAAAAAGAAAATCACTGGGTGCTAGAGGTTGGATTGCGAGACCAAACTTCCATAGTTCTTTACAATTTGCCCATGAAGATGATCGAGTACCTAACCCATTGTTGGCAATACAAATGAGTAAATGTAATGTTACACTCAACAAACCGATTTATTTAGTTTTCATAGTACTTGAGCTCTCAAAAATTCTTATGTATGAATTCCACTATGACTATATCAAACCAAAATTTCATGAAAATGCTCTTCTTAACTATATGGATACTGCTGGATATGAGCGTCACTCTTATCTGGATACCGGGCCATAGGGGCTATGAGGGTAATGAGAAGGCAGATGAGCTAGCTAGGCAAGGATCAGCCCTTCACAACTCTCTGGCAGTGAGAGTATATGCTCCTCTTGGAGTTGTGAAGGGTGATATCCTGACCAAATACACATCAGAAGCAAATCATAGGTGGAGTAGTTTAACGAGTTGCGTTATATCCAGGAAAATCTGGCCCGCCTATAACAAACCAAAATCAATCAATTTAATTTCCAAACCAAGGCATGACATAGCCAGGATTGTCGCTACTTGCACAGGACATTGGCCTGTAGGGGAGCATGCGGCAAAATTGGGTATACCACATAACTCTTTCTGCCGTAGCTGTGAGAACCGGGATGAAAAAGAAACAGTTCCACACTTTCTATGCCACTGTCCGGCCCTGGCCAGGAAAAGAGCACTCCACTTGGGTAAGGAATTCTTCAACGGTATTGAGGAACTCGCAGAATTCAAGATCAAAGATTTGATCTCATACCTAAATAGCACAAAGTTGTTTTAACCCCCCCCCCCTTATTTCTCTCTCACTAAATGGACTGCACGTGCGGAACGTGCACCATCCATAGCCCATTTTCAAACCCATTCAGAATCTCACGAGGTATGGTAGTAGTAGTAACTAGAGGGTTCTAGGCCACCGGTGCACCGGTGCAGCACCGGTGCACCGGTGCTGCACCAGGGTTCTGATCTATGCTAATCACCGGTGCTGCACCAGGGTTCTGATCTATGCTAATCACCGGTGCCCCGGTGCAGCAACAGGGTTCTGATCTATGCTAAATCCCAATTGGGATGCATTTCCACCAGTTTGATTCTAATTGGGAATAAGTGTCAGTGGTTGGATTTGTAGCACCATTTGTATTTTAAAACGCAAAAAACGTAAAATTCACGTTAAAACGTAAAATTCACGTTCACGTTAGAACGTAAAAACGTAAAATTCATGTTCACGTTAAAACGCAAAAAAACGTAAAATTCGCGTTCACGTTAAAACGTAAAATTCACGTTCACGTTAAAACGTAAAATTCACGTTCACGTTAAAAAAATCACCATCATAGGAAACTAAACATAATCATGAACAGAACATGATGTTTAAGAGTTAAGTTTTCAGTTAAGTCCATTTGAGCGAAGAGAGAAAAGATTAGTAAAAAAAACAGACATGGTAATTTTTTTATTTTTTTTTTTATTTTCTAATTATATTAGTTTTATATTAATTAAAAATGTTATTATATCTGGTAGGGGGCTTACATCAAACCCCCCTTTCGATGCTTTCATCTGCAATGAATGAAACAGGTGGGCCACTGTCACAAGGCTTAGAATGTTGGTAGTATCCATACTACCAACCTCCTCCCAAGCGGCATCCTGAAGTAGCTGGAACTCCCAGCATTGGCACCCATATTTAGACAGCCACTCTTCCATCTCTTGCTTGATTTTTAGCTCTTGGTTAGTCATCTTCCTTGCGTGTTTACTTTAAACTGATGATTATGATGATAATGCTCAAAGTATTTATACAAAAAAAAAAGAGGGCAACAAAAAAGAAAATACACATACAAACATAAGTATTCGTATGCAGACCATTACAATCCGCACATTTTCAGAGACCCCCTGATTTTCGTAGCACACTTTCAATAAATTTAAAAGATGTTAAAAGTCATCAGAAATAAAAATCAAATAGGGTCAATATTATATTTCTGTAAGGATGGATGTCAACAATTAAAATTTACGATTATGATATTTGCATTGGTATATCAAAACCCTGATGCATCGATAGCATCATGTCAATCATCGGTTAATAGAACTTGACCTCTCTATCTGTTGCTTTAGGATTTTTCCTGGATTGAGGTGATAATTAGTGTAACAAAAGCCTTATACCTCACTACCATCATATCATCCTGTCTTCATACAATTATCTACCCTTGTTTGAAAAACAAACGTATATATCTTTAAACTTAATGGCTCTTTATTTTTTGTATGTTCAAAACCTTTTAGTTTTATGTCATACCGAACCCATCTTAATGGATTCTAGTAAAAAAATATATAAAATTTCGAGGATCACCATCCTTCTTATCTTTAATTTATGAGTCTTTGTGTGTTTGAAACCTTATAGTCAGAACCCGAATATTAATGGAACCTACAAAAAAAACAATAAATTTTCGAGTGTTCTTGTTCATACATAAACGTAAAACGTAATAAACGTACGTTGTACGTTTGAAATCGCGTTAACAAAAGACGTTTTGGGTTTATATTTTTCTTATCAAATTTGTTTGAATTCTAGACGCGACAAAATGAAAAATGCATATATAATTGCTTTTTTTATTACTTATTGCACTTAGGACAAAATTCTCCTTCATTCATGTTTCATCCTGTACCTAACCCATACAAAGCGAACAGGACGGGTTATTTTCTTATCAAATTTGTTTGAATTCTAGACGCGACATACTTTCCTACCCTTAATAAACATACAAAATGTTCCTTAATGAATAAACAGACAAATGTTATGATATTCCTATATTATTTTGAAGTGGGGATGTAAATTAGATGGAATGAGCAAATCTTGAATAATAACACATACTTCTTTTTTTTTTTTTTTTTAATAATATTATATTTTATTTATATATTTTCTGGTTTTATTTTTAGGTTTACATTGATAAATTACAATATAATAATAATCCTTAGAAAATTCTGTTAACAACTTGATCAAGTGGATTGTACTCAATAATCCGATCATGAAGCATGAGGCAGTAAGCTGAAGTATTTGCAGGAATGTTTTTTGATGTTTTCATCTCCAAGCGTATATCGATAGGTCCTGTTTTCAAAGTCTCATTTTGATGTCTGCAGTCTATAACAAAAATTGGAGCACGGGATTTAAATAGACCCCAAGAAATCAAAGGTTCAGTGTTGGTTTTATTGTAATAAGTTCTTTGAAAATCCGTATACATTTTGTAGAACAAACTATATCTATTTCTTTCGAAAGAAATATTAAGATCTTCATGAGGATAGACATCAGAGTTTAGATACACTTTTAAGTCTGTTAAATCACAATGGTCAAACGTTGTAGGATCAGCAGCTAGATTTTTATTTTTCCCAGTTTGTAGTGCAAATATAATGTATCGAGGTTTTTCTATTTGCGTTGTTGTTTTAACGTTCCAGATGTGATGGTCAGAGCTTGATAACATGGGATACTCATAGAGACCCCAGTTTCGGAAAGAAATTTTCATAAAACTATTTGCATTTATAGATTTATATAGATTTAATTTCATCGAATCTGATAAAGTCACGTGTGGTACTCTCCACTGTACCTTATGTAGTTTTACTTGTACATTTTCATCAGTTGGGGAGATTATAGCGTTTTCATCCATCCTAGAACGAGTGAGAATTAGATCATGACGAGCATTGGGAATAATTTTTTTATAATCTTCGGCAAAACCCAAAAGCTTATTCAATGGAATGCAGTAGTTAAAATGAAATGGATTCAAATAAATAACTGAATCAGGAGACCATGAAGCATTTAAAAGCATATCACTCTCATTTTTTGTCAACGATAAATAGTTTTTGATTGTTGTTGTAATCCCCACATTTCGATTGTAATCAATTTCCTTTCCATTCAGCTCATAACGTATTTCGTCGAAGAGAAAAGCCATTGCATTGTTTACAAGACTTGTGCTGACTATTTCTTTTCCATCTGTCCTCGATAGTGACCCTTCAACATATAGAAAACTTTCCGAAGGAAGAACATTAAGATTTTGATGTTGTATGCAAATCTGAACGATGTCATTTTTTTCAAAATTGTTTTGATATGGTGAGTAAGTATGATATTCATATTTAGAAACACTTTCATAGATTTCGGGCTCTTGGAAAATGTTCAACATATTGTTATATTTTGTTTTTGATTTTCAATATTTTATGATATACCCCAATGAGAGTAAAAAATCCTGATTATGTTTTGTAAGATTATGTGTTACCGCGGCTGAGTTCGAAGCTTGATTGAGTAATGAATTATTTTCGGCGTTGTTTTTATATGGGATTGTGGTAATTATATTTTCATATACAATCATGGCTGCGGTTGTAAATGTAATCGAGCCGTTAATGTCTCTCCTCTAAAATTTATAACTTTTCCGTCTTGATCTATAAACTTTAAACACAACGATGTTATTCGTCTGACGTTCACGGGTAAATAAATGACATTTTTCGGAACTTCAATGATATTATAGCCTGGACTCACTTTAACAGCAAATTCATGTAAAATATGAGCAGGTTGATTGTTAATATACGTTCCATCTATAATATTACATTCAATGCGTATGGCATTAACTCTATTTATATCGACGAAGAGATCTGATTCATATTGCCTATTTGCCTTCAGCAGCTTCTTACTAAATCCTAAAAGAGATCCAATTGAATTCGGTTTAGAGAAGTCAATATCTTCCGAGCTAAAAATTTCACATTTTAGAGTGTTTATATTAGCCTTGATTTTAAATTCACTTTTTTAAAAAATTTTTTTTTTTTGTTAATATCATTAAGTTTTGTTTGTATTAAATTATTTATATCTTCTATCTCATATGAACCAATAGGAAGCGAGATAACTTTATCGCCCACATGTATTAAATTATTAAACTCATCTACATTTGGTATAGAGTTATATGTTTGAAAATCTATAAGCCCGCAAACATAATTAGATTTCAGTATAATTGGTGGAAAATATTCTGCATTGAGACTTGATTCATTACCACTTAATGTTAATGTTAGCGACATCCTGGTTAAAAGAAAAATGAGACAGTTTTGATGTGTTCACATGGTTTTATTCATTTTTTATTTAAACTTTTGAAAACATTACAACATTGGTCTAATAAAAATCTTAAGCATAAATGTCCACATATAAATGTATCAAAATCTTGTTCTCGAATATAATTATAATTTATTTGATTCCCAAGATAGTCTATTACTCCAGTTGGTGGTCTTAAATTACCAAAACTATCAAAATACTTTATAATATTATATTTTTTATTTCTAATATATGCTACCCAATGAGTACCCATACCAGCTTCACTATCCAAATTTATAACGCCACACTCTTGATCCATAGAGGTTTTTGGTAATGAGTCTAGCATAAAAACTCCTCTAAAGTGCTTGAGATGTTTCTTTCCAAACCGTAGAATATCATGATTATTTAAGGGTCTCTTAGGCAGCAAATCAATCAGTTTTTTGTTTTAGATGTGTTTAGAAATAAACCAAGACCATTTTTATATGGTTTCAAGTATAACCCATTCCCTTGAATAGCGACTGCCTCCATAGCCTTATTATGTCGCTTGTTTTCTTCAAAAGCTCTTTTAGCAACTTGAACGTCATTGAGTGCTTTTGCAACTCCTGCAACTCCACCTGTTAAAGATCCAACAGCTGATAAACCAGCTAGAATAGGAGCTAGAAATGGAAGAAAACCACCCCTCTTTGGAAGTGGGATTATTCTTGGAGTTTGTATATTTTGTTTTTTTTTTATTTTTAAAAACATTTTTTGCAGCTTTCAGAGCAATATTTGCCATAGATGTTGTACCACAACAATTGATATTACTTTTAATAGCATTTCTTGCTTCAGTTATGGCCTTTTTAAACATGTTCCGTTTGCAAACCTTTTTTGAATTTGTCTTCTTAGTTCTTTTAATTGTGTTTTTTTTATTCTCTTTATTACCCATACCGAACTTTGTTTTAGCCTTCATCATGTTGGTTACAAGGAGGCCACTTAACTTTTCAGAGGTTGATGAATCGTTTGCTTTAAATCGTTTCCACGCTTGCTCAGTTAGAATTTTATCAGCAACGTGTCGATCTGAGACAGAGCTACTCTTAGAATATGCAATATCATGCAAACGGCAAGCCTCATCCAGTTGATTAATTCCTTTATCCCCTCTACGTAAGCGTTCCTCTAATTTTGTCCCAGGTCCACAATAATTATATGAAGGAAGATGTAGCTCAAATGGTAATTTGTCTATAACCGTATTCAAAAGCCCTTTTCCTTCAATTGATTTTCTTTTATTATGACTATGATTTCGAACGTTGTGCTCAATCATTATAATTTGTCTACCTTCCTACTTGGAGGTTGAAACATATATGAATATAATCACATAAAAATGCTATGTTTTATTGTAAAAGCTATCAGTCAGCATTATGCGCTTCGTAAAGCAGTCAGAAGTTATTAAAGTAAAAAACTTTGATTCCAAAGTCAAAATAAAAAAAAAACATGGTTCATTATTCCCAAACAGTATCCGAGGAATTATCGTTGGACCATCAAACTGTGGAAAAACAAATGTTATGCTTAGTATTCTTCTCGACCCGAATGGATTAAAGTTTGAAAATATTTATATTTATTCTAAATCCTTACATCAACCAAAATATATATATCTCAAAAAGCTGATTACATCCGTGAAAGGAATGGAATACAATGAATTCTCAAATAATTCCGAGATAATGCCTCCATCAAACGCTAAAAATAATTCAATATTTATATTCGATGATGTTGCATGCCAGAAACAAAATAACATAAGAGATTATTTTTGCATGGGTCGTCATAATGGAGTTGATAGTATTTACTTATGTCAGTCCTATACTCATATACCAAAACATTTAATTAGAGACAATGCTAATTTTATTATTCTTTTCAAACAAGATGAATTGAATTTGATGCATGTTTACAAAGATCACATAAACTCTGATATGACATTTAATCAGTTTAAGGAATTATGTTCTCAGTGTTGGGCTGATAATTTCGGTTTTCTGGTTATAGACAAGGAAAGCACCATTGAAAAAGGTCGATATAAAAACAGTTTTCACGAAATAGCAATACTATAAATATACATTTATCATTTGAAAGCAACACATTACATCAGCAACACTGTTTGGAGGTACTAGCCCATCATATAATCATTATAAAATAAATATTTAAATATTGTCTCATATTTTATACTATAAAAAAATGGATGAAAGTGTGTTAAATGATCTAATAAAAACGCGAAATGTGCTAAAAAAAAATATTTTCAACTAAAAACTGGTAAAATGATGCGAGAAACTGAGTTCGAAAACACTTTCAAACCCATCGTTGAGCCGTTGAAAAAATTGGTTGGAAATATTAAAAAAGAAGAATCACAACAAGAGGATAATATTAAAACACCGAAACGTCGTAAGCTACATTTCAAATCTTTTAATGAAAAGGATGAGGAGGACCATGAGCGAGCAGAATCACCTTCATTAGAATTGAATAGCCCAGATAATACTTTTTTATTCAGTACACCAAAAAATTTTGATAGTCCTAATAAATCATCGTCCTTCAATCAACAAAAACTATTGTCAGAGTCGAATCGTGATACGGCCTATGGACCCTATTTTGATGCAAACACTCAATCTGTAAAAATAGGAAAATGTAGCTTTAAAATGAATGATAAGAATATTATCATTGATGATGAAATTTTTACTCGAACTCCGGGTCTCATTGAATTGGTGTTAAAGAAAAATCCTTGTAAGCAAAAATATACTAAGGATGACTTAGAACAATATTCGAAAATCCTCCAAAAAACTAATGCATACAGAATGAATCATGATAGTTCTTCTCGAATTAAGAGTCACAGAGGTGTGAAATATACACAAATAATAAAGGCTATTGTCGCTGGACTTAAAAATGATAATGCAAAAATAGGAAAATCCTATTCTAGTATTACTGAAATGAAATACACAAACAAAGATATTGAATATGTATACTGGAATGATCCAAATGAACTCGTAGATAGACTACGACTTTTGATAGCATCTAAAAATGCTGGTAACGATAACCATCAGAATGAAATCACTTCCATAATTGAAGAATTAAAGGAATCAAATATTATATATTAGTATTATACAAAAAAGAAAACTAAACATTTGAACAATGAACGTCGACAAGTTCGGTAGGAACTTCAAACCTACTCCAAAAACCAAAGGTATTGTGGGTCCTCCAGGAATAGGTTTTAAACTCTTACCCTCTGGTGATTTTGATATAGAAAGTAAATATTTAAACAATGTTGGAAGTAATCCTGAATATCCCCATCAAGCCGTATGTAAAGGATATGTTGATGATCAAATAAATTTTAAGGAAACAAGCATTATAAACCACATAAATTCTTCTTTAATGGAAGTTTTATCCACTTTTAATAAGGAAATTCAAATGCTAAAAACCCACATAGACTCTTCGATAAAGGAAACGATAAAAAATATGGAACAAGAAAACATGGCATCGCAATCAATTTCTCAAAAACTTAAAGGCGCCATAGAAGAAGAAAAGTATATTGAGGAGAAAATAAGAAACAATATTGAACATATTATGAAAACGATATTTCCTAATGAACCCTTTACGCCCATTAGATAAAAATAAGTAAAAAAAATGTTGTTATATTTGTATTAATTTTATGCATCTATATTTTATAGTTAATAAGCAAGAAAAATATCCCCACCCCAATTTAAAAAAAAAAAACAAATACAAATGCTATTATTAAGAATATTAAATAGTTTTCAAAGTTTTATTGTTGTATGTGTTACAAATATTTTTCATTTTACGTTAATTCATCTTACAAAAAGTAAAAAATTGTTAGTAAGCATTCAACACTTTAACCAACAACAACTATAAAAATGGACTCAAAAGTTATAATTAAAAACATTTTTGATTTTTTAAAAACTCATCGCAAGAATGTATTGGATGAGCATTATGAAGAGATCTTAACTTGCATT
Organism: Eupeodes latifasciatus; assembly: GCA_920104205.1. NCBI lineage: Eukaryota > Metazoa > Arthropoda > Insecta > Diptera > Syrphidae > Eupeodes > Eupeodes latifasciatus. Next base: position 24,878,269 of record OV049927.1, read on the forward strand.
TCCATGCTTAAAAGATTCGATAATGTACATTACACTGAATCTATTCACGGACATCATTACTCCAATTGCTGCTGGGCATCCAATCAATGTGAGCTAGGACCCGATACTTGCGCCTGCTATATGGTAGAAAACCGTTTGGTTAGAATTAAGAAATTGATGTTATTATATAAAAGATTGGAATAAAAGCATACATACATTTATAAAAATATATAAAAGATTTGTTTTATTTATATGAAGTCACTCTTTTTAAATATGAGTAAGCGAAAGGTTGTTGAAGAGTTACATTAGCCTACACGGCGAAATTTCAAACGTCGTCATGTTATCATAAAGGGATATGATGACTTGTGGCAAGCAGATCTGGTTGAAATGATACCTTACAGCGACCAAAACAATGGATTTAATTATTTGATGACAGTTATCGATGCTTTTTCAAAATTTGCTTGGGTTGTCCCAATGAAAAACAAAAAATGCACTACTATTTCAAAAGGAATGGATGAAATATTTACTAATTCTTCTAGGATTCCAAAGAACTTGCAGACTGATGATGGAAAGGAATTTTTCAATACAAACTTCAAGAGTTTGATGGAAAAACATAAAATTAATCACTATTCTACATTCAGCTCATTGAAGGCTTCAATTATTGAAAGATTTAATAGAACCTATAAGGAAAAAATGTGGAAAGAATTTAGTTTCAATGGAAGCTATAAGTGGATAAATATTTATAAGAAATTGCTTTATGATTATAATCATTCCTACCACCGAACCATTAAATGTAAACCTGCAGATGTAAACAAGAAAAATTCAAAGTCAATGGTATCACTTTTCAAAAATAAGAAAGAAGTGTTTAGTAAAAGGAAATTCAAAGTTGGTGATAACGTAAGAATTAGCAAGTATAAACATATATTCGAAAAAGGTTATACACCCAACTGGACTACTGAGGTTTTTAAAATAAGAAAAGTCCAAGCAACAAAACCTATAACATATCTTCTCGAAGACTTTCAAGGAAGACCTATTCAAGGAGGCTTTTATGAACTAGAACTGCTGAAAACTGATTGCGGCGATGTATACCTAGTTGAAAAAGTTCTACAAACGAGAGGAAATAAAGTTTTTGTAAAATGGTTGGGATTCCCACCAGAACATAACTCTTGGATCGATAAAAACAAAATTCTGTAAAATTAATAAAAGAAATAAATTTGATTTTTAAAAATTTTAATTTTGACTCTTTTTCTTATACGTATATACATATACATATATATGCTTATAAATTATATTAACATAAAATTATTTATATTTTTGTAAATTTCAGCTCAAACGTTGATCCACGTTGATATGTTTTCTCTAAAGCATAAGAGCCTCCTCCAATTAGTAATATGCTTTCTGTGGACAGCTTTGAGTATCTTATCGGTAAAAAGACCTATAAGAAAAAAAAAATAATTTTCAAGTATTTTGTATAAAGGAAGCATAACGAGAAAAATTGTATCTTACCGTATATTCGCCCAGATCCGCTACGATTCTATCACCCCACCGTGTCGTAACCTTTCGCAAGGTATAAATGTTGTATTTTAGACCCATTTCCAAGTCCGATAGCTTCTTTGTGGGCTTGAATCCACTGGCTAGGGTTAATGAATTTGCTTCAAAAGCAGCGAAATCATCCAGAGTAAAAATGGAGTATTCTGCTTCATCGGGATTAATCATTATGTATAATATTAGGAATTATGTTGATTGTGTAGCTTCTTGAAATCGACTATTCTGATTATCACCAAACAATTTCTTATTTATAGAAGTATCCCCACTCAATCTTCTTACACACACACACATACCATTGGTTTGAATGATAGGAGTATTTGAGGGTGAGAATGATGATAGTTAATTCCCCCCACACAAACATTTTTTTTTTTTTTTCAATTTTCATAGGATGAGAATGTTCCTTTCATCCCTCCCCCATACAAACATTTTTACAATTTTCATGTTGAAACATGCTAAGTGTGTGGTAGGGTATTACTTACATATGAAATGACTCAGAGTTCAACCCCTAGTTTTTATTTTATAGAGTATCTCAATCGTAGAACTATGAAACAAAAAAAAAATCTCTTGGTAGGACTTATGTATGTTTTATAGATAGTATGCGGGTGACTTGATTGAATTCGTATTTCTATTGTAATATAAAAGTATAAATGTTATGCTAACTAATGAACAGTCTTATTCCATATCGTGAGTAGAGAACATTGCTCTCCATATCAGTTTTTCAATTTTATTAAAGATATTTGTAGAATATTCATATCTAAGAAAAGTTATCCAAAAAGTGTGTGTTTTGCAATCGGTATAAACTGTAAAGTTAATATAATACAATGACGAATTTTGTTTGTAACGTATGCAGTAGCAAATTTACACAAAAGAGAACTCTTAATAGGCATATAAAAGCTGTACATGGTAATAAGATAAAATGTCCTCAATGTGAAAAAACGTATACTCGAACGGATTCAATGAAGGAACACTTCCGTAAGAAGCATATGAACAACGCCTCCGATAATCTGGCAATTAATAATGAAATCGAAAAGTCTAATAATAAAAGAAAACTTCTTGATAATGATGAGCCTCCATCTTCGTCGAACGTATCGAAAAAACGTAGATGCGCTACTTGCGAAATAGACGTGAGTACTTCTGAATGGACACATCACAGTAGAACTAATGATCATAAGAGAAAAAGTAGAGTTCCAGTTATTAATACACGGTTTAACAGAATAAGGCATTGTTTTGAAGGTAAAGTGGAAACGTACTCATTAGAAAATACCGATGAGGGGGTTATAGACATTAATGTATTTTTGAAAAGTTGTAAGACTGATATTATACAACTAATTGGAAAATCGTTTGAAACAAAAGGAAGTGTAAAATTCAGCATTGAGCTCTTTGCAGAGTTTATAAAATATATAACAGTGCATGAAGAATCAGAAAAAACTGAGATAAGCATAAAATCTTTCAAATGTCCAATGCAGATAGCTCTTCAAAATGATAACTTGGAAGATATACTTGAAAATATGAGTAAGATCATTGAGACTAAAAGTATAGAGTTTGAGGATAAAGATTCTGGATGGACACTATTTTGTATAAAACATATTGAAGTCAATATTAATGAATATAAGCCCTTAAGAGGTTCAAGTTACTTAAAACTACCGAGAAGTATTGAATTGAAAAAAGCCTGTGTTAATGTGCAAAATAATGATAAATTCTGTTTCAAATGGGCAGTTATATCAGCTCTTTCCCCCATAGATGACCATTCGCATAGAGCTAGTAATTATCTGATTGAAAACATTCAAAACGGAGTGATAAGTTTAATGAATGGAACTATAGTTAAATTTACAAATTTAGTTTTCCCTTTGAAACTTAAAGATATTTCGATTTTTGAAACTCTAAACCCTGCAATAAGTGTAAATGTATTCGGAGTAGAAAAAAATGGAACTGGAGAAAACTATAGAGTTGTAGGTCCATATTATAATTCTAACCATAAGAGAGACCTACACATAAACTTGTTACTTATACAAGAAGGCGAAAACAATCACTATGTGTGGATAAAAAATATGTCCAGATTAATAGGAGCTCAAATAAATCATGGTAAACGATCAATTAGAATATGTAATTCATGTCTGCTGACATTCAACACGGATAAAGGATTTGAGAAGCATGAAACTGAATGCAACAAAATTGTGACAACCCTACCAAATGAGACAAATAATATACTACAATTTGAGCATCAATCTAGGTCACTCGAAGTGCCATTTGCCATCTATGCAGATTTTGAATGCATGCTGGTGAATATTGATAGCTGCCAACCTGATCCCTCAAAATCATCGACTACATCTATTAAAAAACATGTCCCGATTGCTGTTTCATACTTTATCAAATGCTCATTTGATCCCTCTCTAAACAAATTGTTCAAATATACCGGTAAGTAAATTTGTTTTAAAGGATTTATCTCTTATGCTATATGAAAATTATGAGCGCTGTAATATAAAATTTTTTTGTTTACTCTAGGTGAAGACTGTGCACGAGTTTATGTTACGAACTTGATTGAAGACTCCAAACATATTCATCAACATCATTTGAGTAGGAAGATCCCAATTAACATGACACCCCAGGATGAAATCAAATTTCAGCAGGCAACAAGATGTCATATTTGTAAGAAGGCAGTATGGGGCAACGTAAAAGTACGAGATCATGATCACTTGACTGGTAAATTCAGAGGAGCAGCGCATTCAAATTGTAACTTAAACTATAAGATACCTAAATTCATTCCAATTTTTTTCCATAATTTGACCGGTTATGATTCTCATTTATTCATAAAAGAGCTGGGTAATATCAAAGGGTTTATCAATATTATTCCTCTCAACAAAGAGAAATATATATCCATATCAACAAAACTATTAATAAATAGTGAGCAGAGCGAGTTTCTAGAATTACGGTTCTTAGACTCATTTAGATTTTTACCTTCAAGTATAGATAAGATAGCAAAAACTCTTGATGAAAAAAAAGACTTTAAAATTTTATCAACATTTTTCAAAGATGATGAATCTATTCAACTTATGACTCGTAAGGGTGTTTTATGCTATGATTATATAGATTCTATAGAAAAATTAAGTAAGACAGAACTTCCTCCAATAGAATCATTTAGAAATTCTTTGGTTGAAGAGGATTGTAACCAAGATGATTATAATCATGCTGAGAAAGTTTGGTCACATTTTAAATGTAGTAATTTAAGAGAATATCTTGAACACTATTTAATTACAGACGTCTTAATTTTATCAGACATTTTTGAAAAATTTAGAATTGATTCTAGAACAATTTATGGTCTAGACCCCTGTCACTATTATACATTGCCAGGTTTTTAGTGGGATGCTATGTTGAAAGAAACAGGTGTTAAGCTTGAACTTTTGACAGACATTAACATGTATAACTTTTTCGCTAAGGGTATAAGAGGAAGTTTAACACAATGTAGCTTGCGACATTGTAAAGCAAATAATAAATATATGGTTGATTATGATTCAAGTAAACCATCTGATTATTTAATGTACTTGGATGCTAATAACCTATACGGTTGGGCTATGTCTGATTACCTCCCACATTCAGACTTTAAATGGGTTGAACCTCTAACTAATTTAGATGAGATTAAAGGCAGGTTAATTTCAAATATAAACATTGGTTATGTTTTAGAAGTGGATCTCGAGTATCCCATAGAAATAAATGATAATCACAATGATCTTCCATTCTGTCCTTCAAACATTTCATTGTCTGGTAAATCCAATAAGAAATTAATTGCTGATTTGAATAATTAAATTAATTATATAATTCATTACAAAACATTAATTCAATGCCTTGATAATGGTTTGGTGCTTAAGAAAATTCATAGAGTGATGCAATTCAAACAATCTCAATGGCTGAAAAAATATATTGATTTAAACAATGAACTAAGAAAAAAAGCCACCACAAAGTTTGAAAAGGATCAGCGTAAACTTTGCAATAATGCTGTATTCGGTAAAACTATGGAAAATGTAGACAAACGAAAAGATGTTCGAATTGCCGATTCAATAGAAAGCAAAGGTACCCATCTCGGTAGTCGCGCTCTTATAGCTAAACCTAATTTTCATAGCATATTAGAATTTTCGGAAACCATGGCTGCTATTCAGTTAAAACGAATTCATAGTGTATATAATAAGCCTATATACTTAGGTTTTTGTGTTTTGGAGATTTCAAAGTATAAAATGTACGACTTTCATTATGCATACATGAAACCTAAATTTACTGACAACCTACATCTGGCCTACATGGATACCGATTCATTTATTTATAAAATAAGAACAGATGATTTTTACAATGATATAAGAAATGATATAATAGATAAATTTGATACTTCAGACTATCCACCCCAAAACCCCTACGGTATTGCTCAGCTCAATGTGAAAAAGTTGGGATTTATGAAGGATGAAAATAATGGTAGAATAATGAAAGAATTTATAGGATTAAGAGCTAAAATGTATAGTATAGACATAGAAGATGCTGCACTAATAAAAAAGGCTAAGGGTGTTAAATCAGCAGCTGTAAAAAAAATGTCTTTACAAAATTACAGAGACTGTTTGCTACACAAACAAAACTTCTATAGTAAAATGTTGAACTTTAGATCTAAACACCATACTATATACACCGAATGTATAAACAAATTAAGTTTAAGTTGTTCTGATGACAAAAGATTTATATGTAGCAATAATATAAATACACTAGCTTGGGGTCATTATCGAATAGAACTTGAAAATGAAATGTAAAACTGATCTTGTGGCAGTGGTCTTAAAATTTAATTAAAAAATAAAAAAAAAAAATAATAAAAAAACTAACATGTCTTTTTACTTAACGATTCTTTTCTCTCTTCACTCATATCTTTTCTGAAAAAACTTAACTCTTAAACATCATGTTCTGTTCATGATTTTTTTTCAGTTTCCTATGGTGATTTTTGCGTTCCGAACGTGAATTTTACGTTTTTGCGTTTTAACGTGAACGTGAATTTTACGTTTTTTGCGTTTTAACGTGAACGTGATTTTTACGTTTTAACGTGAATTTTACGTTTTTTGCGTTTTAACGTGAACGTGATTTTTACGTTTTAACGTGAATTTTACGTTTTATGGTGAATTTTACGTTTTTTGCGTTTTAACGTGAACGTGATTTTTACGTTTTTACGTTCTAACGTGAACGTGAATTTTACGTTTTAACGTGAATTTTACGTTTTTTGCGTTTTAAAATACAAATGGTGCTACAAATCCAACCACTGACACTTATTCCCAATTAGAATCAAACTGGTGGAAATGCATCCCAATTGGGATTTAGCATAGATCAGAACCCTGGTGCTGCACCGGTGCACCGGTGATTAGCATAGATCAGAACCCTGGTGCAGCACCGGTGCACCGGTGATTAGCATAGATCAGAACCCTGGTGCAGCACCGGTGCACCGGTGCTGCACCGGTGCACCGGTGGCCTAGAACCCTCTAGTTACTACTACTTATGGTATCAAAACGGCGCACTCAGCGCTAATTGTGTCCTGCGCGAAGCAGGACAGCCATTTCTACCTACCTACCCATATGGATACTGATTCCTTTATTTATAATATAAAATGTGAAGACTTCTATTCTGATATTTTGGATGATATACCATTGAGGTTTGATACATATGACTTTGATCCCAATAACCAACATAATATTCCTAGGATGAATAACAAAGCTTTAGCTATGTTTAAAGATGAGACCTGTGGGAAAAAAATGTTGGAATTTGTTGGTTTGAGAGCTAAAATGTACTCTTTCACCGTACAAAATGCTAAATCAGTCCAGAAAGCGAAAGGAGTCAAAAGATCTGTCGCCAAACGATTACGAATAGATGACTATAAAAGATGTTTATTTAACAAAATTGAAAAATATGAAAATATGTTAACTTTTAGGAGTAAATTACATACAATTTACACCCAAAATTTAAACAAATTGGCATTAAGTTTTAAGGACACAAAAAGATACATATATATGTGCAGATAACATCAGCACGCTTGCCTGGGGACATACAAATATTTCCAATGACAATGATCCCTTACTATGAAAAAAACCCTGTAAATATATATGTACATATAAAAAAGTAAATATATTCGACAAAAAAAAGATTGTTTAATAATAAAATATAATATAATAATGTAATGTAATATAATGAAGTAAACTTAGAATATAATAAATTTATTTATTTATTTATTTATAATAATGTAATCAAATATGAAAAAAATGATGTGTAAAAATGAAAAATGTGTCATTTGTCTTTTAATCAACATGTCGTTAACACTTGCTTTAAGTGGGAATGAGTCAACTCTTAATGCTCAGTATTTTCCACCAATCGTCCTAAAATCTAATTATGTAGTGGACTTATAGATTTTCAAACATATAATTCAATTCCAAATGTGGATGAGAGTAATAACATGTTATGTATCGGTGAAAGTGTTATTTCTTTTCCTATTGGTTCACATGAAATTGAAGATATTAACAATTTAATACAAAAAAAAATTAATGAAATAAATAAAAAAAGTAAAACCAAAGGAAAATTGAAATTAAAATCAAGGCAAACAACAATACTCTGAAATGTGAAATTTTCAGTTCAGATGATATCGACTTTTCAAAACCAAACTCTATTGGTTCGCTTTTAGGGTTTAGTAAGAAATTGTTGAAATCAAACTTGCTACATGAATCAGATCTGTATGTTAACATAAATAGAGTTAATACAATCCGCATTGAATGTAATATCATAGATGGAACGTACATTAATAACCAATCGGCGCATATTTTACATGAATTCTCTGTTAAAGTAAGCCCTGGCTATAAAATCATAGAAGTTCCAAGCAATGTTATTTATTTACCTGTGAACGTCAAACGAATAACATCATTGTGCCTTAAGCTCTGCGATCAAGACGGTAAAGATATTAATTTTAGAGGAGAAAACATAACTGTTCGTTTACATTTACAACCAGAAAAATGATTGTGTATGAAAGCATAGACAATTCAATATCTTATAAAAACATTGTTAAGAATAATTCAGTCTTCAATCAAGCTTCGAACGCAGCTGCGGTAACACATTGCCTTACCAAACATAATCAGGACTTTTTGTTGTCAATAGGTCTTAAATTAAAAAAGAAGTCATAAATAATGTTGAATATTTTCCATGATCCTGAAATAAGTGAAAGTATTTCTAAATATGTATATGAGTACCATACTTATTCACCATATCAAAACAATTTTGAACGAAATGACATCATTCAGATTTGTATACAACATCAAAATCTTAATGTTCTCCCTTCGGAAAGTTTTTTATATATTGAAGGATCACTATCGACAGCAGATGTAAAAGAAATAATCAATACAAAACTTGTAAGCAATGCCATGGCTTTTCTTTTTGATGAAATACGTTATGAACTTAATGGCAAGGAAATCGACTACAATAGAAATGTCGGAATAACATCAACGATCAAAAACTATTTATCTTTAACTAAAAATGAAAGTGATATGCTATTAAATGCATCCTGGACTCATGACTCACCTATTTATTTGAAACCATTTCATTTTAATTATTGTATTCCACTGAACAAACTTTTAGGATTCGCTGGATGAAAACGCATTGATCTCTCCAACCAATGAAAAAGTACAAATTAACATTCAAAAAATACAATGGAAAGTACCCCACGTAACCTTATCAGATTCCATGAAATTAAGTTTAAATAAATCTATAAGTAAAAGCAGCTCTATGAAAATTGCTTTCCGAAACTGGGATCTTTATGAATATCCCATGCTGCCAAGTTCTGACCATCATATCTGGAATGTCAAAACAACAACACAAATAGAAAAACCTCGATACATTGTTTTTGCTTTACAAACTGGAAAAAATAAAATTGGGTGCTGATCCTACAACGTTTGATCATTGTAATCTAACAGACTTAAAAGTTTATTTAAACTCTGATTTTTATCCACATGAAGATTTCAATGTTTCTTTTGAAAAAAACAGATATAGCCTGTTTTACAAAATGTACACAGACTTTCAAAAATCTTACTATAATAAAAACATCACTGAACCTCTTCTTTCCTGGAAATTATTCAAATCACATGCTCCAGTTTTTGTGGTAGACTGCAGACACCAAAATGAAACTATGAAAACAGGACCCATCGACATACGTTTGGAAATGAGAACATCAAAACAAATTCCTGCAAATACTTCAGCTTACTGTCTTATGCTTCATGATAAAATTATTGACTATAATCCGCTTGAACAAGTTTTTACCAGAATAGTTTGAGAATATATAAGAAATAAAAAAAAAATATTGTTAAGTATTTTGATAGTTTTGGAAATTTAAGACCACCCTCAGAAGTAATAAGCTATCTTGGTAAAAAAATAAACTATAATTATATACAACAACAAGATTTTGATACGTTTATTTGTGGTCATTTATGTTTAAGGTTTTTATTAGAACAATGTAATAAAGTTTCCAAAATCTAAAATTAAATATAAATAAATATCGTAAAAAAAAAACAAATGTGTCTTTTAATCAAACTCTTCTGAAATTCTGTTGCATTGTACATAATTCTAACCAGCACAACCAACAGAGGTAAGTATTTTGGAATGCTAGTTCTTATTTGATCTTAAGCATATGAACATCCTATTAAGAATATGTTTATCCAATGCACACATCAATTTTATATTGCATACCGTGCAGGTGCTAATGTTGTGCTATCCAAAAAAAAATCCAACTATGAAAGTATATCACACAACCAATTTATCACTGAAAATCCAATCCCACAACCAATGTTGAAATGAAAAACAAATACAGATGGTGCTAGAAATCCGACTGCAAAAGTATATCCCACAACCAATTTATCACTGAACATCCAATCCCACACCCAATATTCAAATAAAAATACAAATGGCGCTACAAATCCAACCACTGACACTTATTCCCAATTAGAATTGGGAATGCAAATTGGGTGGAGTAGGAGTGACATAGATTCTGAATTGGGTGGAGTAGGAGTGACATAGGTTTTGAATTGGGTGGAGTAGGAGCTACCCAACCAAAAAAGCAATATTTCAACAAAAAATTAATTTTTGAACTAAAAATCCGACTACAAAAGCATATCCCACAACCAATTTATCACTGAACATCCAATCACACAACCAATATTCCAATGAAAATACAAATGGTGCTACAAATCCAACCACTGACACTTATTCCCAATTAGAATCAAATTGGAAACTTGGTAATGCATTCCCAATTGGGATGTGCCGTGCGGTGCCGTGCCGTGGAGTAGGAGTTACCTATTTATACTACTAAAATGCATTGATATAAAGAAATTACAAAAACAAATTCATCGACCTTTATATAATTAAATGTGTTTTATTTAAACACAGGAAAACACAGTTTGTTTCTTAACAATAGTTTATTTGTATAGCATTAAGTTGTCTTTTACATTTAATTGGTTTCTAAATTTCACAAGGTAACTTGTAACGTGTTAATAGGACGGGATACAGAAATAGACAGACTGACTAATTATAATGTATTTGGGTGACCACTCTAAACGAAGCTGAATATAGCTTAACAAAACAACTGGACTCAAAGCTTCACTTAATCCCTAAGCGTCATTTAGTTGCTAGGCAAGACGACCAATCATGATCTCCAGCTTTATCTTTGCAGAAGATGAAGTTGGAGAGATTTAAAAGACTAAGTATAAGCACACTTGTTTTTGCTGGACAAAAACGAGTGTGGTGAAAGCTTAGATTTATAGTGTACTCACTAGGGACATAATGGAGCACTTTCATTATGTAACACCTCCCCCACTTAATTGTTTTTGGTCCCCAAAAACATTATTTACAAAAAGTTTTTTTATTCAATTATTTAATTTTTGAGTTCTTTTGTTATCATACAATTCATTTTTATAATCATATTACTGAAAATCTTTATTGGACAATGAAAGTTAAAACGCTGAATACTGCCCCAACTCGATACACGAAACTAACGAGTTCATCGAGGGAACACATTCATTATCGCGTAATGGATTTGAACGCTTTCATCAAAATTTCAACAACAGAAAATGGCAACCAACTATGTTTTTTCCAAAAACACTCTAGTAAAGATATAAATCATCGGTAGCCATATTGGTTTGCCTACAATCTAAATCGGAAACTGGCCTCATAAAGTATTTCTTAGTGTGCGTGTAATTTCTCCTCTAATTTATGAAATTTCCCCTAAAAACTCAGTAAAAGTGTCTATGCATGCGTGAAAACACATCAATTTTACTCGTTGAATTCTTCCACATTACAAATACAACAATGTAAACAAATGGGTTTTGAAGGGTGATACGTACGAAGGATTTATATCTTCATATAGAGTGTTTTTGATTATTTGTTTTTGTAATTTCTTTTCAATGTCTCAATATTGTGTCTAATAAGGGGATGAATGAAGTTTTTGTATGCTTACATCAGCTGTTCATGTCATGTCTGGGTGATTGGGCTAAAAAAAAACTTATGGAATTTTCGTGACCTGTCAAAAATGACAATCAATTTTGCAAAACAAAACAATGGGTTTCGGATTTTAAGAGTAAGTTTTTGTTAATTGTTTTGATATTTAATATAATTTGGTATTTTTCAGACCAACAACCTTTATAATGAAAAGAGTATATACAAGTTCACTTCATTGAATAAAAAGTAAGTCAAATTGCAGCGAAGGAAGTGCAACAATAATCGATTTATTTTCATTTTTTAATAACATACCATAATGCAGGAAGCAATTTCCCTGAAGAATTTTGGAAGACAAAGCAACCAAAACGCTGATTTGCAGGCAAATTTTTTGTATATTATATTTCTGTTAACAAAATAATATCAATGTTTTTAACGACAGATACTGCCCATTGTGTTTGAATGTACTCCTCAACGGCCATAGCTGCCGCAGGCGTTGACGGTGGAGGTTTCACCATCTCTACCAATAGTCAAACGCATTCAATGCAACAAAACCATCAGCAATAACACCACCAAGTCAATGATGCAAGTGGAAGTTTTGCCATGCAATAGTCGACCGATAACGCTCTTAATCCTGCAGCACAGTGTTGGCGTTAAAACGATTTAACAGCAGCAACAGAAACTGCCAACTCGACCTATTCATCAGCTGCTAAGAAATATAATGCAAGCCGCTCTAAAAAACGACGCAACAGGGCGCGGAGATCAGTTGTGTAAGTACTAATCGAAGCATTCATATCGTGGTCAATTCGCTTAATCTTAATCTTCTAGATGTAAACCCAAGCTTGTAGCAACAAATGTCTCACTATCTTGCTGCCATTGAAGGACGACAGGGATATTTAGCTGGCTGAAACAGACGACGTAGATTAAGTAGATTTTGAAGCAACCTGCTGAGAGAATAGGTCCGTTCGCGTACTTTCTGTACTAAAATTCGTAAAAAGAAATATTTTAAAGAGTGGGGGTAAAATTCTCTCACCAAAAAAAAAACTACAAAAAAGTAAGCGAACGGGAAAACAACAAATTTTTCACACAATATTACTGTCCTCTTGCTATTCTTTGAAAATTTGTTTTTAAATTTTATAACTGACAGCAAAAGCGAGCAATTTATTTAATTTATTTGAATTTCTATCAAATTTGAAATTTTCACAAATCAGCCCAAAGAAATTTCTTGGGCTAAAATTCGTAAGTTGGGGAAATATTTTTCTCTCTCGTGAGCGCTCTCTTTTACGAAAAACTACGAAATTTTTGAGTACGCGAACAGGTTTTGGTTAAAGTTCGTATTTTTTAGTAAAATTGGACTGTTTTAGGAGGGTACGCGAACGGACCTAATATAGCACCTCCTAAATGAAGTGAGTCGGAATTACTTGGTAAGTTTTCTGAATGGAAATTTAAAAAATAATCTCAATTTCGTATGTACTATTTTAGAAGTCCCGGCAGTTTTGGTAAACTTAAGGACGTGCAAAATAGGAGCATTCCCTGAATTCATTATGCCTATTGCATCACCAGAACTAAGTACATTCTGCACAGAACTATCTGGAATCACATACGAACGTCGACACCGGAAATTCTATACAAATTGCCTAATGATGCAAGAGTTGCAAGCCCGCTACCATAACATGACGAAAATATCAAAAATAATAAAATCGGAAATTGTGCATTTGTGACATGGTCCGATTGGGATTTTTAATTTGCCTCGCAAAAGAATATCAACGTAAACGACTTAATAAGCTAACATTTTTCAATCTATCGATCGACTTGCGAGCCCGGGAATGATATAGTTATAATCTAATCAATTTCATTGTGCGTTCGTTAACCAGAAGGCTAATGATGGCGAGACTACTTAAAAATAAGTTTTACATAAACCACAAACTTTGAAAGCACTAATTAATGTCTTTTTAGCAACCAAACAAAACGAAGCGCTATTGCAACAAATCATACAATTTGAACCGATGACATGCTTAGAATCTCATCCATACTTTCGTCGTGTCGCAGCTAGTTTTAAAATAAAGTTGTAATTTTTTTTCAAAACTGTATGTAATTTAGTATAATTTTTGTTTTTAAAATTCAATGCTATTATTTATTTTGCATAACAAACCAGAAAACTAGCATGTTAAAATGTATTTTAGCTTATGAGTAATTAAAAAAAAAATATTAAATATTTCCCAAAAAACACTTCTTATTGGTTTTCCTAAATTTTATCTACTCAAGTCAAATATTAAATTAGTGACTTATAACTTCTTAGTTGTATTGAATTTTTGGCAAATAATAAAAAAAAAAAACGAATAAGCTGTATAAAGTATATTTTTCAATATTGAGTCATTAAAAACATAATATTTGTAATCTTTATTCTTATGTTTTGGTTCACACGTTCGTGTGTATTCTTTCGCGATTTCATGTGGGCATCAGACTTATGAGTCTTCATTTGACTCTACTTAAAGTTTTGAAAACCTTGATTGTAATCCTTTTATGGTTTTAAATAGTTCGTTTAAGAGTTAATTTTTGATGCTGATTACGAAAACGAACTTCGATATTGGAAAAAATCACATTTTTTTTTGAAAAAAAAGAAGATATTTCATGAATTTATATAGCTTTGAAAGGCCTTATAATGTATTATAAGGTTGAGTGCCGAATAGAATTTAAAACACATTTTTATTAATTCCACTTTATTTTAAAAACAAAAAATAATGATTAAAAAAATCAAGAAGTATAGTACATGTTTAATGAATTAAATAATTCCTTATCACAAAAAAACAATACAATATTATTAGCCGCGTTTTATTATCACCATGATCTGATCCGGATCAGATCATGATAATAAAACAGCATTGGATCATCATATTTTTTGTTATTTAAAGTTTGGTAGCAGTGTCAAATTCGTTCTTTCAAAAGTGACATTACGAAGCAAAACAAAAACAAACACATACCAAAAATGGAAGCTCCACAACTTTTGAAAATGTTTCTGCAAATCACCATTGCACTCTCAAACTCAAAGCATCCAGGAACGCTTTGGTCTCACATGTAGTACAGATTCTTTTTGACCTTTTAATAAATGTGACACTTAAATAATTTAATTTAGAGATTACTAACAATTTATTTGAACATCTTTTCTCCCATTTGTGCTGCAGCTTTCACGATTTTATTTATATTTTTTGACATTTAAAGCAGGGTTGCCCAAAGAACATTTTGCTCAATGATTTTTTTTTGTTCCTTTTTTTTGGGAAAATAATACCCATAAATTATGTCAAATATACATTTTTTTGGACTTAATTATTTTAATTTCACCAATTAATATCTAGTTTTGTTAAAATATCTAATTTTTTCATGGATTATATACCAAATAAATAAATATAAAGCTTCTCGCTTTCTATTTAAAAAATATTTTATTTCAGTCAAATGGAAATGTTTATATGGCAATACAGGTTTTATTTAATTTGTTTGCAATGATACCAACATTTACATGTGAAATTACAATCATAAAGCGCTCCTTGTTGTGAAAAAAAGAATTAAATTTTGGATCTCAAATTGAGATCCAAACACAAAGCTGGATCTTGTGTTGTTGTTGTAATGCATGTAAATCCAAGATCCGGATCAGATCATGGTGATAATAAAACGCGGCTATTATTAAAGGCTTTTAACTAATGTGAAATTTTTAAGTGGTTATAATCTAAACCAATTGTTTTTATTTATATACTCATCCTTGCCAACAAAAAGGAGACATTTTGCATTTAGAACGGATCAATTCCAAATCGATATGCATACTTTATTGAAGCCACACCAGGCATTCGGACACTATAAACAAAAGAAATTAACAACTAGAAAACCATAATAGTAAACTTACTTACTTCTTAGCCCGAAGTTAAGCTGCAACAAAGCATTAACAGCAGCAATATGGTTTGGACGAACACAGTTGATCAGTTTGGGGTGTTCCCGGTAACGCTGTGTCACTGTCTGTTGTTAACTTCTTAGCTACATGTTCTCAAACTAAGAAATACCCATTTTCAACATTATTTTTGTATTTCTTTAATATATTACAAGAACTTGATATTATAATCTTAAGACTACAAATTCGTAACAGGAAATACTAAACATTTGTAAACGGAATATCTGTGGCCCCGAGGCAGAACCGCTAAAGTCTGTTTTTAACATTTTTCAGGAGAGCAGTTTGAAGTTTTAAGAAAAAGTTCGCAATTACAAATTGATGTAGAAAATTATTGGATCGTCTGACAGTATTTATACTAGCATGGATTTGAAGGTATTAAACCATTCTTTTGATCCAAAATTTAAAAACAAATAAAACACTGAAATTAAAAGCGTGGGAAGCAAAAGACGCAGTTTAGTTGTTTTGTCTCGGGAGAAATGTTCATACAAAATATCTTAAGTCGAGTTAAGCTGTTTTTCCTTGAAGTAAATTGAATTTTTAGTTTGCCAAAGTCGACTTAAGTTGTTTTTCCCTAATTTAATGAGACATTTTGCTCCGCGTAACTCGACTTTAGTTGTTATTCCATAACTATATTGAGTGAGATATGACAACAAAATTTTGAGCTAAGATTTTTACGCGCTTGAAATCAAAGATACAATCTTGTTTTTGTATTAGAAAAGAAACCAATTTATTAAAAAATATCTTACACAATATTGAATACTAAAAATAAATATTACATCAAGATAAAACCATTGAAAAATATAAAATTAACAAAACAAAAAACAACAAAAAAGGTAGAATTCACACTTCGCAATTTTTTGTATTATTAGAAAAAAGTATCAATATGTATTTAACGTTTTATTAACGTACTAAAATTGAATTGAAAATCTTTACAAATATTGAGATCATAAATAGTTTCTTAGAAAAAAAGGTATTATATTTTTTAAGTTTTGCAAATAAGAGCAATAGTAATAGTATGGAATAAGGTGAATATAGAAAAATAGCTTTAATTTTCATCATCTTCACTTTCTAAATCAGGATGTGTGTTTAGTGCACTTGAAGTTGTGCGAAGGCTTCGGTAAAACTCATGAAATTCGGGATTAATATATTGCATCAATTCCATAAGATCCTTCTTTTTTTCGGCAGATATATTTGGTAAATCTTCAATAATTTTAAGCTCGCTTAGTGAAAAAGTAGAAGATCCTCTTTTTGCCAATGATAATATTTTGAATGGTTCTTCTGGATTCAAAATCGTTTTATAAAATATTTTTTTACTGTCACTGGTGTATCGAATCCACCTCACGGTGTTCCAAACAAATTTTTCTCCTTCTAAATTAGATCGTTTCCAATTCGAATTGGTTTTTGAGATTTCACAAAAATTGAAAAATTCAGCTTGTTGCATTTCATATACTTTTATTTTGGAATTAATACCACCAATAAACTGGTACCAATCTCTAGGGACACTAATTTCAACATTTGACTTTTTCTTTTTCCTTTCAATTAAGGCATGACAAGAATCGCATTCCATATGAGTATGGCCAGGCTCTAAGAACTTGTGATCAATATATTCAATTGATGAATTTTCTTTTAGAAAAAGGAGAAACATAGCAGCCACGAACGAGTTTTTATTTTGGCCAGAGCATGAATCGCTGTAAAATGTTATTTTACGATCACTTGGTGGTAACGACCTAAGAAGTTTAAAAATGCAGGAAGAAATCTCATTCCCACCCCTACGCGCAATACCTTCGTGCCACATATAGCAGCCAGAAAAATTAGTCTCTAAATCATGTACAGTAAGATTGAAAGTCCATAGTCGCCTTTTGTAAAAACTTACGGAGTTTCTTAGAAAAGGCGTTGGCAGACATTGCTGTAAGTCAAACGCAAAGGCTCTCATGCTTTGATTTTGTTTCGCGTTTTCCTTATCAATCTTTTTTTGGTCGTAGCCGAACTCTGCTTTTACAAGATGTAATTTTTTTGCTCAAATAATATCTTTTTCTCTTCATCGTCTTGAGCAACTTTAATTTTAGATATAAATGTATCACAATTTGAACAGGTGTCTAGTTTAGGGGCTTTAAACTTAAGATTCATAGTTTGGAATATTTCAGCATATTTGGTCATGCCCACAGGGCTAGCTACTTCTTCTTTATACATGCGGTGCATTGTTGCCAGATTTAAGCTCCCATGAATATATTTTTGGGATGTATCCCTACGGCTATAGTGGCTTTCATATGCCGGAAATTTTTGTATGTGCCGCTTAATTTCTTCTTCTTTCTCTTGACTAGTTTTGTTGGGAGGAGTTCTTTTTCCACGACAATTTTTAAATGGCAAAGTCGGACATGACTGTTTTTTACAAATTACACTCCCAATATAACTTTCAGTTTCATCAAAGCACTGTGTAAAATGTTTTCGACAAATTTTAGAACGTTTGCCAGCATGCTCCAAAAAATATAAAACGGTATTTTGACGATTACGTTTTCGTTCAATTGAATTTGTCCGTGTATCACTTTTTTTTTTGTCAATAACTAATAGGTTTCCAATATATAGAATACGTTGATCATAAGATCCCAGGGACCAATAGTGATTGAAAATGGATTGAACGTTCTCAAATGAAAATTTTACCTGGCAATTAAATCGACACCTATCAAACGGTTGACTAATTCTGGCCTGCTTAATTATTCCAGAAGTAGATTCATAAGCTTTTCCAACATTTCTGGATATCTGTCGGCAAAGTCTTTTATTTTCACGTTTTGATTCTTTTAGGACAGTTGGCGGTTGGGTTGGGATATTTTCAATCTCCTCATCATCGGTGCATGAATCATGAGAAGTAATTTGAAAATCGGGATCTTTAAAGTAATCATCAGAATCTTCCCATTCGGGAAGATCATCGCAGTTAATAGAGACATTTTCCTTGTCTTTGTTGCTGACTGTTGCCACATATTGGTCTACAAGTGTAATAGTGAAATACTAAGAAATAGTAACTTTTGAATAAAAAAATAGGATTCTTACTGGCAAAAAAACATCTCATATCGATGTCAAATCCATTCATTGAAGATTTTGTTTCGAATTCGTTGTATGGAATTGATTGAAAATAATAATTTGATTCAATTGTTTCATTTGAATAATCATACGATGAATATTTTAGTGGCCATTGGTTTAGTGATATTTCATTATTATGTTCATTAAGAGATTCAACAGGATGTGTAGACGTGCAAGCTTTAAGTATTATATGCCCTGGGCAATCATAAAGAAAATATTCGTTTCATTTTTTGCCTTTTAATCTAATATGTACGTTTTTTGCTTACCACTAACTATAACATTTTCTGGTGTAGAACTTCTCTGCATTACAAAATTATATGATCGCTTCGATGTTTCTCTAAATCATAAAAAACTATTCTTCAAACCAACATTGGCATATGCAGATTCAAAACAAATAAGGCATAAGGATCAAACATATCACCACATACATAAATACAGATCGACACAGCCAACATTGCAAGAAAGGAAATATCCCTCACGTCAATTATATAAGTAAGAAAGATGCAGGTGCGAAAGTCAGACAGACAGACATAGACAGGCAGAGTAACACTGGCACACACACAATAGAAAAAACAGCAAGTCGCCAACAGACGCTCAGTCTATACATAGCCAGATTTGCAGTTATCGTGATCCAAACATTATAACAGATTGACACAACCAGGCACACAAAAACACCAGGCAGACATAACTCATAAGGACAGACAATCACACAATGAGACAAAATCACACACACAAACCTAAGTTATAAAATTATCAAACCTTCATTAATAGCTTTTTCCTTTAACATTCGGGCCAGTGCCAGAAGCCTTTGTGATCGAGAGGACATTTTAATTACACTTATTTTAAATTCAAACACTTGAAAAATCTAAAAAAGGAAATATTGACCGTGCCTAAAATCTAAAGTCGAATTATGACAAAACTATTTGTTATTTTTATTTTCTTATCTTCGTGCAAAAATAACTAAAGTTGACTTAAGTACACACTTGTTTTTGATTTGGTCGCGCAATAACAACTAAACTCTACATTAGATTTTTATAAACTGACTCTTTGCCGCGGAAAAAGGACTAAAGTCAAATTTAGATTTTTCATGATCAATATTTTCTTGGGGAATAATGACTAAACTCAACTTAAGACACGACAAATTTATTTATCTCTCGGAGAATAACAACTAAAGTTGAGTTAAGTTGTTTTTCTCCAAACAGAAATTTAAAAAATACTACAATTTCATTGAGGAAGAACAACTAAACTCGACTTAAGCGGTTTTTTCCCAACACAAAAGTAGAACAAAATCCATAATTTTCTCGCGGAAAAACAACTTAACTTGAGTTTAGTCGTTATTCCTTGAGAAAAATTGAAAACAATTTAATCTTAAGTCAACTTTAGATAAAATGTAAGGACTTTTTTCAATTTTGTTTGAGTTTAGTTGTTTTGCCTTGAGGAGGATGTACAAAACTGACTTTAGTGGTTTTGTTTTTGTAAAATTGTGGCTACATTTTTTATGATAAAAATGTAAAAAAAATTTACAAAATAGATTCGAACGCGCTGAATCTAATGGTATCAAAAACTCAATTTTGTCTTAAGTCGACTTTAGCGGTTCTGCCTCCTGGGCACAGATATTGAAGAAAGATATTGTCATCGAGAAAGAACTAATAGAGAGAACCAACTTCGACGGTTGCTCTCTTTTTGCCTACAAGCTGAGATTTGGCCATCAACTTGCATATGTATTAACTCCATATAAAAAAAATGTGGGGAACGAATACTTATGCAAGTTTGTGCACATACTCACCACGAGAGAGAAAAAACTTTTCTCTCTTTTCTCTCTGCTCACCACCTTCTAAAAATGGCGGATGTAGTCAGCTGTTCAGAGGTGATCAAAGAAAATTCAAAATTGTGTATGAACAACTTTTTGGTACTCTCATTGTGTTCGTTTGAGAGTAATATCATTCGAATATGAAGTGAAATTAATTACTCTTGTTAGGTGCCAGAACAATGAAGATTTAGAAACAATTCTTAATTACGCATTTAGATAAATATTAGTTAGTTATTTGAAGCCAGTTTTAATCATTAAGTAAGTAAAATAAATTATGTGAATTATGTGGTGCAACAGTCCAATGAGAATTAGGACCTAGAAACATAAAACTCTGAAAGCACTACAACTATTATTTGTATTCTTAGCTGCGTTTATGCGTTAAATTTTCGCTCAGACCGATGAAAGATGCAAAAAAAAAAACTGAGATTTGTTTCAATTTTCAGAGTTTATCGACTTAATTTTGTCGATGCGAGAGTTGCAGGAACATTGAAAACGAGAGTTACAGAATGTAAACATGGAACATTGAAAACATTTTTATATACTCATCTCTTTTTTCCATTCCTATTTTATTTGTGTGTACTCGTTGTTTATTTTCTTTACATTACTCACGACATTTCCAAAATGCTGAAAATAAATGATTTAAGTAGACACTAAATAAAAAGACCGTCAACTTGTTACTTCTGTTGCCAATTTTCATTGTTCAGTGGTTTTGTGAAAAGAATATACACATTTGTTCTTCAACCAAAATTTAAGTCTCATGCATCATTTTTATAAGTTTTCCAGTTCTAACTATTTATATCTTATCTTTCAGTTATATAGCGACAAGGAAAAATCTGTCAGGGAAAGTTCTAACTACAGTTTTTCTGAAAGTGCATTGTGGCTTATTCATAGATATTTGCTAAACTTTTTAGGCTATTCATAAATAAATGCAAATCAAAGTTAAGGGCTAAACCTGAATAAACATAGAAAATGCTGTGTTCAAGTAATTATTATCACAGCCAAATTTTATATGTAATTGATTTGTATGGTGTATAAAAAAGTTGAAAAAGTAATTCATGAAAAATAAATGTTACGTTAACACTAAGTTCCAGAAAATATCGATTGATACCGCAATTGCAGAAGATATGGATATTTTATATAAATATTCCCGGTAAACTATAGAACTTTATTATTTTCGCCTTTTATAATTCAATGTAAAATAATTTATTCAATGCAGTATATTTTAGATAATACAGTAGTTAAGTTAATAGTTAAGGTATTACTATTGAAGTAAACATAACATTCATTTATAAAAAACATGTACTCGTTCATATATACAAATAAAGTCTAATCTAAAAAGCCTTAACCTTGTTAAACACTTTCTGCACACATCAGTAGGAATGGGGGCACTGTGGCCTGGGAATTCGGAAAGAGACAGCACTATGTTTGAGTGAGAGAGGTGATTAAGAATACTTATATTTTTAAATAGTTGTGGTTAACGTTTGCCGTTATAGTTTGAATATATATATATGTGTTTGTTGTTGTTGTGGCGCGTGGATAGATGATAAGAAATGTTTAGGAGCGCGTGGTAAAGAGGTCGGCAACCTTTGAATGTTGTGCATGGCTTATCACTAAAAAAAGAAAAAAATCTAATGTCCGCTGGAAACATATTTTTTCGGACGCGCAGTTGTTCTATATTTTGTCATAAATAGAAACTGTGGTTTCATAAAAATATGTATGTATCGTGTAACGCTCCATTTTTAATAACCCTATACTGTTAGCTGTCAAATTGCTTTTTTTCAGGGTTGCCAACACTTCACTGCACAAATGGCGGCAAATTCAAATCCTGCGTTAATTTTGGGACACCCTTTAGATTTGGAACATCGTCACATTTTTTTTGAAAAAAACTATTTTATGAATTTGGTTAGCCACGAAAAGTCTTATATGTATATGAGCTTTGTATATGAAAACTATAGTACTCTCAGGGGCAGAAACTTTTAGGGCCACCGGATGCCGTCGTTGGCGGTAGTATCAAAAAAGGGATAAATTTCGGGGGAGCGAGAGAAAAATATTATTTCCATTCCCATAAGCAGCCAGCAGAATAAGGAGCTCAGTTAATTTAGCAGCCAAAAAGTCGACACAATTTCATTCATTCTATTTGAGTATATCCTTGTATATGTTTTCATATACAAAGCTTCCATATGAAGGTCGATGAATTTGTTTTTGTTTTTTCTTTATATCAATGCACTTTTATGTGTAAAACGGCAATGTCTTAATATTGTGTCTAATAAGGGGATGAATGAAATGTTTGTATGCTTACATCAGCTCTTCAGGATCTTGTACCGATTTTTGTTTTTATTTACATTCATGACTCTGCTTCTCCTTGTGTACGATCTTTGTATATGAAAAATGGTTGTATTATGTATACGAAGCTGCGTTGCGATTTTTGTGAAGAAGAAACATATTGGGATAGTTATACGTTTGATTATAGTTATGTATATTTTGTCGAGTGGGTATTTTGCTTTTATTTGGCATTAAGTTTTTCTTCAGTTTTTGAAGATTAGATTTGTTTGAGCTTTAAAGACTTTTTTTGGTAGATATGTAGATATCAATTGGTAGGTGATTTTTTTCAGGATGTAAATTGTACATATGTGGGTTTGATTTTAAATTCAAATTTTAGATACAAAAGGCATTGGTAGGTAGGCAGGTATTTCATGAAATTCCATAGGGAATTCCTGCTAGTATCCGGACAATTATTATATCCGGACACTTAGCACTTTGTTTAAGATTGGTAGGTAGGTAAATGAATTATAAATTTGTGGTTTTAAAATAAAAACAAAAGAATGCCTTCCTATGTTGTGTACCTACCTAGTTTGAACTTTGTACATGAAAACAAAGGTTTGAATAATTTTATAATTGAAATTTGTTTTATTTATTTTTATTTGTGTTCAAATCATCCTTTTTTTGTATCATTCTTAATAAATTAATGTAAGAAATAAAGCTGGGACTTAAGAGAGCATAAACAACACCCAAATAATAAGGTTTATAGATATTTCGGTATGTAGCTACCTTTATGTTGTTTGCTGTTGTAGGTAATTTTATCCAAACTTAAAATTAGACTTTGTCAAAAAAATTAAATCAAACAGGAAGGTATTTTTTTTGGATATATTGGTATCGTAGTAAAAGAATGCAGCAAACAATGTTAAATGCAATAAAGTTCTTTAAGTTGCGCTGAGCTGAGTTAAGAGTTGAGGTTGAGTTTGACACCAAAGAAACGAGGAGACTTGTCGTTGCTGTTCTTGTATTTGAAGTTTACTTGTGCATTCGGTTGTTTTTAAACGACATGACTTATTTTTAGTAGGTATATCTGGGATAGAAAAAGCTAAAAACAAAATACTATTAAAGGTACGAGTAAACATAAGACCGTCGAAATTAGCATTTTGTAAACAAATAATGGTCTATACCCAATTTCGCTGCTTCTCTAAAGTGTTTTTATTGAAATGTAGAAAAAGTTAAGTAGGTACCTTACCAACAACGTAGCTAAGCTATAGATGGCATAGATATGTTTATACCTATTTATATTGCACTTTAAAGACATAATGTATAGGTAGGTATGTTAAGATAATAAGTTTTTATTTTTTATGGAGCTTGTTATAGTGACACTTTCTAAATGGTTCTTTGCTTTTGCGGGTGTTTAAGTACCTTACCCATAAAGAAATATCTTGATGTTGGTTTATTTTAAGGATAGTCCTGATTACCTATATGTAATCTCAAATTTTGTCTTTTTCGTCAGTCCGTTGGCGTCAGTCCTGTGTCAGGCATATTGTTATTGTTCTTCATTTCATGATCATTAGTAGATACTTTTAAGACGAATATTGTTAGATTTTGTTTATTTTGTTTGTTGATTACTTAGAAATATTTAGTAGAACTATGTGAAAATAGTAAAAGATAAGTGAATAACATTACTGTTTAAATTCAAATTAAAGTAACTTCATTCTCATATTAATTTTAATTAGTAATAGCATACATTCATACAACTGACTGCGACGCAAAAGGGTTGTTAACCCAAATTAAATTCTAAATACCTTTGTAACATAATTCCTCACACGCTTCTTTTTATTTTCATTATTTTTCTTTGTTTGTTATTTTCGATTATTTGTTATTGATTGTAAATATGTAGACTAAGCTTTTTTTACCTATAAATATTAATTGTTGAATAAAATTCATGGTCAGTCACTTAACTGAACTCTCGACTTTACTTCAATCGATTAAATCAAAAGATCTTGGTGTTTCACCTAGATCTTTGACATTTTTTACAAATTACTTATACCCATAGTGCTACACTGTGAGTATACATCAGTCATAGTGCTATACTGTGATTCTGATCATCTTTAACAAAATTTCGAAAGAAGCTTCGAAATAACATTTGGTGACCCCGACGTGATTGCTTCCCCCCACCAAAGGTAAGGGGCAGTCTCGTAAAAACTACAATCATATCAGCGATTGCTTCCCCCCACCAGAGGTAAGGGGTAATCCTGTTATACGACAAATCATATTCCATCGACAATGGAAGAAAAGGCGATTCTTCAAAGAGATGTTGGAGACTCAATTTCAAGGGTCATCTCCAATTACAAAAAAGATGGACAGGTACGCAAAACAATTCCGTACTATCAAAAATTGATGGCTACCATAGACGAGCTATGGAGCAAATTTGAATCAACAGATTCAATAATACGTGATGAGTTTCCAACAGAATTAGCTCATCCGTATTACACAAAGAATTATTATCACTCTGTGAAAGAAATCTATGAGAAATACAGAGAAGAGTTTAATTCAAATATAAAAATTCTTCAGACTACTAAGACGGACGTCCACAAACCTTCCACAGCAGAGGTTAACGTTCAGTTGAGCCAGACGTCAAACTACATGCATGACATGACGCGGCTTGTAAGAAAGTAAGAGGCTATCATATCTTCTATGCATAGAGCTTAAGCTATTGCGGACTCATCAAATGAGTCAAAACAGTTCTATGAGCTCCAAGAAAAGACCATCCAAAGACATTGGATGCAAATTGAGGACATCCATAACTCAATTTGGGAATGTTCAGAAGACCCAAAGAGCATCGGCTACGACTCAACCAGATACATAAGTTTGGAGCAAGAGGTACAGAGTGCCTTAATCAAGCTTGCACAACAGCAAGACACCTTCGTTGATCAAAGAACAACAAATACTACAGTTACAAAAATGAGTCTGCCAAAAATTGTACTGCCAAAATTTGATGGGGACTATTTAAAATGGTCTCAATTTCATGACCTTTTTAATCAAATGGTAGACAAGCGATCAATGTCTAATTGTGAAAAAATGTTCTATTTAAAAACAAATTTAACTGGAGAAGCTGAACGCGTAATCAGACATGTGGGTCTCTCTGATGACAACTACGTGTCAGCATGGAAGTTGCTGCAAGAACGGTACAACAACCCCAGACTGCAGGTGTCCGCTCTCCTCAACCGACTGCTATCACAAACAAGTCACTCCTTAGAATCGGCAGCGGCTACAGCAGTAAAAAGTCTACATGACACGATCCAAGAGTGTATGCATGGCCTTCGCAATCTTGGGATACAAATTGATACTTGGGACCCAATGCTTCTTCACATACTTACGAAGAAGCTAGACAGATCAACCCTTACACTGTATGAGCAATCTTTGAGCAATTCTAAAGATTTACAAACAATGGAAAATTTTCTGAGATTCTTAGAAACCCGTTTCCGGTCGCTAAAAGCAATTGGGGTTAAAGGCATTAAAAGAGAAGATACCGAAAGAAGACGAAATATAAGTTACAACAAAGCAACAAGCTCTATTACCACGCAGAAGAAAAGTTGCTCAATGTGCAAAGCTCAGCATCCGTTATTCGCGTGTCGCACGTTTTTAAACCTTACACCTTCAGACAGGTTAAGTCACGTAAGAAAAAACAATCTATGTGTCAACTTTCTCCAATCTGGACACACCTCTTACAACTGCCAGCTACGAGGTTGTGTAAAGTGTTCCAAAAAACACAACTCGTTGGTCCACTTGTCAACAGTAGCTCAACCAAAATTGGGTCCATCAATATCAAATTCTGACCATCAACAAAATCTCTTGACATCAAACCCAGAAACAGATAATATATCTGGGAGTGACAACTCGGTTTTGGCAGCCTTAAGCAAAAACAAGAAGGATGGCTAGGTTTTTCTGAGTACAGTCATCATCAAGTTAGCTGACCAAGACGGTTCTTCTATTAACTGCCGTGCAATTTTGGATTCTGGTTCACAAATCAACATTATATCAGAACGAATGATTCGGAAATTAAATATTCCGTTAGCTTTTCGCCCCATGATCATTCAAGGGGTCGGCAAATCCACAAAAGATTCACAACGTAGAGCAAATATAAGTTTGCATTCTACTACTACTAACTTCACCACCAGACTGGAAGCAGTCGTATTGCAACAAATAGTCGCTCCACAGCCAACAAAAGCATTTGAGATAACTGCGTGGAATATTCCCGACAATATAAAACTAGCCGACCCCCATTTCCATCAGCCAGGTCACATTGACCTGCTTATAGGCGCTGAGTTTTTCCACCAACTGCTCTGTGTTGGGCAAATTAAGTTAGGAAGAAATCTTCCACTATTACAAAATACGTTATTAGGGTGGATTGTTACTGGAAAGGTAAATGAAGAGTCGCCAACAACCACCACATGCGGAATATACACGGCCGAAGAAGCATCTCTTGAACAATCAATTAGCAAATTTTGGAAGTTAGAAGAATTAGCTTACTCCACATCAAAACGTATCATTGCAGAAGAAAGATGTGAAGAATATTTTAACAGATCAACTTCAAGAGATACAACTGGAAGGTTCGTTGTCAACCTACTATTTGCAGAAACCACAGAGAAACTAGGAGCGTCTAGTGAGATAGCACTGAGCCGATTCCATCAATTGGAGCACAAGTTAAAACGAAACCAAGAGTTATACGATCAATACATTGAATTCATGAACGAGTACATCCAATTAGGGCATATGGTTGAGATTGATCCAAAAACCATTCAAACGCCACATTATTTTCTGCCCCATTTTTGCGTCCTGAAACCAGACAGCAGTAGCACAAAACTAAGAGTCGTTTTTGATGCTTCGGCGAAGTCATCATCAAATCTGTCCCTTAATGACATTCTGTATGCCGGACCAACTATTCAAGACACGTTTTTCACCATATTATTGCGCTTTCGATTGCCGAAATTCGTCATTAAGGCCGACATTCAAAAAATGTATCGACAAATACGCGTAAGAGAAGAAGATCAAAACTTCCAGTTAATATGGTGGCGACCCAAGCCAACCCAAGCTTTAAAATGCTATAAGCTCTGAACTGTTACATATGGAACTACTTCAGCTCCTTATCTCGCCACAAGATGCCTCCAAGCTTTAGCTGAAGACCACTCTTCAAAGTATCCTTTAGGCAGGCTCTCAAGTTTTGCTTAAAGATTTTTACGTCGATGATGTTGTCAGGCGCAGACAGCTTACTCGAAGCAAAAGACATTCAAGCCCAACTATAAGCATTGTTGCGGGAGGGAGGGTTCCAATTGAAAAAATGGTGCTCCAACAATCAGCAATTACTTGCAAACGTTCCGTTAGAAGATCAAGAAATTCCTTTTTCCGATGACAACAATGAAGGGGCGGTCAAAACCCTTGGTCTTACATGGCGGCCTAAGTGTGACGTCTTCTGCATAAAAACTAATTGCAGACCCACAAAAAGGTTCACAAAGCGTACTGTGGCCTCAGCAATAGCACGAATATTTGATCCACTTGGAATAATCGCTCCAGTCGTGATCACCGCAAAGCTTTTTTTGCAAGAAATATGGGAACTCAAATATGACTGGGATGCTTCTCTTCCAGAAGAAATGTTTACCAGGTGGAGCAAATATTACCAATGTCTCCAAGAATTAAGTAAATTTCAAGTTCCTCGACATATCTTCGGACAACATATTCCCTCATGATTCCAAATTCATACATTCGCAGATGCTTCAGGGAAGGCCTACGGAGCTGCCGTTTACATCAGATCAATCAACAAAGATGGAACAGTAATAGTTCGGTTACTCTGTTCGAGTGACACCAATCACTAAGACAGCATCTGGCATAAAATCTATGACAATCCCGCGTCTAGAACTATGTGCCGCACTTTTAGCTGCCGAACTTGCAAAACGTGTAAAAGGTGATTTGAATTTAGACAAAATCAACAGTTTTCTGTGGTCTGATTCTCAGATCGTATTGAGTTGGATTAACTCAAATGCAGAATCCTTCCAAGCTTTCGTTGCAAATCGAGTTTCCAGCATCCAAGGTCTAACCAGCACCAGTCAGTGGCGATATGTGCAGTCAGGCGAAAATCCAGCAGATGTTCTATCCAGAGGTATATCCCCAGCAAAACTACAAGATCATACATTATGGAAATATGGTCCCAGATTCCCACATGGTTCAGAATCAATTTGGCCACTTCCATACAAAAGCAGCAACTCATGGTCAGATGAAAAGAAAAAGATTGCCTTAGTAACCATGAATAATGACAATACAGAAGACATATTTGAAGGGATTAAGCATTCCAATTCATTCAACAAACTTAAGAGGATAGTAGCCTGCTGCCTTCGTTATGCCAAATTAATCAAGTCGGGAAAATTTATACCCACAATAAAATCCTTCAGAGAAAACCAAAATAAGAGCAGAAAATCGTGGCCCTTATCAGCATCGGATCTGGAAACCTCTTTACAATTTATCATCAAAGAAGTTCAAACTCATGGTTTTCATAAGGATATACGTTTCCTTAAAGCACATAAGGAACTAGAAAAAGAAAGTCCTTTGAAGGGACTCGCAGTGTTTTTAGATGAAAATGATGTTCTGCGAGTTGGAGGCAGACTTCAAGAATCTAATTTGCCCTATGACAGCAAACATCCGATGCTGTTGCCATATTCACACCCATTTGTTAAAATGCTAATGACAGAACTACACATCAACAACAACCATATTGGGCCACAAGGCCTTCATTCAATCACAAGACAGCGATTTTGGCCAATAAAGGGTAAAAACATTGCCCGAGCTATAATCCAACACTGCACAACCTGTATCAAAGCAAGACCGCAAATGTATTCTCAGATGATGGGCAACCTACCAGCAGCAAGAGTGCAACCAGCACGTCCCTTCATCAAAACAGGAGTGGATTTTTGCGGCCCACTATGGGTCCATTACCGAACAAGAGGAAGTCGACCGCAAAAATGTTACTTATCCATATTTTGCTGTTTCGCCACAAAAGCTGTCCACATTGAAGTTGTGAGTGACTTAACCACAGATGCTTTTCTTGGAGCCTTGCGAAGATTTATGAGTCGCCGCCGTGGCCATGTCACAAACTTGTTCTGCGACAATGCCACTAATTTTGTTGGTGCAAAAAATCAATTAGAAGAGCTCAAAACAACCATCTATGCAGAACAAGCACAAAACAAAAAATCCTAAAAGCAGCCACTGCTGAATTCTTCAGCTTCACTCCTAGGAGTGAAAAACCGAAGACGGTCCTTTTGAAGGGCATCAGTTCCTGCACGGAACCAGAGGAGCTCCTAGCTGAGCTCCGTCAGAAGGCCAGCGATGACCTCGAATTCATCGGAGTCAAGCCTTTTTCTACGGTAAGGTCCAGACGGGAGGGGCATAAACTGCCAATATTCATTGTAACTCTGTCGCCCCAAAGTAGACTGGAGAGTCTCAGGAATATTACCGTCCTAGACTACCAGGTCATACACTGGGAAAAATTAATGAGGCACGACGACATGCTGCAATGCATGCGCTGCCAAAGGTTCGGTCACGCTGCAGCCAACTGTGGAATGCAGGAGCGCTGTGTGAAATGCGCCGAAACCCACAATAGGGGTGAATGCAGGCTAGGGACTGAGCGGGTCGAAGACATGACCCAGCTCAAGTGTGTAATATGCGGGAACGAGGGGCACCCCGCAAATTATCGGGGCTGTCCTAAGGTCCAAGAGATACGGGACAAACAGGCCAGCCAAAAAGCCGCAGAAAGTCGAACCGTACGACAAGCTCCGACAACAAATTCATTCGTAAGACCCGATGTTTCTTACGCCAGATCTGCGAAAGGAATGGGTAAAGCGAGACAGGCTCCACCACCGGTCGTCCCACAGGCCCAAGAGCCTAAGGCGCCGGCGGGGCAGCCAGACATTCTGTCCTTGTTGCTGAGCATTCAAGGCCAGTTGGCAGGACTGCAAAGTCAGATCGTGGAGCAAGCCGGAAGAGTAGATAAACTCTACTCTATGATGGCTGGCCAAGCGCAAATTCAGGGTTAAGGGCGCGCTGCCGAAGACGCGCCTTAGGATCCTAGGTTTGAATGTGAATTCATTGATTAGGATCGAACGTAGAGCCAATTTGTTCCAGCTGTTAAAAGACCACAGTCCTGATGTGTTTATGGCTAGCGAAACCAAGCTAAACCAGAAACATAAACTGACTAACAACAATTACAATATCGTAAGAAGGGATCGACCCGGCTCTACTCAAGGAGGCGGTGTTGCAATCTTCATACGTAAGGGCATTAATTATAAAGTCGTATACAATAATGATTTGCGAAAGCTCAGGACGCTAGAAGTTTGCGTCGTATGCATCTCTCTCACTCAAGGGAAGCGGATGTATATGATTGCGGCTTATGCGGCTGACGCTCCGCAGGCTACTATCTTTATTTCAGAGCTCGAGATTCTTTTCAGAGTACTAAAACTGAGCTTGGAAGAAAACTACTTCATTATGGCCGGAGATTTGAACGCGAAACATGAAGATTGGGGAAATCAAACAAATAATCCAAGAGGTAATCATCTTTTTAATTTGATGAATCTTCACGGTGTTGAATATGGTGTTGACCTGCTGGCTACTGAAAGGCCATCGTTCCCAAGGAGCGGTTCCTTTCTGGACCTTTTGCTGTACGATACCAGACTGACAATAACGGACAAAGTGGGTAATCACCCTCGAAACTGTTTACAGACAGTCGATTACGACAGTGACCACTGCGGACTCGCTGCTGTAATTCAGATTCCGAATGAGCTTGTGGAATTGGATGAATTCGTTCCAACGCATTCTACCAATTATAGTAAGATGCGATGGCCACGTTTCACCCAAGTCCTTGCAAGAGAACTTCGTTCGAGTGACATAGCCCCACCAAACTACAGAAACTTGACAAATACAGAAATCGACCAACACCTTGAACAGATGGACAAGATAATAAAACGAACAATGGAACGGACAATACCGAAATACAAGGAACGCGACCAAAACTACAGTAACGCGACTATAGACGCACTACACAGACAGAAAAGCGGACTACTAACAAGACTGAAAAACTTGTACAGACGATTTACAGACCCGTACGACCTGGAGATTAGGACACTGAAGTCGTCGATTAAAAACGTCAACACCCTGATCAAGGAAAACTACAGGTTATCTATTAATTTGTACTGGGACAAGAAAATTCGGGCCGTTAATTCTAGCGACCCGAGTATGTTCCCTAAGATTAATAAGATATTTAGGTCCAAGAACCAGAACGACCTTCCGTGTCTTAAACTCCTGAGAACAATAGAGAACACAGACGTACTTCTGACAGCGCAAATTGATCCTGAGGAAGCCGTCTTGGATGATGACTTCTTTGTGATTGAAGATCCGCAGGAGAAAGTGGAGACAGTTGGTGCTGCTTTCCAGCAAGTGTATAAGGTGAATGCTTGCACTCGCCCGAACCACGACCTGGAGAACAGAGCCTTACTTCATCACTTCTACCTGAGGAATGATATTTCGCATTGGCGATCCGAGAACCGTGGTTTTACCCGGTTTGATGACGACTTTTTAGCAAACGCTATAATCGCCGATCGAACGGGCCCAAGTCCCTTGCTCATCACGAAGGTAGAACTCCAGCTCATCTTCGATTCAATAAGGAATAAGAAGTCAGCAGGTGTCGACGGTATATCCAATATTGTACTAAGAAACCTACCGATTGAAGCAATAGACATCTACACCACTCTGTTCAACAACGCGTTGAATAATGCATATTATCCAGTGCGTTGGAAGACAGCAGTGGTTCATCCTCTCCCGAAAAAGAGAAAGGACAACTCCAATCCTTCAAATCTCCGGTCAATAAGTCTTCTTCCAAGCATCAGCAAGGTATTTGAAAAGGTAATCAATAGGGCTCTGGCTGAGTGGGCTGCAGACAACAGTATAATTCCGGATAATCAGTTCGGGTTCAAGGCAGGACATGACACTATTCATGCCGCGTCTAAGCTCGTTTCTGATATCCAATGGAACAAGTCCAAGATACAATGCACGGGTGCTGTTCTGGTTGATTTAGAGAAGGCCTTCGACACCGTATGGTTAGAAGGGTTGTACCTCAAACTCACCAGACTAGGCATCAGTAAACCATTATTGTATATGCTTTATGATATGCTCAACGGTAGAAAGTTTGTTGTCAAGAGTGGCAATGTAACTTCTACCACCACCTTTGAAATTAAAAACGGTCTTCAACAGGGAGCGGTGAACTCGCCGATCCTCTTCAGCATTTACACCAGCGATCTGATAGGTAGCTTAACTAACGCAATTGCGTATGCCGACGACCTGATTGCGTACAGAACGGCTCGAAAGGTTGAAGTTATTAGAATTCTCTTGCAGCGTGACTTAGAGAAGATTCAGCGATACTGCGACGATTGGAAACTGAAAATAAATGTCCAAAAGTCGGAGACAATCTTGTTCCGGACTCCGTTGGCTAAAGCCTCGCGAGATACGTGTAAGAATTGGCGCAAGATGGTCATTGTTGACCCGCACGGACAGGCATTGACGAGCAAAAGTGTAGTGAAGTACCTCGGTATCTGGTTGGACCAGTATCTATATTTCGACAGACATATGGATGCTGCTCTGACTAAGGCCAGAGGAGCCTTCGCTCTGACGAAACGGCTGTTTTACAGCAGTCGGCTTGACCCCAGAGTGAAGGTAATTTGCTACATGGCCCTCATACGGCCAATGATTGTTTATGGTTGTCCAGTGTGGTTCAACATTGCCCCTTCCCAAATGGAGAAGTTTCGGGTGTTCGAGAGACAGTGTCTTCGGCGCTGTCTCGGTTTGTATCGGACACCGGAATCTTCTTATCTGCATTATTATTCAAACGAGGTTCTATACAACGAGGCTCGAATCAATAGAATTGACAATTTCGTGATAAAACTTGTTCGGGGTCACATTGCGAGGGCTATGACTTCGACCAACAATTTGATTTTCGGTCCGTTCTATCCGAACGACAACTACTTCGACAATGCACGCTTGAGCGGCTTTATCCCACCAGAGGCATTCCTCTATCTAGACCAGTGCGGCATGATACAGGATAGATTGGCAGTACCGCTTATCTACCACGTCAGGCGAAAAACCGTAGACCGGCGGCTCCTGTATGAACGGGGCATCCTCGCTCGTGATGGAGCGGAGCTGCTTCGGTTCAGTAGGGCTGTGTCCGAAAAGGACCGCATTGATAGGGTGAAGCAGGAGAACCAGTTTTGGTGGCTTCAAACTGCAACTGATAATGGGTAATCCGGGATGGGGTATTTTTGCCTTGGCCGGCTTACATACCTGTTTTAGTCTTAAGTTTTAGGTTTAAGTAGAGCAGGAATGGTGGCACAATAAAAAAAAAAAGAAAAAAAGGATAAAAAACAAAATCTCATAAAATACAAAAAAAAAAGAAATCAAAATAAAAAAAAAAAAAAAATGCAAACACATTACAGACAATATTATAAAAATCCTCGTTGGAATTACAAATAGAAGGACATAGTTGTTTTGCCGCTGTGGTTGTTCTAGTTTTAAGTAGTTTGTAGGTAGATTAGGTAATTTTAAGTTTTATTTTAAGGACTTTAGTATGTAAGTAAAAACCCAAAAAATGATAAAGATTTTAGTTTTTAAACTTTTCTAAAAAAAAAAAAAAAAACATAAATTGAAATAAATAAAACAATCTTAGTTCGTAGGCCGAAAGGCATTAATTTTAAGAATCATGAATTTCTTAGAGCGCCCGATTAGGGCCAGTAAGTTATATTTAAGTAGAATTAATTAGGCTAGTTTCCCATTTTGTCTAGCATGTAAGTAGAGTTAAGTTTAAATGAATAAAAAAAATGAATTTCGAAAAAAAAGAAAAAAAAAAAAAAAAGCACAAAACAAAACAAAATAACAACATTCTGCAGTGCGAAGGGAATTGATTTTTATTTCATTCCACCTCAAGCTCCACATTTTGGAGGATTATGGGAGGCAGCTGTCAAACCTGCAAAACACTTGCTACAGTGCAAAATTTCGACAGCTTCATTAACCTACGAAGAGATTTGCACAGTAACTACAGAAGTAGAAGCAATTTTAAATTCAAGACCTCTTACACCGATGTCGAACGATCCAAATGATCTGGCAGTATTAACACCTGGTCACTTTTTAATTGGGGACTCATTGAAGGCAGTTGTCGATAGTAAAGCAGAACCTTTTAAAGGAAGTCTATGTACAAGATGGGAGTTAGTATCCCACATAAAAAGAGAATTCTGGAATCGATGGTCTCAAGAATACTTAAACCAACTGCAATCGTTCAAAATGGAAGGCAAAGTCTGAAAACATCAAATTGGGCACCGTGGTCATCATGAAGGAAGACAATACTCCCGTCATGAAATGGCCGTTAGGTAGAATTGAAAGACTACATCACGTAAAAGACGGTTTGGTGCGTGTTGCAGACATACGAACAAAATCTGGCGTTCTACGGCGTACAATACACAAACTTGCACCACTTGTAGAAGACAGCGAAACCCAATCCGAATCCCAGACAGACACTCTATCATCCGAACGAAAATGTAGACATGACGATGCTGACGCTAATGAACCCTCTTCATCAAAGTCTTCAAAAACAACACCAACTCAAAGAAAGTCGCGGTCGACAAACCCGAACTTATTTACAACCTTATTGTTAATCGGTCTACTTCTTCCAATTATATTCGCCAGTGACGTTGAGGTCCTAAGATTCAACAATTCCGCCCCTGGAATTCATTTCCAGCGATACGGAAAGATAAGTCTGGTGCACGACAAATGGAACCTTGTAGTTTACTATAACCTTGAACCATACCATAAAGAATTCCAAGCATTAGACAACAGCACTATTATACTAGAACATCTCTGCAATCAACTTTCTTCCAAAGTGCTTTGCACACAAGTAATTCAACAACTCCGATTAATTAAACACGAATTAGAAGAAGACAATCTAGTTCCATCAACCAAACCCTCAACAAGAAGAACCAAGCGAGGTGCCATTGACATTGTTGGAAATATAGCGAACTCCCTCTTTGGCGTTCTTGACTCGAAATACGTTGATGAAATATCTCAACAACTGCAAGGAATCCATTCGAATGAAGAACATCTAATGAAACTTCTTAAAAATCACACTTCGATCTTAGATTCAACGATCAACATTATGAAATTAAGTCAAGAAGATATGACTAAAAGGCAATATGCACTTGATATCCAACTAAGTCAAATAGTTAACCGCATAAACAATGTTACTGAAGAATTACATCAACATAAGGTAAAAGAACTATTTCTATCATGGTACACCCACGCTACACTTACAGTTATCAACATACAAGGAATGCAGACATCTATTGCTGACGTTTTATCAGATACACATCAAGGACGAGTCAACCATCTGCTCATCACAAATCAGCAACTTATGACTGAAATGGGTAAAATAAGAAATCATCTGGCATCAGGTCTCCGGTTTCCAGTTGAAACAAACGAATTAGTGCAGCTCTACAAGCTGATGACTGTCAAGGGACACATCAATTCAAATCACATAATCTTTCAAATTGAACTACCATTACTCGGATTAGAAGAATTCATAGCATTTGAGGTGATTCCCATTCCGGCAGTTACAAATAAAACTCTAGTAATCATAGAACCCTCAATCCAACTCTTAGCTGCAAGTGCTCATCACGACCATTACTATCCTATAACTAAAACAGAACTTTCTGCATGTAGTACAATTAACGGGGACCACTATTTATGCAGGCAAACTCATCCCGTATACCAATCGGGAGTAAATTTTAGCATGTGCGAGATCAATTTACTCAACAATAACTCAAATCTATCAACATGTGAGTTAATCATAATCAAGACCACCTTAGTGTGGACAAAAATTCCGGAACTAAATCAATGGATATTTGCAGTCAAAGAAGAAACTATGCTTAATGTGGTTTGCAACCATCAAATTCCATTTATAGCACTAAAAGGAAATGGAATATTGAAGCTCCAACCCAATTGTGTGGCTAAAAACAACCACGTAACTCTTCAAGGTCAACAATTGCATTCTTACAATGTTCAATCTTCATACACCAGATTAACTGATGAGGTGCAATTCCAAGATGCGATTCGGCTAGCAGCAATCCAATACAACCCATCAGCCACCAACTCATTCAATCAAGAGCTTAACGAGATCCGAGAACAAATCAAGCTGCAACAACTTACCCTGCAAACCAAATCCATACCCATAACCTACCCCACATAGTAATGAGTTCATTTGGATTACTAATCACACTCGCAGTAAATGGATTCCTTATTGGCAAATGCTTCATCAAGACATCATGCCGTAAACAATCGTCACCACCCATACCAGCCCCACGCTCATCAAGTTACACAATTTCAGTATAGGATTCAAATTATTATTATTTGTCTTTTTGTTCTGATGAACCCATGGATCATCAGCTCGGGGCAGGATGTTTAAATTCAAATTAAAGTAACTTCATTCTCATATTAATTTTAATTAGTAATAGCATACATTCATACAACTGACTGCGACGCCTTCTGCACAGTCAGCAAAAGGGTTGTTAACCCAAATTAAATTCTAAATACCTTTGTAACATAATTCCTCACACGCTTCTTTTTATTTTCATTATTTTTCTTTGTTTGTTATTGATTGTAAATATGTAGACTAAGCTTTTTTTACCTGTAAATATTAATTGTTGAATAAAATTCATGGTCAGTCACTTAACTGAACTCTCGACTTTACTTCAATCGATTAAATCAAAAGATCTTGGTGTTTCACCTAGATCTTTGACATTTTTTACAAATTACTTATACCCATAGTGCTACACTGTGAGTATACATCAGTCATAGTGCTACACTGTGATTCTGATCATCTTTAACAAAATTTCGAAAGAAGCTTCGAAATAACAGTTACGTTAAATGTCAAAAGTCTGTTTTGAAAACTGATATAGTATTTTCTGCCACTATAACATATTAATAATTATTTTTAATTGTTACTAAGTGGTTTAAATAAATATAACATATTCTTTTCCTCATCACCCAGTGGGGTAGAATACAAGATGCGTTTTTTTTAATGAGGTTCCCCGGTAGGCCTATTCCTCAGCAAATCTACGTACTATAACTACTTTAAAGTTAAAATAAGAAAGATATTGTATATAATATTGCACATGCGTTCTTTTTTGAGAATATATTGCGATTGCATTACTACATAATTAACACTAATATGATATTGCACATGCGTTCTTTTTAGTGAGGTGTCCATGGTAAGCCTAGTCCTCATTCTACAGCTATATTATTTTTTTTTGTTTTTTTTTTGTTTTTTTTTTTGGTAAATAATGTAGTACGAGTATTAATGGAAAAATAATTTTAATTTTATTATTTAAATAATACATGTAAATAAATATATATATTTTAGAACTTAATTTTTAAACTATCCTTTTCTTATTTTTATGTGTTACCTGTCTAAATTGTTTGTTGCTTTGCTTGTTAGTTAAAATTATGAGTCCTCTCAAAATAAATTTAACTATCGTTTCCTTGTGGTCCCTTGGACAGTCCGTTCCCAAAATTTCACTCGTCATCATCTCCTCACACCATTTTTCAAAAATATTTTTTTCAAGTTGCTTTTTTGAAATATGTGCCTCGTAATTAAGTTTAAGAGTTTTAACAGTTTCTTCGAAAAGGATCGAAGGAACTGTTAATCTCCCAAACTCTGATGTTGTGGCCTTGGTGTGGTATACTCTTAGCTTAATGAGCATAGTTTGCTTCCTGCTTGGATCTATTTCCTCATTTTCATCCACCATGAACTTGGAATAAGCCTTACATTTCAATTTACGACTTAATTTTCCTGCTGCAAAACCTGCGTAGTAAGCAGCAGCTGCTTTTTGAAGTTTGTCCGAAAAATTGAATTGTCGATGTCATCCATTTCCTCCTCTATAACGTAGACATCGACAAGTGTATTATCTGAAACCTCCTGCATTTCAGTGATGTCGCCATCATCAACACCTTCTTGTAGCTCATAGAGGTCCACATCTTCGTCGTCAGATACCTCCTCCACTACATAAACGATCTCCGTATCCAAAATATCGTCTTTGATGGGTACATCCATGTCGTACTCCTTCTCATCTTCCATATCTCTTTGCAAATCGGCTTCCTTTATAAGCTGCTCCGCTCTTGCGTCCTCATATCCCGAGTGTTCCGCCGCGGTGAAATTATGAAAAATTATTTGCTTGAGATTTCGAATGAATCTCCAAGCGGAAGGGTTACGTTCATAAGAACCTCTATTGCAACGTAGCAT
Source organism: Eupeodes latifasciatus (assembly GCA_920104205.1). NCBI lineage: Eukaryota > Metazoa > Arthropoda > Insecta > Diptera > Syrphidae > Eupeodes > Eupeodes latifasciatus. The sequence continues at coordinate 24,917,731 of OV049927.1, forward strand.
AGAAAATAAGTTTTCCGCGACGTCCGTATTTAAATGTGCTATGAGGATATAACTCTGCTCATCGCTCTTGAGATATTCCCACATCATCACAATGGCCTGTAGGGTTTGTTGCAAGCCCAAGAAGCATGGTGGGATTTTTCTAAAGCTTCCTGAAACCCATGTTGAAATCCACGTCTTCGCTTCTTTTAAAGCTTCTAATGTGTTTGTGGAATCGGATAGCACTTCCTTGTTAGGATTCCTCGAATATCTTTGTCCATTGTTCAGTCTGTCGAATAAATCGTTCATTTTCTTCATGAACATTGCTGTGGCTTCGGCGACTTTCTTGTCTTTTTCCGTTTTGAAGCAGTCATTTTTCACAGCATACATAATTCCACTGTAGACGTTCTCGCTGAAAACTTGTGTCGCTAACCTAACCGACATCTTTTCAAATCCATTAGGATTGATGTGTGATTGAGTGAGTTTCCAGAAAACTTCAAAGGTTTCCCCCTTAGAGTCCTCCTCAAAAACTTTCTTTAACACTCGCCAATCCACAACATCATCACCTACATATATGGATGCAATGCTTGAGAAGTATATTTCTCACACATTTGAAAAGATGCGGACAGTCATGGACCAAGAATATCCGTTGGTTATTAATATCAATGTAAGGATATTTTTCGATTGGGTACATTGCCAACGTTTTCTTTGCCAAAACGTTGTTTGATCATTGGTCGCAGCTTGTTGCAATCACCTGTAGTCCACATTCCATTACACCCGTTATGATTTTTCTTAAAATCTGGGCTAGGATTGGTCCATTAGGAGATCCCACGTAGTAGGCGATCGTCTGCTTCCAATTGGTATTGAGTCCTCTCAGAGTGAATACCATAGCTTTACAGGGTATAGTACTCATCCTGCCAAGCTCCCCGAAGTCCGTGAACCCGTATATGAAGTCGTCTTTAATGTTAATCTCCAGTTCACGTTGGATAGCCATTTCGTCGAAAAGTATGACGGTCTTCTTCTCCATTGCGGTCATTTCCTTCGCCTTTTCGGTCAGCATGGTCCTTATTTGCTCACTAAATCCTGCTGGCAACCTAATTTCCGAATGCCATCGGTATATTGTACTCATCGATGGCAGCTTAAAACCTAAATTTATCATAAAAGAATAGCACGATGGAGACTTGAAGAAAAACTTTAAGAAAAGTTCTCTTTCACTAGTCTTCCATGGTGCACGAGAATAAAAGTTCGCAACTCTTCAGAAAAATCTAGCATTAAATCCTCTAGATGGTTTCTGAGGATTTCTGCTTTTTGTTTCCTACTTTTAGGCGTGAAGCTAATGCGCCGACTAGTTTTCCTAGTGGGTTTTGGTTTTGCCACACATTTGTACGTATGGAACCCCGGTGACTTCAATTTAGTGGGTGTGATGGGCAAATTTTCGAATTTAAGTGTTTCCTTAGAATACACATTCTGAGATTTGGCAGCAAAATTTAAAAGACTTGGACTGCTAGATACCAAAGAAATAGCTGAAGTGGATGGTTGTGCTATTGCACGACAAAAAAAATCCAGGGGTGTTGGTGGTAATGAAAGAGGCGGATGGGAAGTTGTAGGAGTGAAAAGATGGGGATGTGTAGAAATTGTTGGGGGAAGGTGCGGACGTGAGTTTAGCTGTTCATTGCGAAGTGCAGCAGTATCGCTTTCAACCTTGACCGTTAAGGTCGTCTGATTTTTCAAATCCCATGCCTCCATAATAAGAGTGCACGAAGGATCACGAAATACATCATTGCATATACATACCGAAAAGAAGGATAGTGGAAGCGCTTCTTTATGAAGACGATTTTGTGTACCTCGCACAATAATGTCTTTCGCATAAAAATGCGCTGCGCACATATATAACATCTTTTCCGATTTTAAAACATTGCCATGCTTTAGCCAAACTTCCCTTCTGCGGTCGAAGGGAACTTGGAAAAAAGAGAGAGTGCTTGGTCTCATTTTTTTTGCTACGTTGCAGTGAGCATTTATTTTTCCAACAAGAAAAATTTGTACACAAAAATTACAAATAGTAATAAAATTTATTTTTAAATCAAGAAGAATTTGTACACAAAAATTACAAAATATTTTACACAGCACTTAAATAATTACCAGAGCACTTAAATAATCACAGCAACAAACACAAAACAATATATTTTTTACGAAACGAATCTAAGGTTTTTTTTTTATTAACTTAAAGTACTTAAAAACTTAATTTTACTTAAAACGGACACGAAAGGAAGACTAAAAATGGGTATGGGGTAGTAAGTTTTAATATGAAAACAAAGCTAAAAAAACTTTATATTTTATAATATAGATATGTGTGGGGAGGGGAAAAAGATGCTAAATGAAAACACGCACTTTTTATTAAGCCTTAATTAAGATTTTAATCCACTGTTCAATTTAATAAAGTACAATGATTAAGTTCAGTTAGATTTTAACAAAATATGGGGATTTAAGTATTCAAGGTATGTTTAGTTGTAACTAGTTTTAGGTAATTTAAGCAATTTAATTTATTGTTTAAGTAATTTAAGCAGTTTAATTTAGTTTTTAGTAATTTAAGATAATATTAAGTTTAATAAAAAAAAAAGAACTCGTGACTTTCGTTGCGTAACTCGTTGCAAAAAAAAAACGTCTTGATCGTTGCGGGAACTCGAGATATCTGATCATGAACTGATGATGTTGCTGTTCCTCTTTGCATAACAACCGTTGCGTTTGTTTTAATGTTAGGTTTGGGCCGTTGTTCTCTCGATGGCAAGTTGAATGTTATTAAGTTTAAAAGACGGACTTAGGGGATTAGGTTTAACATTCTAATCCCACATCCGGCCATCCTGCGATGATTCTGTTTGGTATGAATCAGAATCGCTGTCATCGTCGTCTCGTAACCATGGCTTCATTTGATCAGCGGACGATGAAGTTTTGTTCGGGCCTTCATGTGTGCCCACTTTTTCTACATCGTATCGATCGTTACGTTTGATTTTGACTACTTCATAAGGTCCGAGATACTTTGGGTGAACTTTCAATCCTGGGCCAAATTGGGTGCGTTGTACTGCTACCAGATCCTTTATGGCGTACTTATGAGGTGATTTTCTTTTCTTGTCGAACGTCTTCTTGTTCTCTGCCTGTATTTTGTGAATTTGTTGTTTCGCTTCCATTCGTAACTCTGTTCGTTTGTCCATGAACTCACAACGTATCTCTTCCTCTAACATTTCGATAAGGTCCGCATCTCTTTCAGTTCTCATTGGGGTTCCAATGAGCATTTCAAATGGCGTTTTATTAGTGGCTCTAGACACTGTTGAGTTTATGGCTTTTTGGACTCGGGTACATGCTGGAACTATTTCAAAGGATTTTCGATGGACAATTTCGTTAACATTGATTTAATAATGGCATTCATCCTTTCGACCTGCCCGTTCCCACGCGGAACTCCAGTCGTGATTTGGATATGGCTAATGTGCCGCTTCTCACAATATTCTTTGAAATCAATCGCCGTGAACGCAGATCCCTTATCAGTAATAATCCTGTAAGGACTACCAAAAATATTTTCTTAAAATTCGAGTTTTTTCAGGACTTCGTCGGTCGTCGTTGACTTTACAGGGTAGATCCATACAAACTTCGTAAACGCATCCATAATAACAAGAAGATGTTTGTAATTTTTTGCGGTTGATGCCGCAAGGTCCAAGATGGTCCATGTGATATGTGTGTAGTGGGACGTCGATCTTGTCAATAGGGCTTAAGTACCCTTCTTGTTTACCCTGCTTTTTGCTTGCAAGGATGCAAGCTACACAATTCGATATGACTTCGTCTATTCTACTTCGCAGCTTAGGTATAAAGTAATTCCTCTTGATTAATATCTCAACTTTTTGGGCGTTGATATGGCCCACTTCGTGAACGCTCTGAATTATATTTTTTTGGATGCTTTTTGGTACAACCAAAACGTATTCGCCTTCAATGAATTTGTATAAAATTCCATTTCTGCAGTGAAAATCTTCATATGCTGCCTTTTGCAAGATATTTAAAATTAATTTACACATTTCGTCTCTAGATTGGGCCTTATGAATTCTTTTAAGAACACCAGTTTCAGGGGCTGAATTGACAGTGAAGACTCTACTTAGTGCATCTACGTGCTGCATTGCCTTTGCTGACCTATGCTGTACCTCACACTCAAACTCTTCAAGGAATAATGCCCATCTGGCAACTTTAGCGGATAAATCTTTCTTATTCATAGTTTGTTGAAAAGCTTTACAGTCTGTAAAAATTTTAAATGAAATTCCTTGTAGATAGGGTCGCAACTTTTTTAGTGAACGTATTACAGCTAGTACTTCAAGTTCATAAGAGCAGTAATTTTCTTCAGTTGGTGAGGTTTTGAAGCTTAAATAAAACACGGGATGGAAAGCGCTATCATCGTGACGTTGCAGTAGAACTGATCCAAGACCTACTTTGCTCGCATCGGTGTGGAGTTCCGTCTCTAGATTTGGGTTGAAAAGTTTAAGGACTGGATCTTTACATAAGAGAGTTTTTAACGTTTCAAAAGCGTTACGTTGTTCAACACCAAAAATAAAAGTAGTTTCTTTGCGGGTTAGATCGGAGAGAGGTTTTGCAATCTTTGCGTACTGTGGTATAAATTTCCTAAAAAATCCGGATAATCCTAGGAAGCTTTGGAGCTCCTTGAAGTTCTTGGGCTCTGGAAAGTTTTTTACGGCGAGTGTTTTCTCAACGGAAGGCTTCACGGTTCCAGACTCCACAATATGACCCAAAAAATCGATGGATTTCCTAACAAATTTACATTTTTCCCACTTAATTACTAACCCATGGGCGGCTGCTACTTTCAAAACCTCTTTTAACGTTAAAATATTTTCTGATGTTGTCTTTGACATTATAATAATATCGTCTAGGTATATTAAAATAAGCCCATTCTTGATGAAATCCTTAAATACGGCGTTCATATCGCTGGAAAACGTTGGGCGAAATGCAAAGTCCAAATGGAGCTTTACAGAACTCGTATTGACCGTCGGACGTAACAAAAGATGTATATTTTCGACTGTCTGGATGAACGTCAACATGAAAAAATCCGTTTTTTAAGTCAAGTGTCGTAAAAATTTTAGAATCGTAGAGCTGTTCTAGTATTTCTTCGATAATTGGCAAGGGCTGTCTGTTTTTAATTATTTTTTTGTTTAATTTTCTGTAATCAACGCAAAGTCTATGACTACCATCTTTTTTCTTTGCTAAGACCACTGGACTACAGAAATCTGAATCACTCTCTACAATAATACCATCTTTTAACCATTCTTGAATTTGCGCGGATACAATTTCTTTTTCTTTTGGGGTTAATCTACGAGGTCGATGGAAAACAGGTTTTTCATCTTCCAAAACTATTTTCATTTCGATGCAAGATTTAATGGTTTTTTTGGGTGAATAACACTGGATAATATCCAAAATTGATTCCCGGACGTTTCTATCTAAAATTTCTTGAACACATAACACTTCGTTGCGATTCGTTTCAAAAATATTTGTATCAATTTCGTTTAAAAAGTTTTTGTCTTTGTCTAAACATTTCGGTTTGAATCTAAGAACACCATCAAGGATTTCTACATCAGCATACTTCAAAATCTCAGTACCGATTATCACCTCATCAACTAACCACTCATCGCATATAACATTGAAAGTCAAAAAATAAGGGTTCAAGTCATTAAGAATTTTAATTTTAAAAGATCCTTTTGACACACGTATTTCTTGACCTAGTCCACTTAAACAAATACCCGGATGCTCTAATTCTCGTTTCAATTTTTTAAATAAAGATGCTTTCATTAAAGAAACTTGGCTTCCCGTATCGAAAAGAGCATTTATATTCAAATTATCTATTATTATGTCGACATTGACCGACGGAACGGATATACGACGAACGTGCGAGGTATTGGGAGTCGAATTCACATTTTTCTTGGGACAGCTCCTAGACAAGTGTCCGAACTCATTACAGTTAAAACAACGAGAGCCTTTGCTCTTGTGCGGACAATTTTCAATATTATGCCCCTTGGCACCGCATATAACACAACGTTGCTGGTTTGAAACTGAGGGCACCGGTTGCTGGTTGGAAACCGCCGGAACCAACAAATTTTTTTGAAAACCAGGATTCATTTTTGGATTTCTAACTTGCGCGTGAGCTACGTTTTTGTTCATTTGAGTTTTCATTTCCTGATACACTTCAATTTTAACTTTTAGTTCATCAAAAGTCTTGGCTTCATAGAGAACAGTTTTATTTAATACACTATCGTTTATTCCAGAGATAATATAAGCTAAAAGTGACTCCTCATCAATATTTCCCCTATTAGCAATCTGTTTCATCTGGAAAATATATTCTAAAAACGACTCATCGTACTTTTTTTTCCGCGATTCAAGAGCACGATGAACTATGATACTAGAAGTTGAATGTCCAAATTCTTTATTCAGAAAAGTTTTCAGTTCATTCCACGTATGGACTTTATTTTCAGCTTCAACTGCTAATTTTGCCGCACCTCGTAAAAGTCTTCTAGTATAAAGATATTTCTGGATGTCATTCCATCCACAAACGGCTGAAATATCTTCAAACTCCTTGAGCCAGTCTGTGACGCAACCAGACTCACCATTAAATGATTCTAACGAATCCTCCACATCCCGAAACACAAAATTATTATTCTGACTCATTTTAGAGGCACTGTCTTTACGTTCCTCACTTTTATTGTCTGATAGATCACCTTCTGGCATTTGACCAGCGGAGTATTCAGTGACTTCAATATTAGAGGGGTTTTCCTCAAAATAATTTTTTAATCGATTAACCAAATCTTTTTTAAGCCTATAACTTTGCGAACGCCCCTTATCTTTCAATAACGCCTGCAACTTTCTAGTTGACAATTCGTCTAAATTCATTAATTAATTTAATTGCATGCATAATAAAAAATATAAAAAAAATAATTTCGTTTTAAGCATATACATATGTATGACGAATGAATTAATAAGTTTTCATGCGGTGATACTTATCGCTTTCAGATTCCGTTTATCCGTTATATTGGCATTATAATTTTATAACGTTTTATACACTGTTCATTCAGGGGCTTATCACTTTTTGATCACTGTTTTATACACAATTCATTTATTTGCTTTGTAGGATAAATATTTTTTTTTTTTTTTTTACTGTATGGCTTATAATAAAATTAACACCGTAGGTACGCGAACCGTAACTTCTGACACCATGTGGGGAGGGGAAAAAGATGCTAAATGAAAACACGCACTTTTTATTAAGCCTTAATTAAGATTTTAATCCACTGTTCAATTTAATAAAGTACAATGATTAAGTTCAGTTAGATTTTAACAAAATATAGGGATTTAAGTATTCAAGGTATGTTTAGTTGTAACTAGTTTTAGGTAATTTAAGCAATTTAATTTATTGTTTAAGTAATTTAAGCAGTTTAATTTAGTTTTTAGTAATTTAAGATAATATTAAGTTTAATAAAAAAAAAAGAACTCGTGACTTTCGTTGCGTAACTCGTTGCAAAAAAAAACGTCTTGATCGTTGCGGGAACTCGAGATATCTGATCATGAACTGATGATGTTGCTGTTCCTCTTTGCATAACAACCGTTGCGTTTTAATGTTAGGTTTGGGCCGTTGTTCTCTCGATGGCAAGTTGAATGTTATTAAGTTTAAAAGACGGACTTAGGGGATTAGGTTTAACATTCTAATCCCACATCCGGCCATCCTGCGATGATTCTGTTTGGTATGAATCAGAATCGCTGTCATCGTCGTCTCGTAACCATGGCTTCATTTGATCAGCGGACGATGAAGTTTTGTTCGGGCCTTCATGTGTGCCCACTTTTTCTACATCGTATCGATCGTTACGTTTGATTTTGACTACTTCATAAGGTCCGAGATACTTTGGGTGAACTTTCAATCCTGGGCCAAATTGGGTGCGTTGTACTGCTACCAGATCCTTTATGGCGTACTTATGAGGTGATTTTCTTTTCTTGTCGAACGTCTTCTTGTTCTCTGCCTGTATTTTGTGGATTTGTTGTTTCGCTTCCATTCGTAACTCTGTTCGTTTGTCCATGAACTCACAACGTATCTCTTTCTCTAACATTTCGATAAGGTCCGCATCTCTTTCAGTTCTCATTGGGGTTCCAATGAGCATTTCAAATGGCGTTTTATTAGTGGCTCTAGACACTGTTGAGTTTATGGCTTTTTGGACTCGGGTACATGCTGGAACCATTTCAAAGGATTTTCGATGGACAATTTCGTTAACATTGATTTAATAATGGCATTCATCCTTTCGACCTGCCCGTTCCCACGCGGAACTCCAGTCGTGATTTGGATATGGCTAATGTGCCGCTTCTCACAATATTCTTTGAAATCAATCGCCGTGAACGCAGATCCCTTATCAGTAATAATCCTGTAAGGACTACCAAAAATATTTTCTTGAAATTCGAGTTTTTTCAGGACTTCGTCGGTCGTCGTTGACTTTACAGGGTAGATCCATACAAACTTCGTAAACGCATCCATAATAACAAGAAGATGTTTGTAATTTTTTGCGGTTGATGCCGCAAGGTCCAAGATGGTCCATGTGATATGTGTGTAGTGGGACGTCGATCTTGTCAATAGGGCTTAAGTACCCTTCTTGTTTACCCTGCTTTTTGCTTGCAAGGATGCAAGCTACACAATTCGATATGACTTCGTCTATTCTACTTCGCAGCTTAGGTATAAAGTAATTCCTCTTGATTAATATCTCAACTTTTTGGGCGTTGATATGGCCCACTTCGTGAACGCTCTGAATTATATTTTTTTGGATGCTTTTTGGTACAACCAAAACGTATTCGCCTTCAATGAATTTGTATAAAATTCCATTTCTGCAGTGAAAATCTTCATATGCTGCCTTTTGCAAGATATTTAAAATTAATTTACACATTTCGTCTCTAGATTGGGCCTTATGAATTCTTTTAAGAACACCAGTTTCAGGGGCTGAATTGACAGTGAAGACTCTACTTAGTGCATCTACGTGCTGCATTGCCTTTGCTGACCTATGCTGTACCTCACACTCAAACTCTTCAAGGAATAATGCCCATCTGGCAACTTTAGCGGATAAATCTTTCTTATTCATAGTTTGTTGAAAAGCTTTACAGTCTGTAAAAATTTTAAATGAAATTCCTTGTAGATAGGGTCGCAACTTTTTTAGTGAACGTATTACAGCTAGTACTTCAAGTTCATAAGAGCAGTAATTTTCTTCAGTTGGTGAGGTTTTGAAGCTTAAATAAAACACGGGATGGAAAGCGCTATCATCGTGACGTTGCAGTAGAACTGATCCAAGACCTACTTTGCTCGCATCGGTGTGGAGTTCCGTCTCTAGATTTGGGTTGAAAAGTTTAAGGACTGGATCTTTACATAAGAGAGTTTTTAACGTTTCAAAAGCGTTACGTTGTTCAACACCAAAAATAAAAGTAGTTTCTTTGCGGGTTAGATCGGAGAGAGGTTTTGCAATCTTTGCGTACTGTGGTATAAATTTCCTAAAAAATCCGGATAATCCTAGGAAGCTTTGGAGCTCCTTGAAGTTCTTGGGCTCTGGAAAGTTTTTTACGGCGAGTGTTTTCTCAACGGAAGGCTTCACGGTTCCAGACTCCACAATATGACCCAAAAAATCGATGGATTTCCTAACAAATTTACATTTTTCCCACTTAATTACTAACCCATGGGCGGCTGCTACTTTCAAAACCTCTTTTAACGTTAAAATATTTTCTGATGTTGTCTTTGACATTATAATAATATCGTCTAGGTATATTAAAATAAGCCCATTCTTGATGAAATCCTTAAATACGGCGTTCATATCGCTGGAAAACGTTGGGCGAAATGCAAAGTCCAAATGGAGCTTTACAGAACTCGTATTGACCGTCGGACGTAACAAAAGATGTATATTTTCGACTGTCTGGATGAACGTCAACATGAAAAAATCCGTTTTTTAAGTCAAGTGTCGTAAAAATTTTAGAATCGTAGAGCTGTTCTAGTATTTCTTCGATAATTGGCAAGGGCTGTCTGTTTTTAATTATTTTTTTGTTTAATTTTCTGTAATCAACGCAAAGTCTATGACTACCATCTTTTTTCTTTGCTAAGACCACTGGACTACAGAAATCTGAATCACTCTCTACAATAATACCATCTTTTAACCATTCTTGAATTTGCGCGGATACAATTTCTTTTTCTTTTGGGGTTAATCTACGAGGTCGATGGAAAACAGGTTTTTCATCTTCCAAAACTATTTTCATTTCGATGCAAGATTTAATGGTTTTTTTGGGTGAATAACACTGGATAATATCCAAAATTGATTCCCGGACGTTTCTATCTAAAATTTCTTGAACACATAACACTTCGTTGCGATTCGTTTCAAAAATATTTGTATCAATTTCGTTTAAAAAGTTTTTGTCTTTGTCTAAACATTTCGGTTTGAATCTAAGAACACCATCAAGGATTTCTACATCAGCATACTTCAAAATCTCAGTACCGATTATCACCTCATCAACTAACCACTCATCGCATATAACATTGAAAGTCAAAAAATAAGGGTTCAAGTCATTAAGAATTTTAATTTTAAAAGATCCTTTTGACACACGTATTTCTTGACCTAGTCCACTTAAACAAATACCCGGATGCTCTAATTCTCGTTTCAATTTTTTAAATAAAGATGCTTTCATTAAAGAAACTTGGCTTCCCGTATCGAAAAGAGCATTTATATTCAAATTATCTATTATTATGTCGACATTGACCGACGGAACGGATATACGACGAACGTGCGAGGTATTGGGAGTCGAATTCACATTTTTCTTGGGACAGCTCCTAGACAAGTGTCCGAACTCATTACAGTTAAAACAACGAGAGCCTTTGCTCTTGTGCGGACAATTTTCAATATTATGCCCCTTGGCACCGCATATAACACAACGTTGCTGGTTTGAAACTGAGGGCACCGGTTGCTGGTTGGAAACCGCCGGAACCAACAAATTTTTTTGAAAACCAGGATTCATTTTTGGATTTCTAACTTGCGCGTGAGCTACGTTTTTGTTCATTTGAGTTTTCATTTCCTGATACACTTCAATTTTAACTTTTAGTTCATCAAAAGTCTTGGCTTCATAGAGAACAGTTTTATTTAATACACTATCGTTTATTCCAGAGATAATATAAGCTAAAAGTGACTCCTCATCAATATTTCCCCTATTAGCAATCTGTTTCATCTGGAAAATATATTCTAAAAACGACTCATCGTACTTTTTTTTCCGCGATTCAAGAGCACGATGAACTATGATACTAGAAGTTGAATGTCCAAATTCTTTATTCAGAAAAGTTTTCAGTTCATTCCACGTATGGACTTTATTTTCAGCTTCAACTGCTAATTTTGCCGCACCTCGTAAAAGTCTTCTAGTATAAAGATATTTCTGGATGTCATTCCATCCACAAACGGCTGAAATATCTTCAAACTCCTTGAGCCAGTCTGTGACGCAACCAGACTCACCATTAAATGATTCTAACGAATCCTCCACATCCCGAAACACAAAATTATTATTCTGACTCATTTTAGAGGCACTGTCTTTACGTTCCTCACTTTTATTGTCTGATAGATCACCTTCTGGCATTTGACCAGCGGAGTATTCAGTGACTTCAATATTAGAGGGGTTTTCCTCAAAATAATTTTTTAATCGATTAACCAAATCTTTTTTAAGCCTATAACTTTGCGAACGCCCCTTATCTTTCAATAACGCCTGCAACTTTCTAGTTGACAATTCGTCTAAATTCATTAATTAATTTAATTGCATGCATAATAAAAAATATAAAAAAAATAATTTCGTTTTAAGCATATACATATGTATGACGAATGAATTAATAAGTTTTCATGCGGTGATACTTATCGCTTTCAGATTCCGTTTATCCGTTATATTGGCATTATAATTTTATAACGTTTTATACACTGTTCATTCAGGGGCTTATCACTTTTTGATCACTGTTTTATACACAATTCATTTATTTGCTTTGTAGGATAAATATTTTTTTTTTTTTTTTTACTTTATGGCTTATAATAAAAGTAACACCGTAGGTACGCGAACCGTAACTTCTGACACCATGTGGGGAGGGGAAAAAGATGCTAAATGAAAACACGCACTTTTTATTAAGCCTTAATTAAGATTTTAATCCACTGTTCAATTTAATAAAGTACAATGATTAAGTTCAGTTAGATTTTAACAAAATATAGGGATTTAAGTATTCAAGGTATGTTTAGTTGTAACTAGTTTTAGGTAATTTAAGCAATTTAATTTATTGTTTAAGTAATTTAAGCAGTTTAATTTAGTTTTTAGTAATTTAAGATAATATTAAGTTTAATAAAAAAAAAGAACTCGTGACTTTCGTTGCGTAACTCGTTGCAAAAAAAAACGTCTTGATCGTTGCGGGAACTCGAGATATCTGATCATGAACTGATGATGTTGCTGTTCCTCTTTGCATAACAACCGTTGCGTTTTAATGTTAGGTTTGGGCCGTTGTTCTCTCGATGGCAAGTTGAATGTTATTAAGTTTAAAAGACGGACTTAGGGGATTAGGTTTAACATTCTAATCCCACATCCGGCCATCCTGCGATGATTCTGTTTGGTATGAATCAGAATCGCTGTCATCGTCGTCTCGTAACCATGGCTTCATTTGATCAGCGGACGATGAAGTTTTGTTCGGGCCTTCATGTGTGCCCACTTTTTCTACATCGTATCGATCGTTACGTTTGATTTTGACTACTTCATAAGGTCCGAGATACTTTGGGTGAACTTTCAATCCTGGGCCAAATTGGGTGCGTTGTACTGCTACCAGATCCTTTATGGCGTACTTATGAGGTGATTTTCTTTTCTTGTCGAACGTCTTCTTGTTCTCTGCCTGTATTTTGTGGATTTGTTGTTTCGCTTCCATTCGTAACTCTGTTCGTTTGTCCATGAACTCACAACGTATCTCTTCCTCTAACATTTCGATAAGGTCCGCATCTCTTTCAGTTCTCATTGGGGTTCCAATGAGCATTTCAAATGGCGTTTTATTAGTGGCTCTAGACACTGTTGAGTTTATGGCTTTTTGGACTCGGGTACATGCTGGAACCATTTCAAAGGATTTTCGATGGACAATTTCGTTAACATTGATTTAATAATGGCATTCATCCTTTCGACCTGCCCGTTCCCACGCGGAACTCCAGTCGTGATTTGGATATGGCTAATGTGCCGCTTCTCACAATATTCTTTGAAATCAATCGCCGTGAACGCAGATCCCTTATCAGTAATAATCCTGTAAGGACTACCAAAAATATTTTCTTGAAATTCGAGTTTTTTCAGGACTTCGTCGGTCGTCGTTGACTTTACAGGGTAGATCCATACAAACTTCGTAAACGCATCCATAATAACAAGAAGATGTTTGTAATTTTTTGCGGTTGATGCCGCAAGGTCCAAGATGGTCCATGTGATATGTGTGTAGTGGGACGTCGATCTTGTCAATAGGGCTTAAGTACCCTTCTTGTTTACCCTGCTTTTTGCTTGCAAGGATGCAAGCTACACAATTCGATATGACTTCGTCTATTCTACTTCGCAGCTTAGGTATAAAGTAATTCCTCTTGATTAATATCTCAACTTTTTGGGCGTTGATATGGCCCACTTCGTGAACGCTCTGAATTATATTTTTTTGGATGCTTTTTGGTACAACCAAAACGTATTCGCCTTCAATGAATTTGTATAAAATTCCATTTCTGCAGTGAAAATCTTCATATGCTGCCTTTTGCAAGATATTTAAAATTAATTTACACATTTCGTCTCTAGATTGGGCCTTATGAATTCTTTTAAGAACACCAGTTTCAGGGGCTGAATTGACAGTGAAGACTCTACTTAGTGCATCTACGTGCTGCATTGCCTTTGCTGACCTATGCTGTACCTCACACTCAAACTCTTCAAGGAATAATGCCCATCTGGCAACTTTAGCGGATAAATCTTTCTTATTCATAGTTTGTTGAAAAGCTTTACAGTCTGTAAAAATTTTAAATGAAATTCCTTGTAGATAGGGTCGCAACTTTTTTAGTGAACGTATTACAGCTAGTACTTCAAGTTCATAAGAGCAGTAATTTTCTTCAGTTGGTGAGGTTTTGAAGCTTAAATAAAACACGGGGTGGAAAGCGCTATCATCGTGACGTTGCAGTAGAACTGATCCAAGACCTACTTTGCTCGCATCGGTGTGGAGTTCCGTCTCTAGATTTGGGTTGAAAAGTTTAAGGACTGGATCTTTACATAAGAGAGTTTTTAACGTTTCAAAAGCGTTACGTTGTTCAACACCAAAAATAAAAGTAGTTTCTTTGCGGGTTAGATCGGAGAGAGGTTTTGCAATCTTTGCGTACTGTGGTATAAATTTCCTAAAAAATCCGGATAATCCTAGGAAGCTTTGGAGCTCCTTGAAGTTCTTGGGCTCTGGAAAGTTTTTTACGGCGAGTGTTTTCTCAACGGAAGGCTTCACGGTTCCAGACTCCACAATATGACCCAAAAAATCGATTAATTACTAACCCATGGGCGGCTGCTACTTTCAAAACCTCTTTTAACGTTAAAATATTTTCTGATGTTGTCTTTGACATTATAATAATATCGTCTAGGTATATTAAAATAAGCCCATTCTTGATGAAATCCTTAAATACGGCGTTCATATCGCTGGAAAACGTTGGGCGAAATGCAAAGTCCAAATGGAGCTTTACAGAACTCGTATTGACCGTCGGACGTAACAAAAGATGTATATTTTCGACTGTCTGGATGAACGTCAACATGAAAAAATCCGTTTTTTAAGTCAAGTGTCGTAAAAATTTTAGAATCGTAGAGCTGTTCTAGAATTTCTTCGATAATTGGCAAGGGCTGTCTGTTTTTAATTATTTTTTTGTTTAATTTTCTGTAATCAACGCAAAGTCTATGACTACCATCTTTTTTCTTTGCTAAGACCACTGGACTACAGAAATCTGAATCACTCTCTACAATAATACCATCTTTTAACCATTCTTGAATTTGCGCGGATACAATTTCTTTTTCTTTTGGGGTTAATCTACGAGGTCGATGGAAAACAGGTTTTTCATCTTCCAAAACTATTTTCATTTCGATGCAAGATTTAATGGTTTTTTTGGGTGAATAACACTGGATAATATCCAAAATTGATTCCCGGACGTTTCTATCTAAAATTTCTTGAACACATAACACTTCGTTGCGATTCGTTTCAAAAATATTTGTATCAATTTCGTTTAAAAAGTTTTTGTCTTTGTCTAAACATTTCGGTGTGAATCTAAGAACACCATCAAGGATTTCTACATCAGCATACTTCAAAATCTCAGTACCGATTATCACCTCATCAACTAACCACTCATCGCATATAACATTGAAAGTCAAAAAATAAGGGTTCAAGTCATTAAGAATTTTAATTTTAAAAGATCCTTTTGACACACGTATTTCTTGACCTAGTCCACTTAAACAAATACCCGGATGCTCTAATTCTCGTTTCAATTTTTTAAATAAAGATGCTTTCATTAAAGAAACTTGGCTTCCCGTATCGAAAAGAGCATTTATATTCAAATTATCTATTATTATGTCGACATTGACCGACGGAACGGATATACGACGAACGTGCGAGGTATTGGGAGTCGAATTCACATTTTTCTTGGGACAGCTCCTAGACAAGTGTCCGAACTCATTACAGTTAAAACAACGAGAGCCTTTGCTCTTGTGCGGACAATTTTCAACATTATGCCCCTTGGCACCGCATATAACACAACGTTGCTGGTTTGAAACTGAGGGCACCGGTTGCTGGTTGGAAACCGCCGGAACCAACAAATTTTTTTTGAAAACCAGGATTCATTTTTGGATTTCTAACTTGCGCGTGAGCTACGTTTTTGTTCATTTGAGTTTTCATTTCCTGATACACTTCAATTTTAACTTTTAGTTCATCAAAAGTCTTGGCTTCATAGAGAACAGTTTTATTTAATACACTATCGTTTATTCCAGAGATAATATAAGCTAAAAGTGACTCCTCATCAATATTTCCCCTATTAGCAATCTGTTTCATCTGGAAAATATATTCTAAAAACGACTCATCGTACTTTTTTTTCCGCGATTCAAGAGCACGATGAACTATGATACTAGAAGTTGAATGTCCAAATTCTTTATTCAGAAAAGTTTTTAGTTCATTCCACGTATGGACTTTATTTTCAGCTTCAACTGCTAATTTTGCCGCACCTCGTAAAAGTCTTCTAGTATAAAGATATTTCTGGATGTCATTCCATCCACAAACGGCTGAAATATCTTCAAACTCCTTGAGCCAGTCTGTGACGCAACCAGACTCACCATTAAATGATTCTAACGAATCCTCCACATCCCGAAACACAAAATTATTATTCTGACTCATTTTAGAGGCACTGTCTTTACGTTCCTCACTTTTATTGTCTGATAGATCACCTTCTGGCATTTGACCAGCGGAGTATTCAGTGACTTCAATATTAGAGGGGTTTTCCTCAAAATAATTTTTTAATCGATTAACCAAATCTTTTTTAAGCCTATAACTTTGCGAACGCCCCTTATCTTTCAATAACGCCTGCAACTTTCTAGTTGACAATTCGTCTAAATTCATTAATTAATTTAATTGCATGCATAATAAAAAATATAAAAAAAATAATTTCGTTTTAAGCATATATGTATGAAGAATGAATTAATAAGTTTTCATGCGGTGATACTTATCGCTTTCAGATTCCGTTTATCCGTTATATTGGCATTATAATTTTATAACGTTTTATACACTGTTCATTCAGGGGCTTATCACTTTTTGATCACTGTTTTATACACAATTCATTTATTTGCTTTGTAGGATAAATATTTTTTTTTTTTTTTTTTACTTTATGGCTTATAATAAAAGTAACACCGTAGGTACGCGAACCGTAACTTCTGACACCATGTGGGGAGGGGAAAAATATGCTAAATGAAAACACGCACTTTTTATTAAGTCTTAATTAAGATTTTAATCCACTGTTCAATTTAATAAAGTACAATGATTAAGTTCAGTTAGATTTTAACAAAATATAGGGATTTAAGTATTCAAGGTATGTTTAGTTGTAACTAGTTTTAGGTAATTTAAGCAATTTAATTTATTGTTTAAGTAATTTAAGCAGTTTAATTTAGTTTTTAGTAATTTAAGATAATATTAAGTTTAATAAAAAAAAAAGAACTCGTGACTTTCGTTGCGTAACTCGTTGCAAAAAAAAAACGTCTTGATCGTTGCGGGAACTCGAGATATCTGATCATGAACTGATGATGTTGCTGTTCCTCTTTGCATAACAACCGTTGCGTTTTAATGTTAGGTTTGGGCCGTTGTTTTCTCGATGGCAAGTTGAATGTTATTAAGTTTAAAAGACGGACTTAGGGGATTAGGTTTAACATTCTAATCCCACATATGTATATAGTAGATAATTATAATAAATATAAATAGGTAATTCCAAACAGTTAAAAAAACTTACAATACAAAAAAGGTAGGTATGTACCTCTACTTTTTTAGAAATAAGGTACCTAAACTTCTTTTCTGAAAACACATTCAATTTAAAAAACAAAAAAAGCAATGTAAATTGAAAAGCAAAAAAAAAAAAACAATGTAAATTATAAAGGAAAACACAAAGCACAATTATTTAAAAAAAAAACAAAAAAAAGCCAAGTGGATAAATCGAAAGCAAATAACAAGCAAATCACAATGAATTATTATCACAATGGTTACAAGCAGTTAAATTTAAAGTTTGAAAAATTTAGCACAAATTTTAAATCAGAACAAAACAACTATATTATTGTATGCAAAATTTAATTTCAGTTTTAATAAAAACTTTGTATTTTAATTTGCGAAATTTGAAGGAAATGTGATGTATTCAACAAATCTTGGTAATTGAAAAAATTCGTTTAAAAAGCGCGAAAAATTGTCTAGGAGAAAAACTTACACATCGATGTAAAACAAAATATAAAGACAGTACCTACAATCTTTGTATATAAAAACCATGCTTTTCATATACAATCCTACCATACAAAATAGCCAAAAGGCCAATATCCTTTATATTTCACCTACATTTCATTTTTACATAGGAAAATACCGTTGATCTCACATAGCTTAAAATGTAAACAAACCAAAGCAAACCAAAATAAATTTAAGTATATTGGTTCATTTCTCCTTATAATTTGCTTCATTTCCTATTTATTCTTATAAGCAATAGAAATAAAAAAATTTCATTCATCCCCTTATTAGACACAATATTGAGACATTGCCGTTTTCCATATAAAAGTGCATTGATATAAAGAAAAAACAAATTCATCGACCTTCATATGGAAGCTTTGTATATGAAAACATATACAAGGATAGACTCAAATAGAATGAATGAAATTGTGTCGACTTTTTGGCTGCTAAATTAACTGAGCTCCTTATTCTGCTGGCTGCTTATGGGAATGGAAATAATATTTTTCTCTCGCTCCCCCGAAATTTATCCCTTTTTCGATACTACCGCCAACGACGGCATCCGGTGGCCCTAAAAGTTTCTGCCCATGAGAGTACTATGGTTTTTTATATACAAAGATATGAGTGACTTCTAATTTTTTTTTTTTTTTTTTTTTTTTTTTTGACAGGAGGAAATCTTCAAAAGACACTTGGCAGTATTCGACACGAAGTAGTGTGGGACTCTTAACCACTAAAACCACCTCTTTATCAGGACCAATCTTGAAGGATCGACTACAGATTTTTCTTTCTTAACTTTGTACAATCACTTTGGGGGAAGTTTAAACTTTTAATACTTTCCCATGTTTTTTTAGACCATAAGCTCATGAGGCTTGGTTCTTCTTAATCTCCGAACATGGTTTCTTATATTCAAGACGGACTCCATTTCAGAATTAGTATGACTTTGCAGTCTGTGGTTGTGCGATACACCGTATTTTTTAACAACTTCTGTAACCATTTCTATTTGTAAGTCACGATGTAGATCGGTATTTCTTATGTACCAAGGTGCATTAACTATTCCACGAAGGACTTTGTTTTGGAATTTTTGGATGATTTTGGTATTTGTTTTCTTTGTACAGCCCCATAATTGGATTCCATAGGTCCAAACAGGCTTTAGTACTTGATTATACAGCATTATTTTGTTTTGGATTGATAAATCAGAGTTGTTACCAAGTAACCAGTACATTTTTCTATATTTCAAGTTTAGTTCTTCTCTTTTCTTTTTGATGTGCTCTTTCCACTTTAGCTTTGCATCCAAAGTCATTCCAAGGTATTTGGCCGTATTGGCGTAAGGTACAGTTTGATTATTAATGAATATTGGAATATTGTTTATCTTTTTATTTGTAAAGTTTATATGTGAAGATTTTGTTTCATTGAGTTTGATACGCCATTTTTCGGTCCAATCTCTCACTGTGTCGACGGCATGTTGTAGTTTTACTGCTGCCTTAGAGACACATTTGTCGGGTACCAAAATTGCGGTATCATCTGCAAAAGTAGCCATTATGGTGTGATTACCAACTGGAATATCCCTTGTGTATAGTAAATACAGGGTAGGACCTAGGACACTTCCTTGTGGTACACCGGCTTCTATTTTCTTCAATTCCGAGTATTCCTGATCGTACCTTACTCTAAACAAACGGTCTAAAATGTACGATTTTAATATTTCAGAGTACTGCCTGTGAAGATCCCTTTGCAGTTTGTACTCAAGTCCCTCATGCCAAACCTTGTCAAAAGCTTGAGCAACATCTAAGAAAATAGCTGAACATACTTGTTTTTCTTCTAATGCTTTTTCTATTACATCCGATATTCTATGAACTTGGTCTATCGTGGAATGTTTATTTCTAAAGCCAAACTGATGGTTTGGGATTAACCTTCTTTCTTCTATGATTTTGCTAAGTCTTTTCAGAAGCAGTTTTTCAAAAACTTTTGCCATAATTGGTATAAGCGATATTGGTCTGTAAGACGTCACTTCTGTAGGTGGTTTACCTTGCTTTGGTATGACAATTACTTCAGCAATTTTCCAATGGTGCGGGACATACCGGTGCTTAAGGCATGCATTTATTATATATTGGAGTTTTATGAAGGCTTTCAATGGCATTTCTTTCATAACCTGAGCAGTAATTAAATCGTAACCTGGTGATTTTTTATTTGATAGTTGATGTAAACACATACTTTTTATTTCCTTAAGTCTTACAATTGGTATTTCACTTTCATCTATCTTATCAACAAACTGTAAGCTATTTTCAGCCGCGTTTGATGAGTATGGCTTAAAAACATTCGCAAGATGTTCAGCGAAAAGGTTAGCTTTTTCTTTCGGGTTACCGATCCATTTCCCATCTTGAGATTTCAAGGACGAGTTTTGTAACTGCGGTCTTTTCAGGCGCTTGGTTGCTTTCCATAGCGAAAAATCGGTTGAAGCATCAGTCGTTAAATTCCTTAGGAATGTACTAAGTGAATCATTTTTGAATTTGTAAATTTGTTTTTTAAGATTGTTGCTTATACGGTTAAACGTTGTTTTATCATCTGGAAATCTAGTATTTTGCCATTTTCTTCGAGCTCTTCTTTTCTCTATTATCAACTCTCTTATCTCTAAGGGATATTTTATTTCATTTTGTCTTCTATTAGAAAATGTAGGAGTACTTTCTTCAGCGGCCTGTTGCACATCAGCAATAAATTGTTCCATTTCATGGTCAATTTGCTCGATTGTATCTATGGGAGATCTTAAATTTATAAAACTTAAAAGCCTTTCTCTAAAATCACACCAGTTTGTTTTCTTATTTACAAGCTTTGGATTACTTTTTTCTAGTACTTCCGATTCACTTAGTGATAGAATCACTGGAGTATGATCTGATGACAGGTCATAATTACCTTCGACACTAATGTGATTTCGTTTGATTCCTTTAGCTACGAAAAAGTCAATAAGGTCTGGTATTTTATTAGTATCGGAAGGCCAGTAAGTTGGCGACCTGGAGGAATAGAATTCGCAATTGTATTTACGGCCTGCTTGGAAAAGTCTTTTGCCTTTTGTTGATATAAGTCTTGAACCCCAATGGGTGTGTTTCGCATTGAAGTCTCCACCAACAAGAAAGTTATGCCCAAGAAGATTAAATAGATCTGTATAGTCATCTTCTGTCGGGGAGCGCCTTGTTGGGCAGTATATAGCTGCTATCTTAAACTCTTTCTTTTTCATACCAATACTAATAGTTGTTACTTGCATATTTTCACTAATAAACTTGGTTACTTCATAATGTTTTAAGCTTTCTTTTATAAGAATCGACGATCCACCTCTTGCCTTGTCAGCTGGATGTGGAGCGTGGTAACATGAATAGTTTTCTATTACATTATCTAGACTTTGCTCATTGGAGAAATGAGTTTCAGACACCAGGCAAATATCGATATGTTCTAGATCTAAAAAGATTTTTAATTCACTTCTTCACTTCTAATTAAAAAAAATAATATCTCAAAAAACTAAATTGATGAAGTAATTCCTAGAGTTAATTAAATTAAATTAGGTGGCGCAACAGTCATGAAGGACCAGGGCCTAGTGGCTTACAACTCTCAACCATTCCTGTGTGCGAGTAATGTTGTCAGAAATGGAAAGGACCTACAGTTTATATGCCGAATCCGAACGGCTAATTTGAGACAGCACTTTTTATGACAAGAATTACTCTTGGAGAATTTGTCAATTCCTCGCAAGAGGCAGTACACGTGAAAAAAGTTAGGTGGCACAGGTAGGGATTGAACCCAAGACCCCTTGCATGACAGTCCAACGCACTTTTTTTTTTTTTTTTTTTTCAAATTCATTTTTATTAATTAATTCTTAAGACTATCTTAAAGCTAGACAAAAATTTATAAAACTAGCCTAATTATCCATAACTTACAACTAACTTACTGGTCCCATACGGACACTCTAAGTTAAACAATAATACTTAACTCTCTACAATAATACCATCTTTTAACCATTCTTGAATTTGCGCGGATACAATTTCTTTTTCTTTTGGGGTTAATCTACGAGGTCGATGGAAAACAGGTTTTTCATCTTCCAAAACTATTTTCATTTCGATGCAAGATTTAATGGTTTTTTTGGGTGAATAACACTGGATAATATCCAAAATTGATTCCCGGACGTTTCTATCTAAAATTTCTTGAACGCATAACACTTCGTTGCGATTCGTTTCAAAAATATTTGTATCAATTTCGTTTAAAAAGTTTTTGTCTTTGTCTAAACATTTCGGTTTGAATCTAAGAACACCATCAAGGATTTCTACATCAGCATACTTCAAAATCTCAGTACCGATTATCACCTCATCAACTAACCACTCATCGCATACAACATTGAAAGTCAAAAAATAAGGGTTCAAGTCATTAAGAATTTTAATTTTAAAAGATCCTTTTGACACACGTATTTCTTGACCTAGTCCACTTAAACAAATACCCGGATGCTCTAATTCTCGTTTCAATTTTTTAAATAAAGATGCTTTCATTAAAGAAACTTGGCTTCCCGTATCGAAAAGAGCATTTATATTCAAATTATCTATTATTATGTCGACATTGACCGACGGAACGGATATACGACGAACGTGCGAGGTATTGGGAGTCGAATTCACATTTTTCTTGGGACAGCTCCTAGACAAGTGTCCGAACTCATTACAGTTAAAACAACGAGAGCCTTTGCTCTTGTGCGGACAATTTTCAATATTATGCCCCTTGGCACCGCATATAACACAACGTTGCTGGTTTGAAACTGAGGGCACCGGTTGCTGGTTGGAAACCGCCGGAACCAACAAATTTTTTTGAAAACCAGGATTCATTTTTGGATTTCTAACTTGCGCGTGAGCTACGTTTTTGTTCATTTGAGTTTTCATTTCCTGATACACTTCAATTTTAACTTTTAGTTCATCAAAAGTCTTGGCTTCATAGAGAACAGTTTTATTTAATACACTATCGTTTATTCCAGAGATAATATAAGCTAAAAGTGACTCCTCATCAATATTTCCCCTATTAGCAATCTGTTTCATCTGGAAAATATATTCTAAAAACGACTCATCGTACTTTTTTTTCCGCGATTCAAGAGCACGATGAACTATGATACTAGAAGTTGAATGTCCAAATTCTTTATTCAGAAAAGTTTTTAGTTCATTCCACGTATGGACTTTATTTTCAGCTTCAACTGCTAATTTTGCCGCACCTCGTAAAAGTCTTCTAGTATAAAGATATTTCTGGATGTCATTCCATCCACAAACGGCTGAAATATCTTCAAACTCCTTGAGCCAGTCTGTGACGCAACCAGACTCACCATTAAATGATTCTAACGAATCCTCCACATCCCGAAACACAAAATTATTATTCTGACTCATTTTAGAGGCACTGTCTTTACGTTCCTCACTTTTATTGTCTGATAGATCACCTTCTGGCATTTGACCAGCGGAGTATTCAGTGACTTCAATATTAGAGGGGTTTTCCTCAAAATATTTTTTTAATCGATTAACCAAATCTTTTTTAAGCCTATAACTTTGCGAACGCCCCTTATCTTTCAATAACGCCTGCAACTTTCTAGTTGACAATTCGTCTAAATTCATTAATTAATTTAATTGCATGCATAATAAAAAATATAAAAAAAATAATTTCGTTTTAAGCATATACATATGTATGAAGAATGAATTAATAAGTTTTCATGCGGTGATACTTATCGCTTTCAGATTCCGTTTATCCGTTATATTGGCATTATAATTTTATAACGTTTTATACACTGTTCATTCAGGGGCTTATCACTTTTTGATCACTGTTTTATACACAATTCATTTATTTGCTTTGTAGGATAAATATATTTTTTTTTTTTTTTACTTTATGGCTTATAATAAAAGTAACACCGTAGGTACGCGAACCGTAACTTCTGACACCATGTGGGGAGGGGAAAAAGATGCTAAATGAAAACACGCACTTTTTATTAAGCCTTAATTAAGATTTTAATCCACTGTTCAATTTAATAAAGTACAATGATTAAGTTCAGTTAGATTTTAACAAAATATAGGGATTTAAGTATTCAAGGTATGTTTAGTTGTAACTAGTTTTAGGTAATTTAAGCAATTTAATTTATTGTTTAAGTAATTTAAGCAGTTTAATTTAGTTTTTAGTAATTTAAGATAATATTAAGTTTAATAAAAAAAAAGAACTCGTGACTTTCGTTGCGTAACTCGTTGCAAAAAAAAACGTCTTGATCGTTGCGGGAACTCGAGATATCTGATCATGAACTGATGATGTTGCTGTTCCTCTTTGCATAACAACCGTTGCGTTTTAATGTTAGGTTTGGGCCGTTGTTCTCTCGATGGCAAGTTGAATGTTATTAAGTTTAAAAGACGGACTTAGGGGATTAGGTTTAACATTCTAATCCCACATCCGGCCATCCTGCGATGATTCTGTTTGGTATGAATCAGAATCGCTGTCATCGTCGTCTCGTAACCATGGCTTCATTTGATCAGCGGACGATGAAGTTTTGTTCGGGCCTTCATGTGTGCCCACTTTTTCTACATCGTATCGATCGTTACGTTTGATTTTGACTACTTCATAAGGTCCGAGATACTTTGGGTGAACTTTCAATCCTGGGCCAAATTGGGTGCGTTGTACTGCTACCAGATCCTTTATGGCGTACTTATGAGGTGATTTTCTTTTCTTGTCGAACGTCTTCTTGTTCTCTGCCTGTATTTTGTGGATTTGTTGTTTCGCTTCCATTCGTAACTCTGTTCGTTTGTCCATGAACTCACAACGTATCTCTTCCTCTAACATTTCGATAAGGTCCGCATCTCTTTCAGTTCTCATTGGGGTTCCAATGAGCATTTCAAATGGCGTTTTATTAGTGGCTCTAGACACTGTTGAGTTTATGGCTTTTTGGACTCGGGTACATGCTGGAACCATTTCAAAGGATTTTCGATGGACAATTTCGTTAACATTGATTTAATAATGGCATTCATCCTTTCGACCTGCCCGTTCCCACGCGGAACTCCAGTCGTGATTTGGATATGGCTAATGTGCCGCTTCTCACAATATTCTTTGAAATCAATCGCCGTGAACGCAGATCCCTTATCAGTAATAATCCTGTAAGGACTACCAAAAATATTTTCTTGAAATTCGAGTTTTTTCAGGACTTCGTCGGTCGTCGTTGACTTTACAGGGTAGATCCATACAAACTTCGTAAACGCATCCATAATAACAAGAAGATGTTTGTAATTTTTTGCGGTTGATGCCGCAAGGTCCAAGATGGTCCATGTGATATGTGTGTAGTGGGACGTCGATCTTGTCAATAGGGCTTAAGTACCCTTCTTGTTTACCCTGCTTTTTGCTTGCAAGGATGCAAGCTACACAATTCGATATGACTTCGTCTATTCTACTTCGCAGCTTAGGTATAAAGTAATTCCTCTTGATTAATATCTCAACTTTTTGGGCGTTGATATGGCCCACTTCGTGAACGCTCTGAATTATATTTTTTTGGATGCTTTTTGGTACAACCAAAACGTATTCGCCTTCAATGAATTTGTATAAAATTCCATTTCTGCAGTGAAAATCTTCATATGCTGCCTTTTGCAAGATATTTAAAATTAATTTACACATTTCGTCTCTAGATTGGGCCTTATGAATTCTTTTAAGAACACCAGTTTCAGGGGCTGAATTGACAGTGAAGACTCTACTTAGTGCATCTACGTGCTGCATTGCCTTTGCTGACCTATGCTGTACCTCACACTCAAACTCTTCAAGGAATAATGCCCATCTGGCAACTTTAGCGGATAAATCTTTCTTATTCATAGTTTGTTGAAAAGCTTTACAGTCTGTAAAAATTTTAAATGAAATTCCTTGTAGATAGGGTCGCAACTTTTTTAGTGAACGTATTACAGCTAGTACTTCAAGTTCATAAGAGCAGTAATTTTCTTCAGTTGGTGAGGTTTTGAAGCTTAAATAAAACACGGGGTGGAAAGCGCTATCATCGTGACGTTGCAGTAGAACTGATCCAAGACCTACTTTGCTCGCATCGGTGTGGAGTTCCGTCTCTAGATTTGGGTTGAAAAGTTTAAGGACTGGATCTTTACATAAGAGAGTTTTTAACGTTTCAAAAGCGTTACGTTGTTCAACACCAAAAATAAAAGTAGTTTTCTCAACGGAAGGCTTCATGGTTCCAGACTCCACAATATGACCCAAAAAATCGATGGATTTCCTAACAAATTTACATTTTTCCCACTTAATTACTAACCCATGGGCGGCTGCTACTTTCAAAACCTCTTTTAACGTTAAAATATTTTCTGATGTTGTCTTTGACATTATAATAATATCGTCTAGGTATATTAAAATAAGCCCATTCTTGATGAAATCCTTAAATACGGCGTTAACATATCGCTGGAAAACGTTGGGCGAAATGCAAAGTCCAAATGGAGCTTTACAGAACTCGTATTGACCGTCGGACGTAACAAAAGATGTATATTTTCGACTGTCTGGATGAACGTCAACATGAAAAAATCCGTTTTTTAAGTCAAGTGTCGTAAAAATTTTAGAATCGTAGAGCTGTTCTAGTATTTCTTCGATAATTGGCAAGGGCTGTCTGTTTTTAATTATTTTTTTGTTTAATTTTCTGTAATCAACGCAAAGTCTATGACTACCATCTTTTTTCTTTGCTAAGACCACTGGACTACAGAAATCTGAATCACTCTCTACAATAATACCATCTTTTAACCATTCTTGAATTTGCGCGGATACAATTTCTTTTTCTTTTGGGGTTAATCTACGAGGTCGATGGAAAACAGGTTTTTCATCTTCCAAAACTATTTTCATTTCGATGCAAGATTTAATGGTTTTTTTGGGTGAATAACACTGGATAATATCCAAAATTGATTCCCGGACGTTTCTATCTAAAATTTCTTGAACACATAACACTTCGTTGCGATTCGTTTCAAAAATATTTGTATCAATTTCGTTTAAAAAGTTTTTGTCTTTGTCTAAACATTTCGGTTTGAATCTAAGAACACCATCAAGGATTTCTACATCAGCATACTTCAAAATCTCAGTACCGATTATCACCTCATCAACTAACCACTCATCGCATACAACATTGAAAGTCAAAAAATAAGGGTTCAAGTCATTAAGAATTTTAATTTTAAAAGATCCTTTTGACACACGTATTTCTTGACCTAGTCCACTTAAACAAATACCCGGATGCTCTAATTCTCGTTTCAATTTTTTAAATAAAGATGCGCTTTCATTAAAGAAACTTGGCTTCCCGTATCGAAAAGAGCATTTATATTCAAATTATCTATTATTATGTCGACATTGACCGACGGAACGGATATACGACGAACGTGCGAGGTATTGGGAGTCGAATTCACATTTTTCTTGGGACAGCTCCTAGACAAGTGTCCGAACTCATTACAGTTAAAACAACGAGAGCCTTTGCTCTTGTGCGGACAATTTTCAACATTATGCCCCTTGGCACCGCATATAACACAACGTTGCTGGTTTGAAACTGAGGGCACCGGTTGCTGGTTGGAAACCGCCGGAACCAACACATTTTTTTGAAAACCAGGATTCATTTTTGGATTTCTAACTTGCGCGTGAGCTACGTTTTTGTTCATTTGAGTTTTCATTTCCTGATACACTTCAATTTTAACTTTTAGTTCATCAAAAGTCTTGGCTTCATAGAGAACAGTTTTATTTAATACACTATCGTTTATTCCAGAGATAATATAAGCTAAAAGTGACTCCTCATCAATATTTCCCCTATTAGCAATCTGTTTCATCTGGAAAATATATTCTAAAAACGACTCATCGTACTTTTTTTTCCGCGATTCAAGAGCACGATGAACTATGATACTAGAAGTTGAATGTCCAAATTCTTTATTCAGAAAAGTTTTTAGTTCATTCCACGTATGGACTTTATTTCCAGCTTCAACTGCTAATTTTGCCGCACCTCGTAAAAGTCTTCTAGTATAAAGATATTTCTGGATGTCATTCCATCCACAAACGGCTGAAATAGCTTCAAACTCCTTGAGCCAGTCTGTGACGCAACCAGACTCACCATTAAATGATTCTAACGAATCCTCCACATCCCGAAACACAAAATTATTATTCTGACTCATTTTAGAGGCACTGTCTTTACGTTCCTCACTTTTATTGTCTGATAGATCACCTTCTGGCATTTGACCAGCGGAGTATTCAGTGACTTCAATATTAGAGGGGTTTTCCTCAAAATAATTTTTTAATCGATTAACCAAATCTTTTTTAAGCCTATAACTTTGCGAAAGCCCCTTATCTTTCAATAACGCCTGCAACTTTCTAGTTGACAATTCGTCTAAATTCATTAATTAATTTAATTGCATGCATAATAAAAAATATAAAAAAAATAATTTCGTTTTAAGCATATATGTATGAAGAATGAATTAATAAGTTTTCATGCGGTGATACTTATCGCTTTCAGATTCCGTTTATCCGTTATATTGGCATTATAATTTTATAACGTTTTATACACTGTTCATTCAGGGGCTTATCACTTTTTGATCACTGTTTTATACACAATTCATTTATTTGCTTTGTAGGATAAATATTTTTTTTTTTTTTTTTACTTTATGGCTTATAATAAAAGTAACACCGTAGGTACGCGAACCGTAACTTCTGACACCATGTGGGGAGGGGAAAAAGATGCTAAATGAAAACACGCACTTTTTATTAAGCCTTAATTAAGATTTTAATCCACTGTTCAATTTAATAAAGTACAATGATTAAGTTCAGTTAGATTTTAACAAAATATAGGGATTTAAGTCTTCAAGGTATGTTTAGTTGTAACTAGTTTTAGGTAATTTAAGCAATTTAATTTATTGTTTAAGTAATTTAAGCAGTTTAATTTAGTTTTTAGTAATTTAAGATAATATTAAGTTTAATAAAAAAAAAAGAACTCGTGACTTTCGTTGCGTAACTCGTTGCAAAAAAAAAACGTCTTGATCGTTGCGGGAACTCGAGATATCTGATCATGAACTGATGATGTTGCTGTTCCTCTTTGCATAACAACCGTTGCGTTTTAATGTTAGGTTTGGGCCGTTGTTCTCTCGATGGCAAGTTGAATGTTATTAAGTTTAAAAGACGGACT
Organism: Eupeodes latifasciatus; assembly: GCA_920104205.1. Taxonomy (NCBI): domain Eukaryota; kingdom Metazoa; phylum Arthropoda; class Insecta; order Diptera; family Syrphidae; genus Eupeodes; species Eupeodes latifasciatus. The sequence continues at coordinate 24,946,902 of OV049927.1, forward strand.
TAGGGGATTAGGTTTAACATTCTAATCCCACATATGTATATAGTAGATAATTATAATAAATATAAATAGGTAATTCCAAACAGTTAAAAAAACTTACAATACAAAAAAGGTAGGTATGTACCTCTACTTTTTTAGAAATAAGGTACCTAAACTTCTTTTCTGAAAACACATTCAATTTAAAAAACAAAAAAAGCAATGTAAATTGAAAAGCAAAACAAAAAAAACAATGTAAATTATAAAGGAAAACACAAAGCACAATTATTTAAAAAAAAACAAAAAAAAAAGCCAAGTGGATAAATCGAAAGCAAATAACAAGCAAATCACAATGAATTATTATCACAATGGTTACAAGCAGTTAAATTTAAAGTTTGAAAAATTTAGCACAAATTTTAAATCAGAACAAAACAACTATATTATTGTATGCAAAATTTAATTTCAGTTTTAATAAAAACTTTGTATTTTAATTTGCGAAATTTGAAGGAAATGTGATGTATTCAACAAATCTTGGTAATTGAAAAAATTCGTTTAAAAAGCGCGAAAAATTGTCTAGGAGAAAAACTTACACATCGATGTAAAACAAAATATAAAGACAGTACCTACAATCTTTGTATATAAAAACCATGCTTTTCATATACAATCCTACCATACAAAATAGCCAAAAGGCCAATATCCTTTATATTTCACCTACATTTCATTTTTACATAGGAAAATACCGTTGATCTCACATAGCTTAAAATGTAAACAAACCAAAGCAAACCAAAATAAATTTAAGTATATTGGTTCATTTCTCCTTATAATTTGCTTCATTTCCTATTTATTCTTATAAGCAATAGAAATAAAAAAATTTCATTCATCCCCTTATTAGACACAATATTGAGACATTGCCGTTTTCCATATAAAAGTGCATTGATATAAAGAAAAAACAAATTCATCGACCTTCATATGGAAGCTTTGTATATGAAAACATATACAAGGATAGACTCAAATAGAATGAATGAAATTGTGTCGACTTTTTGGCTGCTAAATTAACTGAGCTCCTTATTCTGCTGGCTGCTTATGGGAATGGAAATAATATTTTTCTCTCGCTCCCCCGAAATTGATCCCTTTTTCGATACTACCGCCAACGACGGCATCCGGTGGCCCTAAAAGTTTCTGCCCATGAGAGTACTATGGTTTTTTATATACAAAGATATGAGTGACTTCTAATTAAAAAAAATAATATCTCAAAAAACTAAATTGATGAAGTAATTCCTAGAGTTAATTAAATTAAATTAGGTGGCGCAACAGTCATGAAGGACCAGGGCCTAGTGGCTTACAACTCTCAACCATTCCTGTGTGCGAGTAATGTTGTCAGAAATGGAAAGGACCTACAGTTTATATGCCGAATCCGAACGGCTAATTTGAGAAAGCACTTTTCATGACAAGAATTACTCTTGGAGAATTTGTCAATTCCTCGCAAAAGGCAGTACCCGTGAAAAAAGTTAGGTGGCACAGGTAGGGATTGAACCCAAGACCCCTTGCATGACAGTCCAAAGCATTTTTTTTTTTTTTTTTTTTTTTTCAAATTCATTTTTATTAATTAATTCTTAAGACTATCTTAAAGCTAGACAAAAATTCATAAAACTAGCCTAATTATCCATAACTTACAACTAACTGACTGGTCCCATACGGACACTCTAAGTTAAACAATAATACTTAACTCTCTACAATAATACCATCTTTTAACCATTCTTGAATTTGCGCGGATACAATTTCTTTTTCTTTTGGGGTTAATCTACGAGGTCGATGGAAAACAGGTTTTTCATCTTCCAAAACTATTTTCATTTCGATGCAAGATTTAATGGTTTTTTTGGGTGAATAACACGGGATAATATCCAAAATTGATTCCCGGACGTTTCTATCTAAAATTTCTTGAACACATAACACTTCGTTGCGATTCGTTTCAAAAATATTTGTATCAATTTCGTTTAAAAAGTTTTTGTCTTTGTCTAAACATTTCGGTTTGAATCTAAGAACACCATCAAGGATTTCTACATCAGCATACTTCAAAATCTCAGTACCGATTATCACCTCATCAACTAACCACTCATCGCATACAACATTGAAAGTCAAAAAATAAGGGTTCAAGTCATTAAGAATTTTAATTTTAAAAGATCCTTTTGACACACGTATTTCTTGACCTAGTCCACTTAAACAAATACCCGGATGCTCTAATTCTCGTTTCAATTTTTTAAATAAAGATGCTTTCATTAAAGAAACTTGGCTTCCCGTATCGAAAAGAGCATTTATATTCAAATTATCTATTATTATGTCGACATTGACCGACGGAACGGATATACGACGAACGTGCGAGGTATTGGGAGTCGAATTCACATTTTTCTTGGGACAGCTCCTAGACAAGTGTCCGAACTCATTACAGTTAAAACAACGAGAGCCTTTGCTCTTGTGCGGACAATTTTCAACATTATGCCCCTTGGCACCGCATATAACACAACGTTGCTGGTTTGAAACTGAGGGCACCGGTTGCTGGTTGGAAACCGCCGGAACCAACACATTTTTTTGAAAACCAGGATTCATTTTTGGATTTCTAACTTGCGCGTGAGCTACGTTTTTGTTCATTTGAGTTTTCATTTCCTGATACACTTCAATTTTAACTTTTAGTTCATCAAAAGTCTTGGCTTCATAGAGAACAGTTTTATTTAATACACTATCGTTTATTCCAGAGATAATATAAGCTAAAAGTGACTCCTCATCAATATTTCCCCTATTAGCAATCTGTTTCATCTGGAAAATATATTCTAAAAACGACTCATCGTACTTTTTTTTCCGCGATTCAAGAGCACGATGAACTATGATACTAGAAGTTGAATGTCCAAATTCTTTATTCAGAAAAGTTTTTAGTTCATTCCACGTATGGACTTTATTTTCAGCTTCAACTGCTAATTGTGCCGCACCTCGTAAAAGTCTTCTAGTATAAAGATATTTCTGGATGTCATTCCATCCACAAACGGCTGAAATATCTTCAAACTCCTTGAGCCAGTCTGTGACGCAACCAGACTCACCATTAAATGATTCTCACGAATCCTCCACATCCCGAAACACAAAATTATTATTCTGACTCATTTTAGAGGCACTGTCTTTACGTTCCTCACTTTTATTGTCTGATAGATCACCTTCTGGCATTTGACCAGCGGAGTATTCAGTGACTTCAATATTAGAGGGGTTTTCCTCAAAATAATTTTTTAATCGATTAACCAAATCTTTTTTAAGCCTATAACTTTGCGAAAGCCCCTTATCTTTCAATAACGCCTGCAACTTTCTAGTTGACAATTCGTCTAAATTCATTAATTAATTTAATTGCATGCATAATAAAAAATATAAAAAAAATAATTTCGTTTTAAGCATATACATATGTATGAAGAATGAATTAATAAGTTTTCATGCGGTGATACTTATCGCTTTCAGATTCCGTTTATCCGTTATATTGGCATTATAATTTTATAACGTTTTATACACTGTTCATTCAGGGGCTTATCACTTTTTGATCACTGTTTTATACACAATTCATTTATTTGCTTTGTAGGATAAATATTTTTTTTTTTTTTTTTTACTTTATGGCTTATAATAAAAGTAACACCGTAGGTACGCGAACCGTAACTTCTGACACCATGTGGGGAGGGGAAAAAGATGCTAAATGAAAACACGCACTTTTTATTAAGCCTTAATTAAGATTTTAATCCACTGTTCAATTTAATAAAGTACAATGATTAAGTTCAGTTAGATTTTAACAAAATATAGGGATTTAAGTCTTCAAGGTATGTTTAGTTGTAACTAGTTTTAGGTAATTTAAGCAATTTAATTTATTGTTTAAGTAATTTAAGCAGTTTAATTTAGTTTTTAGTAATTTAAGATAATATTAAGTTTAATAAAAAAAAAAGAACTCGTGACTTTCGTTGCGTAACTCGTTGCAAAAAAAAAACGTCTTGATCGTTGCGGGAACTCGAGATATCTGATCATGAACTGATGATGTTGCTGTTCCTCTTTGCATAACAACCGTTGCGTTTTAATGTTAGGTTTGGGCCGTTGTTCTCTCGATGGCAAGTTGAATGTTATTAAGTTTAAAAGACGGACTTAGGGGATTAGGTTTAACATTCTAATCCCACATATGTATATAGTAGATAATTATAATAAATATAAATAGGTAATTCCAAACAGTTAAAAAAACTTACAATACAAAAAAGGTAGGTATGTACCTCTACTTTTTTAGAAATAAGGTACCTAAACTTCTTTTCTGAAAACACATTCAATTTAAAAAACAAAAAAAGCAATGTAAATTGAAAAGCAAAAAAAAAAAACAATGTAAATTATAAAGGAAAACACAAAGCACAATTATTTAAAAAAAAAAAAACAAAAAAAAAGCCAAGTGGATAAATCGAAAGCAAATAACAAGCAAATCACAATGAATTATTATCACAATGGTTACAAGCAGTTAAATTTAAAGTTTGAAAAATTTAGCACAAATTTTAAATCAGAACAAAACAACTATATTATTGTATGCAAAATTTAATCTCAGTTTTAATAAAAACTTTGTATTTTAATTTGCGAAATTTGAAGGAAATGTGATGTATTCAACAAATCTTGGTAATTGAAAAAATTCGTTTAAAAAGCGCGAAAAATTGTCTAGGAGAAAAACTTACACATCGATGTAAAACAAAATATAAAGACAGTACCTACAATCTTTGTATATAAAAACCATGCTTTTCATATACAATCCTACCATACAAAATAGCCAAAAGGCCAATATCCTTTATATTTCACCTACATTTCATTTTTACATAGAAAAATACCGTTGATCTCACATAGCTTAAAATGTAAACAAACCAAAGCAAACCAAAATAAATTTAAGTATATTGGTTCATTTCTCCTTATAATTTGCTTCATTTCCTATTTATTCTTATAACCAATAGAAATAAAAAAATTTCATTCATCCCCTTATTAGACACAATATTGAGACATTGCCGTTTTCCATATAAAAGTGCATTGATATAAAGAAAAAACAAATTCATCGACCTTCATATGGAAGCTTTGTATATGAAAACATATACAAGGATAGACTCAAATAGAATGAATGAAATTGTGTCGACTTTTTGGCTGCTAAATTAACTGAGCTCCTTATTCTGCTGGCTGCTTATGGGAATGGAAATAATATTTTTCTCTCGCTCCCCCGAAATTTATCCCTTTTTCGATACTACCGCCAACGATGGCATCCGGTGGCCCTAAAAGTTTCTGCCCATGAGAGTACTATGGTTTTTATATACAAAGATATGAGTGACTTCTAATTAAAAAAAATAATATCTCAAAAAACTAAATTGATGAAGTAATTCCTAGAGTTAATTAAATTAAATTAGGTGGCGCAACAGTCATGAAGGACCAGGGCCTAGTGGCTTACAACTCTCAACCATTCCTGTGTGCGAGTAATGTTGTCAGAAATGGAAAGGACCTACAGTTTATATGCCGAATCCGAACGGCTAATTTGAGAAAGCACTTTTCATGACAAGAATTACTCTTGGAGAATTTGTCAATTCCTCGCAAAAGGCAGTACCCGTGAAAAAAGTTAGGTGGCACAGGTAGGGATTGAACCCAAGACCCCTTGCATGACAGTCCAAAGCACTTTTTTTTTTTTTTTTTTTTTTTCAAATTCATTTTTATTAATTAATTCTTAAGACTATCTTAAAGCTAGACAAAAATTCATAAAACTAGCCTAATTATCCATAACTTACAACTAACTTACTGGTCCCATACGGACACTCTAAGTTAAACAATAATACTTAATGCTAATGCCTATCGGCCCTAAGATCTATTTAACTTCAATTAATTTTATTTATTTGTGTATTCATTAGAAAATTTAGCAAAAACTAATGTCAATATCCTTTTTTATTTTTACTTAAAAACTACCTAAAATAAGGTCCTTAATAGAAAACTTAAAGCTATTTAAAACTACCTATTCTACCTATAAACTACTTAAAACTAGAACAACCATAGCAGCAAAACTAACTATCTAACGTTTTTTGTTTTTCATATTTTGTCTTTTTTTTTATTTTTATTTTTTTAATTATTCCCTGATTTTTTTTTTTATTTTTTTCTTTTTTTTGTATTTTTTTGTATTTTTCTTTTTTGTATTTTTTGTATTTTTTTTTAATGTTTTTTTTTGTGCCACCATGCCTATTCTACTTAAAACTAAACCCTAAAACTATAAAACAAGTATGTAAGCCGGCCAAGGCTTAAAACCCCATCCCGACTACTCACTATCAAGTGCCGATTGAAGCCACCAAAACTGTCTCTCCTGCTTCACCCTATCAGTTAGGTCCCGTTCGGACACAGCCCTACTGAACCGAAGGAGCTCTGCTCCGTCGTGTGCGATGACGTCCCGATTGTACAGGAGTCGCCTATCCACGGTTCGTCGTCTGACGTGGTAGATTAACGGAACTGCCAATCTATCCTGTATCAGACCGCATCTATCTAAAAAGAGGAATGCCTCTGGTGGAATGAAGCCGCTCAAGCGTGCACTTTCAAAAAACTCGTCGTTCGGATAGAACGCCCCGAAAATTAAATTGTTGGTCGAAGACATAGCTCTTGCAATGTGACCTCGAACGAGTTTTATCACGAAATTGTCAATTCTGTTGATTCGAGCCCCGTTGTATAGGACCTCGTTGGAATAGTAATGCACGTAAGAAGATTCGGCTGTTCGATATAAGCCGGTACAGCGTCGTAAACACTGCCGCTCGAACACCCGAAACTTCTCCATCTGGGAAGGGGCAACGTTGAACCACACAGGACAACCATAAACGATCATCGGCCGTATGAGGGCCATGTAGCAAATTACCTTCACTCTGGGGTCAAGCCGACTGCTAAAAAACAGCCGTTTCGTCAGAGCGAAGGCTCCTCGGACCCTGGTCAGAGCAGCATTAATATGTCTGTCGAAATATAAATACTGATCTAACCAGATACCAAGGTACTTCACTACACTTTTGCTCGCTAATGGCTGCCCGCGAAGATCAACGATAACCATCTTGCGCCAATTCTTGCACGTATCCCTCGTGGCCCCAGCCAACGGAGTCCGGAACAAAATTGTCTCCGACTTCTGGACATTTATTTTCAGTTTCCAGTCGTCGCAATATCGCTGAATCTTGTCGAAATCACGCTGCAAGAGAATTCTAATAACCTCAACCTTTCGGGCCGTTCTGTACGCAATAAGATCGTCGGCGTACGCAATTGCCTTTGTAAGACTACCTATCAGATCGCTGGTGTAAATGCTGAAGAGAATCGGCGAATTCACCGCTCCCTGCTTATGCCAAGCCTGCTCAGTTTTAGGTAAAGACCCTCTAACCATACGGTGTCAAAGGCCTTTTCCAAATCAACCAAAACAGCACCTGTGCATTGTTGTTTTGTTTTATTCCATTGGATATCAGAAACGAGTTTAGACGCAGCATGAATTGTGTCATGACCCGCCTTGAACCCGAACTGTTTATCCGGAATTATTTTGTTGTCCGCAGCCCACTTAGTCAGAGCCCTATTAATGATTTTTTCGAAGACTTTGCTGATGCTCGGAAGAAGACTTATCGACCGAAGATTTGACGGGTTGACAGCGGTCTTCCAATGCACTGGATAATATGCATTATTCACTGCATTATTGAAGAGTGTGGTGTAAATGTCAATCGCCTCCATCGGTAAATGTCTTAGTACAACGTTGGATATACCATCGACACCTGCTGACTTTTTATTTTTTATTGAGTTGAAGATGAGCTGAAGCTCAACCTTCGTCACTAACAAGGGACTTGGTCCCGTTTGCTCGGCGATTATGGCATTTGCCAAGGAATCGTCATCGAACCGCATAAAACCGCGGTTCTCAGATCGCCAATGTGTTATATCATTTCGAAGGTAAAAGTGATTAAGTAGGGCTCTGTTTTCCAGGTCGTGGTTGGGGTTGTACACTTGCTGGAAAGCAGCTCCCACCGCCTCCACTTTTTCCTTCGGATCTTCAATTATAAAAAGGTCATCGTCAAAGATGGCTTCTTCTGGATCTATTTGCGCTGTCCTGAGTACATTTGTGTTCTCTTCAGTTCTTTGGAGTTTCAGACACGGAAGGTGATTGTCGTTCTTTTTCCTGAATATCTTGTTGATTTTAGGGAACATACTAGGGTCACTGGAATTAACTGACCGGATCTTGCGGTCCCAGTACTTGTTAATTGATAACCTGTAGTTCTCCTCAATCAACAGATTGACATTTTTTATTGACGACTTCAGTGTCCTAACCTCCAAGTCGTGTGGGTCTGTGAGTCGTCTGTACAAGTTTTCGAGTCTTGTCAGTAAGCCACTCTTGTGCCTACGAAGTGCGTTTCTGTAAGCGTCCATTTGGTCTTGTTCTTTGTACTTTGGTTTTGTCCGTTCCATTGTTCGTTTTATTGTTTCGTCCATCTGTTGTAAATGTTGGTCAATTTCTGTGTTTGTCAGGTTTCTGTTGTTTGGTGGGGCTATGTCACTCGAACGAAGTTCTCTCGCTAAGGCGTTGGTGAAACGAGGCCAACGCATCTTACTGCAATTGTAAGAGTGCGTTGCAACGTATTCCTCCAACTCCACGCGTTCGTTTGGAATCTGCATTACAGCAGCCAGTCCGCAGTGATCACTGTCGTGCTCGACTGTCTGTAAGCAGTTTCGAGGGTGATTACCCACTTTGTATGTAACTGTCAGTCTAGTGTCGTACAGCAAAAGATCCAGAAGGAGCCGCTTCTTGGATATGATGGCTTTTCAGTAGCCAGCAGGTCGACGCCATATTCAACGCTGTAAAAATTCATCAAATTAAAAAATCCTCTGGGATTACTACGTTGATTTCCCCAATCTTCATGTTTTGCGTTCAAATCACCGGCCAAGATGAAATAGTTTTCTTCCAAGCTCAGTTTAAGTTCCCTAAAAAGAATCTCGAGTTCTGAAGCAAAGTAAGTAACCTGCGGAGCTCCAGCCGCATAAGCCGCAATCATATACATCCGCTTCCCTTGAGTGAGAGAGATGCATACAACGCAAACTTCTAGCGTCTTGAGCTTTCGCAATTCATTGTTGTATATGACTTTTTAATTAATGCCTTTTCGTATAAAGAGAGCGACACCGCCCCCTTGAGTGGAGTCTGGCCGGTCTCTTCTTACGATATTGTAATTTTTATGAGTCAATTTGTGTTTGTAGTTTAGCTTAGTTTCGCTAGCCATAAACACATCAGGACTGTAGTCTTTCAAAAATTGGAACATATTGGCTCTTCGTTCAATTTACATTCACAGCTAGGACTTTTAGGCGCGTCTCCGGCAGCGCGCCCATTATGGTCTAAATTGCGCCAGGCCAGGCAACAAAGAGTAGAGATGATCTACCCTTTTGCCTTGCTCCTTTATCTGACTTTGCAGCCCTGTAAGTTGACCTTGAATGCTCAACAACAAGGCTACAATGTCAGGCTGCACCTCTGGTGCCTTAGGCACAGGGGCCTTTGGGGCAACCGTTGGTGGAACCTGTCTCGTGTTCCCATTCCCTGACACCATTTGGGCGTAAGAGAATTTGGGATCCACGAATTTTTGTGTTGGAGCCTGTCGAACTGTTCGACTTTCTTCGGCTTTTTGACTGGCCTGTTTTTGTTTCATTTGTTGGACCTTAGGGCAACCCCTATAGTTAGCCGGGTGCCCTTGGTTTCCACAAAGGACACACTTGAGCTGGGTCAAATCCTCAACCCGCTCATTCCCCAGCTTGCAATCTCCCTTGATGTGGGTTTCGGAGCACCTGACGCAGTGCAACTGCATATTACAGTTAGCTCCGGCATGGCCGAACCTCTGGCACTTCGTACATTGTAAAATGTCGTCGTGCCTTTTTAATGTCTCCCAGTGTATGGCTTGATAGTCGAGGCATTTGATTTCCCTCAGACTCTCAAAACTACTTTGGGGCGATAATGTTACGAGGAACATTGGCAGCCTGTAACCCCCTCGCCTGGACTTCACCGTAGTGAAAGGCTTGACCCCGATGAAATCGAGATCGTCGATGGCTTTTTGGCGGAGCTCAGCTAAGAGCGCCTCCGGTTCCGTGCAGGAACTTATGCCCTTCAGTAGGACCGTTTTAAATTTTTCGCTTTTAGGCGTGAAGCTGAAGAACTCAGCTGTGGCCTCCTTAAGCACTTCTTTAACTATGTTGTATTCGGCCAGTGAGAAGCACTGCACCGAATACCGCTTTTCTTTTTCATTAAAAATGTTAATAAGAAACTTGCCCTTAGTGGCCGACTTACATACCTGTTGTAAGTCTTGCAGGTCAACCCGGTAGGTCCTAATTGGTGGCACTTTCTCCTTCTTGGGCTGAGGTTGTTTCTGGTGTTGCTGCTTCTGCTGTTTCTGCTGCTGTTGTTTCTGCTGCTGCTGTTTCTGCTGCTGTTGTTGCTGCTGCATTGATTTAGCTGATGTCGATGGGTCCTCAGAAGTTGGGCCTGTCACTGCTGCTGGCGTCTTTTTATTTTGCTCCGCTCGTGTGTTTTTGGTAGCGGGCTTGGGTTGTGGTTGTTTTTGCTGCTGTGGTTGTTGTTGCTGTTGTTTTTGCTGCAGTTTTTTTTTGCTGCTGTTGTTTTTGTTGCCGTTGAGCTGCCTCATGTTGTCGGCGCGCCTCTTGTTTAATCTTTAGCTGACTGAGGAGGGGCTCCATTTCCTCCTTGAGCTTTCTGAGGTCTTCCTCGAACTGGCTGATGGCTGCCTGTTTGGCTTGCAGGGCCTGCACCAGTTCTGTTTCTTGGAGGTCCGCCTCTACCTCCTGAGCCTTCCTTGTCGGCGGGACTGGCTCTGGCTCCGATAGGATTAAATCCCTATTCGGAGGCCTGAAGAGCCCCTCTCCACCTTCGGAAATGTATTCTGTTTTCTCAGACTCGGGGTCTGAGAATTCACTTTCAGTGGTAATTCATGCTTTACCCTTCTCCATGTCTTTCCGCATATCACGCCGCTTAGCGGCGTTGGCTCTCTCAACTTCATTTGGACTGTGCTTCTTCAGCTTCCTCTTCTTGTTAGTTGTTGCTGCTGTCCGCTGGTCAGATGCCTGACCAGATGTTGTTGCCGTTATTTCCGGTACCGCTGCTGGCACCACCGTGCCATCACCTGATGTGTTGGCAGAGGTATCTTTCGGTAGCCCTGCTTTTCTCTCCTTCTCCATTTGCTTTTTTTCCCAACAGATAAAATCAACAATTTCTCTGTTGTGAAAAAAAGCAATTAAATTTTTCGTTGACTCTGCCTGGGACTCGAACCCACGACCCTTCGCTTTGTCTCCGGACGCCACTTTTTTTTTTTTTTTTTTTTTTTTCAAATTCATTTTTATTAATTCACTCTTAAATCTATCTTAAAGCTAGACAAAAATTCATAAAACTAGCCTAATTAACCATAACTTACAACTAACTTACTGGTCCCATACGGACACTCTAAGTTAAACAATAATACTTAATGCTAATGCCTTTCGGCCCTAAGATCTATTTTACTTCAATTCAGTTTTATTTATTTTTGTATTCATTAGAAAATTTAGAAAAAAGCTAATGTCAATATCCTTTTTTATTTGTACTTAAAAACTACTTAAAATAAGGTCCTTAATATAAAACTTAAAGCTAACTAAAACTACCTATTCTACCTATAAACTACTTAAAATTAGAACAACCACAGCAGCAAATCTAACTATCTAATGTTTTTTGTTTTTCATATTTTGTTGTCTTTTTTTTTTATTTTTTATTTTTTTTTTTGTATTTTTTTTTTGTATTTTTTTTTTTTGTATGTTTCTTTTTTTGTATTTTTTGTATATTTTGTATTTTTTTTTGTGCCACCATGCCTATTCTACTTAAAATTAAACCCTAAAACTATAAAACAAGTATGTAAGCCGGCCAAGGCTTTAAACCCCATCCCGACTACCCACTATCAAGTGCCGATTGAAGCCACCAAAACTGGTTCTCCTGCTTCACCCTATCAGTTCGGTCCCGTTCGGACACAGCCCTACTGAACCGAAGGAGCTCTGCTCCGCCTTGTGCCATGACGTCCCGATTGTACAGGAGTCGCCTATCCACGGTTTGTCGTCTGACGTGGTAGATTAGCGGAACTGCCAATCTATCCTGTATCAGACCGCATCTATCTAAAAAGAGGAATGCCTCTGGTGGAATGAAGCCGCTCAAGCGTGCACTTTCAAAATACTCGTCGTTCGGATAGAACGCCCCGAAAATTAAATTGTTGGTCGAAGACATAGCTCTTGCAATGTGACCTCGAACGAGTTTTATCACGAAATTGTCAATTCTGTTGATTCGAGCCCCGTTGTATAGGACCTCGTTGGAATAGTAATGCACGTAAGAAGATTCGGCTGTTCTGTACAAGCCGGTACAGCGTCGTAAACACTGCCGCTTGTTTTCACTTTGAAAGTCAAAGAACGACTGGACGCTCCGGACGCCACCTCCACTGGGCTACCGATTAATTGTTTTAAACAGTGGCAAACTGCCGACTTAACTGCCAAACACTACAAATGCACTTGATTTAATTTAAATTTAACTATTGAAACACTTGTTATCTCTCTGAAAGTCAAAGAACGACTGAGTCCAACGCACTAACCATCACGCTACGGGTACTACAAAAAAAAAAAATTCCTAGAGTTGGGTTTGAATTAAATTGAATATAATGACGGCATCGACAGCAATATATCATTGATGAATTGGAAGGCATTTAAGTGAAATTCAAAGACCTACAATTTAAATAAAAAATAGAGATAAAATTAAGATAGTTCCTATTTTATTATTTATAAAAATATTCTTACTAGCTACTTCCCTTAAGCTTAAGCTTCACTTCATTATACTTTTGAATATAGTGAAACAGAGCAATTGGCCAATTCTCGGTGGATTATATTTGTAAATTAACGATTAAATCAACGATTGCCCACATCATGAGGAAGGGCTTGTGTACACTGTAGTCCTTCGCCTGTCGGTCGCTGGCTGAATGAAGTACTTTGCATTGCACAGATGGTGACACAGGACGTGCGTGTGCTATTGCTATCAAATGCTTCAATTAATCCAGCGATCCCTTAACTTCATAGCCACATTTTCGACATGTATATCCTTCTCAACGAATAAAGCATGTCAGACCGGTTTCATCGCGAAGCTTTTCAGTCTTCTGCAATATCTATCCCTTCGCTGTACTCGGCCCTTCTCATTCCTATAGTTGGGTTAAAAATTGAGGACATAAAAACCTTGTCATCAAGTGTAATTTCAACTAAAAAAAAACAAAACAATATTCATATAATTTGAGTTTTAAATGAATGTGACGAACGTACTTACCTTGAATTTGTACCTCTTCGTGGCTGATGATTTTTTGTTCCAGAATAAATATGTCGGCGTTGCTGGCTTCCTTCTCGGGAGATTCCACTTTTCCTGTTGCAACATTCTTCTTGGTTTCTTTTTTATCTGAGGATTAAATTAAGTGCAAGTTCATTATATATTTTTATTTCATTAAATTAATACTTTTTATTTAAATTGTTTTACCTTCATTTGCATTTGCATATCTGGGAATGAATTTCGTTTTATTTACATTTTCGTAGAATTGTCAAAATACTCACCTCGCTGTTAATCTGTCAAAACTGGGCTTAACTCAAATTGGGCCATGTTCGCATTGCAGTTCTAGGGTGCGCCTATACTTTCAGCACGATTTTTTCTGTTTTTAGCGAAATTTTTCATAAAAACCATAGAATTTGTATGCCAAAAGCAGTCAAATATTATTTTTAGCACAGTTTTCACTAAAAAGAAGTTGCAAAATTCATTTTTCTTAAAATATTGCATTCATTTTTCAATTTTTGAATTCAACGGATCTCTTTTTTACACGGCTGAGTTCACCTCACATTTTTTTCCTCCTAATTGTGCAAACTGAACCCTAAAGCCCATAACAACTACAAAGAATCTGGATTTTCCCATAAGAAATGCACGGGACAACTAACACATGCTTATGCTAATGGGCAAAATTCGCTCAATTTAGTTTGTAGGCCGAAAGAGAGCAAACCCATTAAGTCGGGACTCTAGATAATATAATTCCTCTATGTTCTAAGGGATGAATCGTAGCATATTTTGAAAATTTATCTATGGTAGTAAAGTACATTTTACCTCGCTCTGGAAACCAGATATCGACATGAAGAATGTCATTAATATGGTGAGGACTTTCTGACACCTGTAATGGTATTTGCATTGGACGTCGATGATGCTTGGCTACATTACAAATATCACAGTAGTTGATAAATTTTTGAATTTCTATTTGAAGTTTCGGATAGAAATATACTTTTTTTAACTCCCAGAAAATCTCATTTATCACTCTGTGATTTCTACTATGGTGTTCATTTTTAATTATTGTTAGCATTTCGTTTTTGTCTGTAATGTCTTTAAGTCTTGATGTTGATCTAAGGATTTTAAGGTTTGTATTTGATGGAAAATATTTTACGTATAAATTTTGAAATTCAAGGAAAAGTGTGAAATCTTCGCAATAAACGCAGATTAATCCTTTGCTAATTAAGAAACGTTTCATTATCTCAAGTATATTACTCTTACTTTTTTCAATTTGAATGTAATTTTGTATCTTTTTGTGTATAATTTTCATTGTTATTTTCTCTTTTGTGCCATAAGACAAATATAGTTGATTTTTAAACAAGTTAATTGGTTTTTCGGTTATAAAAATGTGCAGTGACTCGTCTTCTATTGCACTATGTATGGTTGCACCAGTTGATATAGCATCAACATTACTTTCTTGTACGGTTGAACCTGCTACAATAACATCTTCGTTATTTCCACATTGCTGATCATTAGAGTTTAATTCATTATTAAAAATTTCGGCAAAATAGACTTCTTCGTCAAGATCCATTTTCGAAATTGTTTCCTAAAGCAACTTCTTCGTTAGGTTCAGAATGACAATTTTGAATTTGATCGATAAACTTGCTAAGTCCGTCCGCTACACAATTTTCATTCCCTTTTAGGTACTCGATATTGAAGTCGTACTCATTTAACATAATTTTCCAACGTTGTAGCTTCATGTTCGGCACTTTAATCCCACTCAACCATACAAGTGGTTTATGGTCCGTTTTCACCGTAAACTTCCTTTCATATAAATACGTCCTAAAGTACTTCACTGACCATACAACTGCAAGGAGCTCTTTCTCGATTGTCGAGTAATGGAGCTCATGTCTACTAAGGGTGCGTGAAGCATGGCAGATGGGATGGCCATTTTGACTCAACACTGCTCCAAGAGCATAATTGGACGCGTCAGTTATAAGGACAAATGGTTTATTGAAGTCTGGACTTTTAAGAATAGGATCGGAAGTGAGCAACGTTTTTAAATTTTGAAATGATTTTATGTACTTTGGATCGGATATTGTAGTAGTTATGACCACTGTTAAACATATCTACTTTATACAAATATACTTTACTGTAATATATAAATTGAGTTGCCAGTTTGAAACATGTATATTAAAATATAAAATGAAAATATCATTTTCGCTTGGAATCAATAAATCGAATAAGTTCGAAATATTTAATGTGTTTTATTTAAAGAAAAACCATTAAAAATTCAGAAGTGGGATATGGCATCCATTGGAAATAATCACACCATTGCTCAATTAAAATATTGGCTCAATTCATTGGGAGAGAAAACAACAGGAAATAAGATTGAATTGATTTCTCGACTTCAATCTATTCCTTTGGAAATACGAGGGGAATATCCTACCAAACAATTTAAGAATCCAGTTGAAGATCGTGATGACGATGAAGAAGAAAATGAAGACGTTTTTTTCTGACTCTCAAGAAGGACCAGGAAATGCAGAAACTGGAAAACAACCTGAAGAGACAGACTTTATGAAAAGAGAATTGGAAATCTTACGTAAGAAAAAACTGTTGTTGGGAAGAGAAAATGAGTTACTCGAAAACGAAATGGAGCTATTGCGGAGAGAAAATTCAAGAACTAGACCAAATGAAAATAATTTTATTCTTGACTCAAGGCAGCCCAAGATTAATTTTTCGGAAATAAAAGAGCTTTTATCCGAATTCAGTGGAAATGGTGAAAATTTTCAACTGTGGGAATCTCAACTAAGAAGTCTTAAAAATTCTTATGAACTAGATGACAACAATTTGAGGGCTCTGATTTCATCAAAACTCAAAGGAAAAGCATTAAAATGGCTTCATTCGAAACCGGATGTGATGACTATAACCGTAGATGAGCTCCTCAATGGTCTTGGAGCAATGTTTCAAAACAGATCCAATCTATTGACACTAAAACGACAATTTGAAGCAAGAAAATGGCTAACTACTGAAAGTTTCCAAGAATATTATTACGAAAAAGTTATTCTTGCCAACAAGATTTCAATTGAAGATAACGAATTGATTGAATATATCTTGGAAGGAATACCAAATTATTCTCTTCAATCCCAAGCTAGAATGCATCGATTTGAAGACAGAAACGAATTACTTAAAGCTTTTCAAGATTTAAGACTTCCAAAAGCAATGAACATCAACAAAGGATACCACAACGAAGGTCCAACAACAAGTAGACAAATAAGATGCTTCAAGTGCAACTCGATTGGCCATATGGCAAGTGAATGCCGAAAATCAAGACATGAAGGCAGATGTTGCAGCCAATGTGGAGAAGCAGGACACTATGCAGAAACTTGTCCAAAAAGGTATTCCCGTCAAGTGCACAATGTAAACCAAGAAGATGAAGATGATTATGTAAGGAATCTCAATTTTATTTTTCTTAAATCAAATTTTAGTTATAACACTTCGTTAAAAACATTAATAGATACTGGCAGCCCAATTAGCTTAGGTTAGGTTAGGTTAGGGGGCTGACAGTTGATGTCTTTACCGTCACACTTAGATCAACACAGATCCATTGTGATACCCATGAGTATTGCTACTCAAGCTAATAAGAAAAACCTATGTGTTAAGTGAGTCAAGCCATTTAGAGGCTTTGACGAAGTTCAGAATGTTAGTACCTGGCGTACTAGAGAGTTCTTTTAAATCCCCGAAGAAATAGTTGCCAAGCAGTTTCTTCCTTTGATGGGAGAGTGCGGGACAGTGACACAGAAAGTGCGAAGTATCTTCATGCACCTCCTCGTCACCGCATCCTCTGCATAGATCATCTGAACTGATTCTCATCTTTTTCATATGATAACCTAACAGATTATGTCCGGTGATTATGCTTACAAGAGATCGAAGTGATCCCTTTTGTAGCCGCATAATTCTTTCCGTTCTTTGTTTGTTAAAACAGGGCCAGATCTTTCTTGTAGTGCCGCAGGTGTCAAGAAGGTTCCACCTTTCATCGGCCTTAATTGTTATTCTTTTTGAGATTTCCTGTTTTAAATAACAGGTAGGGATGCTAACTAGCTGAGCTTGGCTTACGTCAAGCATTGACCCTAATCTTGCTAATTCATCGGCTTTCTCGTTGCCTACTATATCGCTGTGGCCTGGGACCCAGCAGAGTCTAATGTTGTGCTGTGCGCCAAGAACCTTAAGCTCTTCGCGGCAGCATGAAACAAGCTTCGATTTTACCTCAGTTGCAGTAATCGCTTTTATTGCCGCTTGGCTATCAATGTAAAAGGTGATATCAGCTCGTGGTATCGCCATCATTGATACCTTTTTAGCAGCTGTTGTCACTGCCAGGACCTCCGCTTGGAAGACGCTGCTGTGGTTTGGAAGCCTAAGCGAGGCGGTCAACTTGAGAGATTCAGAATAGAAGCCTGCCCCTACACCAGTGTCCGTTTTAGAGCCATCAGTATAGATAGCTATTGACGACTCACTGGAGTATGGTATATTATCTATCCATTCCTCTCTGCTTGGAATGGCAGCTTGGAATGGTTTATGAAAATCAAGTACGGGTATTTTATAGTCTGCTGTATTACTATGACCCATAATTTTATGAAGGATCTGGGCGTGTCCTATGGAACTGTTTATCCAGACTTTAGTTTGACTAAGTCTCAGGGCACTTTTGGCCGCAGATTCTTGAACAAAGAGGTCTAGGGGAATCAGATTGAGTATAACTTCCAGTCCCGCAGTTGGAGTGGATCTCATTGCTCCCGTAATGCCAGTGCACGCAAGTCTTTGAACTTTTGTCAAAGTTTTCAGGTTCGTGCTCTTTTCTAAAGCTTTCCACCATACCAAATTACCATAGGTTAGTATTGGTCTAATTATTGCCGAATACATCCATCTGATAATTTTAGGGTTTGGTCCCCAGGTTTTCCCGAAAATTCTATTGCAGGAGTAAAAGGCAATCGATGCCTTTTTGAATCTATCTTTAGTGTTCAGGCCCCAGTTTAGTTTTTTATCTAAGATCACACCGAGGTACTTTGCGTGGTCGGAGATTTTAAGAGGGCAGCCTTCGATTGAAGGAATTTTAAAATCAGGTATTTTACGCTTGTTAGTAAATAGCACTAGTTCTGTTTTAGCTGGATTAACTGTCAGCCCACAGTTCCTAGTCCATTTGCTTACCAACGAGAGGGCGTATTCGGTTTGTTCACTGATAGTGGGTAGGAACTTGCCAGTCGCTAGCAATGCAAGATCATCAGCGTAGGCTATTATCTTTACTCCACTTGATTTCAATTTAGAGAGTATACCGTTCATGACAAGAACCCAAAGTAGCGGTGAGAGAACTCCACCCTGAGGGGTGCCTCTGGATGTGGTTACTCTCACCTTTTCTTCCGCTAGCTCAGAGTTAATTTGTCTCTTTCGGAGCATACTCATTATCCACTGTGTTATTACTTTTTCGACTTTGTGGTCGTCCAAGGCTTGCTTCACTGTTTCGTTCTTCACGTTATTGAAGGCTCCCTCAATATCCAAGAACGTTGCAAGGGTGTATTCCTTGTCATTCAGTGATTTTTCTATGACGCTGACAACATTGTGCAATGCTGTTTCAACGCTTTTTCCTTTAATGTAGGCATGTTGAAATTCCGATAAACAGTCCGGTTTCAGGGTGCTTCGGATGTGTATATCAATTAGCCTTTCAAAAGTTTTCAAAATAAACGATGTTAGACTAATGGGTCTATAGTCTTTGGCCTCCGTATGGCTAGGTTTACCAGCCTTAGGGATGAAAACTACCTTTACCTCACGCCACGATAAGGGAACATACCCCCATTTAAGGCTATTATTGAAGATGCTAATTAGGTGTGGGATGATAAGGTTTATGCATTTCTGAAGCATCATAGGGAAGATTCCGTCTAGACCAGGGGATTTGTACGGGGAAAAGGAGTGAATGGCCCATTTTATCCTTTCTTCCGTTATAATATCCGATGGTACTAGGGTTTCTGTATGAGACTCTGTTTCTGGACTGCGGATATCAGCTACGCAGCCAGGAAAGTGAGTATTCACAAGGAGCTCAAGCGTTTCGCCCCCGGATTCAGTCCAGCTGCCTGTAGGTTTTTTGAGGGATCCTAGAGCGACTGAATCCTTGGTCAGAATTTTCCTGAGTCTTGCTGATACATTTGTACTTTCTATTTCGTCGCAGAAGGCCATCCATGAGCTACGTTTTGCCCGTTGAGTTTCGACCTTAAAAATACGTTGACTGGCCTTATAATGTTCCCAATCAGCTTCTTTCCTAGTTCTTTTGGCGACGTTGAAAAGTCTTCTAGTTTTTTTTCTTAAGTTGCCTATTTCAGTGGTCCATCAGGGTGGTTTTTTCCTACCTTTTCCCATATGATTAATGGGACAGCTTTTTTCTAAAGCGCTATTCAGAACAACTCTGAGTTTTTCTGACGCAATATCTATGTCAGAGGGTTCTTGAATTAGAAGTGTGTCCGGGTTTTGAATCCCCTGTCCTACTTCCCTGCAGAATATATTCCAGTTGGTTTTCCTGAAGTTCCTAAAGGGTTTTGGAGTTGCTACTTCATTGTGTATCAAGAACCCTATCAGTTTATGGTCTGAGAATGATTCCTCTTTAAGAACATTCCATTGATCTATTACTAGTGTGCTTGAGTTATTGGTTAGGGTAGCGTCAAGCACTTCTTTTCTATTTTTAGTTACAAAAGTGGGTTCGTTACCTCTGTTTGCTACTAAAAGATTATGGTCTAGTATAAATTCAAAAAGAGACTCACCTCTGTTGTTGATGTCGGTGCTACCCCATTGAGTATGATGTGAGTTTGTATCACAGCCTAGTACCACGTCCCATCCCTCAGAGGCAGCTTTCTCTACAAGCTGGCTTGTGATATTAGCGGGAGGCCCTTCTTGTCCGTCATGCGGCATATAGCACGATGCCAGGATCAGTGGTGGGAGTCCCTTCCTCTCTATTTTCACAGCACATTGGTCTGGATCACTGTAATTTGCTAAAAGAAAGAGATTAAACTTCTTCCTGGCTAAAATACAAGATCTTATATTACTATTAGCTACTTGTGTGGCTTTGTATAGTGTAAAGTCTGATGTGTGTAGTCCTCTAATTCTGCCACCTGAAATCCAGGGTTCTTGAATTAGGGCAATGTCAATTTGTCTACTTCCCAAAATGTAGACAAGATTGGAGCTGGCGGCTTTACTATGATGAAGATTAATTTGAATCAATTTCATGCTCATATTTTTTTACTTACTTGTTTTGGTTTGTTTGTTATTAGCCGCAGTTTGCACCGGTTTATGCCGATGCGTACCTTGAATCTTATTTTCCGCAAAAGGGATATAGATTTGTGGCTAAGTTGCACCACCACTTCTGTACCTTCTTCCGTTCTTTCTCCCATCTCTATTACTTTCCAGCTCTGACTTAGCTGTTCCGTATTTAGAGATTGGATATCGTTCTACGCGATCTCGGGGTATCGCGGGACCTTTGATCGTCATTCTGGCCTTAGGTTTGACGAAGTCGCTGATTTCGTTCGGACCGACCAAGCGGAGATCAGCGTTGGGCCAGGGAGCTATCGTTCTCTTGACGAAGTCCTGCAGGAAAACGAGGGTATTGTCGTCCTCGCACGTCAGAACTTTGAACCCATGGATGGTTTTGAGGTTCCCAAAGAGTGGTGGTGGCCTGCTATTAACGATAGCATCGTTAACCTCATCCAGGATTCTCATTTCCAATAATTGCCATTGGTCTTCTGAGAGTTTTCTCGAGGGATTGCCGAAATCCGCAATGGCGAATTTGCGCGCCTCTAACGTCTCTTCTGTAGCCAAGGTCTTTTTTCTTTTCTGCAGGGGTGATCTTTTCGTGGGCGAAAGTGTATCATCCTGCCTTGTTCTTTTGGACGTTTTTGCCACTAAATCAGGGTCCAGGGGAGGCACATGGCCCACCATCTCCTTCTCCTTCATCAGGTTCTTAGTCCCTATATTTTTGTCTTTGTTCGTTGCTGTCAGTGTGTCTTAAGGTTACGTGTAGCGTTTTCGAGCACTATCTTATCCCTTGCTGTTAAGGAGTCCGGATCTTTGTTGGATAGGCGTCGAATTGTCCGTTCAGTGTTGCGTATTCTCCTATGTAGTATTCTTTTTCTCGATCACCGTTTTTGTCGTCCTAGTACTTAGTGAAGTTACGTCCATGACACCGCTGCTTGACGAAGGTGAAGGGGTTATGCTAGAGCTGCATTCGGGGACATGGCCCCTTGTACTGCTTTCACAAGCAACCTCCAGATTCTTCTCCTTCGAGACCATTTTACCATCCTCCAAGCCCGTTGTTGCACAGCACATGGCCCCTTACTGGGTCTGGTGGGTGTAGACGGCCTCGAAGGTAGCAACGGTGTCTGTTCCCTAGTCGGGGGTGCAACTGAAGGGGTCGTTCCTTTCCTGGATTGAATTATATCAATCGGCGGATTGGGCGGTCCCATCAGCGCACCCATGTCAGTGTTTCCTTTGGAATTCGCCTCCCCCGATGTTTGGGCATGTGGCCCCCCCATCATAAGAGGTTCGTTCTTTAGGAAAGCACGAGCGTTGAAAAGTCTTATCTGTTCGTTTGTCGTCAATTCCTCCCATTTCCTTTTCCCAAGTCGTTTGATTGTCTTCTTACAGTTGGAGATTCTACTCCGAACTGAAGTGGTAGACAATCGTGAGAGGGTAGAACTAGCATTTGAACATGTGTCGTCGTCGTCTAGTGTTCCGATGCTAGCTCCATCCTCTACACCGAGGTTGGAAAAAGGAGTGAGAAGAAGGTCTTCTTCCTCCTGTGTAATGTTCGTTACTGTCGTCTCTGTAGTTTTGTCCTTATGTACGTTCTTGTCTGTCACTGGCGACTTCTCCCCTCTTACTGTTAGAGAGGCAAAGCCCGCGCCGGCAGCCGTGACTTCTGTCGACGTTTCAGCGTATATCCCCGCTGGTTTTTCGTTCTTTTGTTGTGTACTGTTCATGGTTTTTCGTCTTTTGGGTTTCTCTTGGTTTGCCTAAAGATCTCAGCTGGCCAGCTGAGGACTTAAGAAATAAAAGTCTACAGCTGATCAGCTGAGAATTTTAAGCGTAAGCCTCCCCACCACTGCAAGGTGGAAACCCCAGAGGAGGAGCCCAATTAGCTTAGTTCGTCAACAATTTATACCCTTTATCCTAAATTCAAAATTAAATGTACGCAATAACTACACTGGGATTAATAAAAGCCCACTTTCAATTAACGGTTTTGTTAGGAGTAAGATTTCGTTTGAAAATAAAATTATTGAAATTGATTTGCATGTCGTTTCTGATGAAACAATGGATTTTTCAGTTATTTTAGGAAGAGATTTCATAAAAAATGCAAATTTAAAAGTAATTATAAATGAATCTAAAAACGATAAAAGTTGTTCTTTTGAAAATACGTGTTCTAATTTAATGCAAATTGACATAAGCGAGATTAATAATAAAAATTATACATATGTAAACGACTATTTTGATAAAAATAAAAACAGATGTTACTTTAAAAATTAGATTTCAAAACCTATTTAACGAATTTTATGTAAACTGTATAGTCCGGTCAAATTAGACCAAAAAATCAGTAAACCCACGACAAATTCAGGGGAAGCTGAAAATTCTTAAAATTGTTTAAATTATAATTATAAACATTGTCTTAAAAGTCCCAACCGATCCCATGTAAGGAAAAAATTTTAGCGGGGTAATAAGGTCCAAAAAATGAGTTTTTCGCGATTTTCTTGAAAACGGTAAGTTTTATCGCAAAATTACCCCAGACATAATTTGTAGATCAGGGAATTTCCTATAAAAAAGGTATCAATAATTTTTTCCCTAAAAGCCACCGCTTCTGAGATATAACGATGCAAAAAATTGCGAGCGTCATAATATGCCTAAGTACCTCACCCATATACTTTCTGTAGCTGTAATGTAAGTAAGAATATGTTTCTGTCGGTGATTTTAAGTTACATTTAAAATATAAAATACTCATGAGTATTATTCTGAGAATATCAGGTATAATGAAACTCGATCCCTTAATACATACAATAGTGTAACCTTGAGGCAACATCTGTCTCTCTGTTCAGTTGTGTGCGTGGCTACGGTCGTATACCTGTTTTGTTTTTTTTGTTTTTGAACTTTGGCAACATCTTCATCTTCCGACATTTTATTTGATGAATTTATGACAGTTCCTACTAGTCAACAGAAATTTTTGGCAAATACTCACAACAAGTCTCGATTTATTTCAATGTTAAAAGAAAAGTTTACTGCTGAGAATATACTGGTTAAACAAGCTCATAACGACGCCGATGTACTGATTATCGAAACAGCAATAGAACAAGTTAACATGACAAATATAACGATTGTTGTGGGTGAAGATGTAGATTTACTCGTGTTACTCACTGCTCGAAGTCCAGCTGAAAAAACTATTTTCTTCTTAAAACCAGGAAAATCTCAAAATCAATCAGAGTTTTATTCATCAAAAAGTTTGTCGACTTTTGCAAAGTGTCGAAATCACATACTATTTTTACACGCCATAACTGGCTGTGATACGACATCTGCATTTTACAGGAGGGGTAAAACAACTGTATTCAAAATGTTTGAAAAGCAAGACTTACTTGCAACTGCTGAAGTTTTTAAAAAATGTAATTCAAGTCCAGAAGAAGTTATTACCAACGGAATTCACTTTCTTCTTCGTATGTACGGAGCTCCTAAAAAAACTACCTGCTTAGACAAGTTTCGATATGCATCTTTTGTCAAAAATACTCGAAATAAGAAACAAGTACAATTAGCTTGTCTTCCTCCAACCTCAGTCTCTGCTCATCAACATCTTCTTCGGGTATACTACCAAGTTCAAGTGTGGCTTGGTTATCAACTAAACCCAACAGATTGGGGTTGGAAGTTGGTCGATAATATATTAGAACCAATTCAGACTTTGCTTCAACCTGCGCCGGAAAAATTGCTCAACACTATCTTTTGTAACTGTAAAAAAGGATGCAATGCTAAATGTGGTTGCAAAAAAGTTGGGCTGTTTTGTTCTCTGGCTTGTACGAATTGTCAAGGCCAGTCTTGTTCTAATGTAGAATCACCAACAACAGAGGATTCATTTAATACTGACGAAGAAACATGTGATGCTTCACTTTTAACACAATTCACCTATAGTCAGGATGAAGAAGAAGAAGAAGAAGAAGAAGAAGAAGAAGAAGAAGAAGAAGAAGAAGAAGAAGAAGAAGAAGAGGAAGAAGAAGAAGTGATTGACGATTCCGACGAATAAACTATTAATTTCTAAATCTAATCACAACAGACCTGTGGAATAGGCCTATTGGGGAAACCACGTTAAAAAAAACGCGCTAAGTACACTGGAAACGTGTGCGTTTATGACGCTTGCAATTTTTTGCATCGTTATATCTCAGAAGCGGTGGCTTTTAGGGAAAAAATTATTGATACCTTTTTTATAGGAAATTCCCTGATCTACAAATTATGTCTGGGGTAATTTTGCGATAAAACTTACCGTTTTCAAGAAAATCGCGAAAAACTCATTTTTTGGACCTTATTACCCCGCTAAAATTTTTTCCTTACATGGGATCGGTTGGGACTTTTAAGACAATGTTTATAATTATAATTTAAACAATTTTAAGA
Source organism: Eupeodes latifasciatus (assembly GCA_920104205.1). Lineage (NCBI taxonomy): Eukaryota > Metazoa > Arthropoda > Insecta > Diptera > Syrphidae > Eupeodes > Eupeodes latifasciatus. The sequence goes on from OV049927.1 coordinate 24,971,902, forward strand.
ATTTTCAGCTTCCCCTGAATTTGTCGTGGGTCAAATGTCTAAATTGACCGGACTAGTAAGCGTCCCGAAGAGCCTAAAATTAAATGTAAAATGACCCTAACGTTAACAAATGAAAAACCGATTTCTTGTAAGCCAAGACGGTTATCTTTTCATGGAAAAGAAAATGTACAAGTTTTGATTGATGATCTTTTGAGTAAGGGTATAATTCGCAAGAGTAAATCAGAATATTCATCACCAATTGTCCTAGTTCGAAAAAAAACGGGAGATCTTCGATTTTGCGTAGATTATAGAATCCTTAACAAAAATACTTTAAAAGACAATCAACCATTGCCGTTGATAGAAGATTTATTAGATGGCCTTGCTAATAAACAGTATTTTTCATTACTTGACCTGAAAAGTGCATTCTATCATATTCAGATGAGTGAAGAATCGATAAAATACACTTCTTTTGTGACTTGGTTAGGTCAATATGAATTTTTAAAAATGCAATTTGGCTTAAAAAACGCTTCCGGAGTATTTCAACGGTACGTTAACGAAGTTTTTGAAGACCTCATAAGAGCTGGTAAGCTTAGAATATACATTGATGATATCCTCATAGCAACAAAAACTATACATGAACACTTAGAAATTTTAAAGGAAGTATTTCAAAGGTTAGTAGAAAACAACCTTGAAATAAGATTAGATAAATGTAGATTTTTAGAATCCGAAATAGAATATTTAGGTTATATAATTTCTAAAAATGGTATTCGTCGAAATTCTAAAGGCATTGAATCCATTTCAAAATTTCCAGTTCCTCAAAATTCTAAGGCTGTACATAGTTTCTTAGGTTTATGTTTGTTTGTTTAATTTATTATTAATAAAGAAAACAAAAATGGAAAGAACACCTGTATGCGAATTAAAAGCCGCGAAATTAGAAATGTGCCGATCTGTCCAAGAACAGCGGCGACGAAGCGAACAGGCAAAAATTGCAACTCGCAGCAGGTTAAGTGCTGCCACCACGGCAGCTCAGCGAGGGTGAGTTCAATGCAAAATTTAATTAATCGAGGGGTCGATTAATTAAGTTGCTCGCGATTTATTTGATATCACTTTGATATCAGAAAAGTATAGTTTGATTCGATTTGCCACAGGGGCGTTCTTACGTTAAGTAAGGAAAGGGGCGCCAGCAATTTTTTCCTGAAATTAAAAAAAAAGGAAATTGCAAACCTTATTTAAAGAACAAAGAGAACAAAGAAAAAAAAATCCAACCACAAAAGAAAGAAATACCACAAATATAATTTTACTGAAATTTTAATTTTTATTCTGAAGGTGCCTGAGAAACCTTACTACGCAGGATGAAAACTCAGGATCTTTTCGGTTTGATGTGAATTTTACAAAAAAAAATAGTATAAAAAAATGGACGTTGGACCGTTAAGGTCTCTATTCCCACAAAGAAATTGGGCTTTTCAAGAAACTATTCACAATTAAACAACACGAAAAAAATTGTACTTATCTTTTTTTTTCTTTTTAGCTACGAATCCGGACTAGTCCTTATTTTGCCTCCTTTTATTAAATTTTCTTCTAACTATTTTTTCACAAATATTAGTTAACCACTTTTTCTCACTTTTCTTATCTTTTTCGCCTTCTCCTATTTCTCAACTCTTATTCACCAAAATTATCTCCTCTCACTTTGAATACTCGGAAAGAATTGACTTCCAGATTCTTTGATCTGTCAAGTCTCATCTTTCCTAATTCCCGCCATTTTGAGCTTTCAGCCAATGTGGAGTGGCGGATCTCAATTCACATCATCAACAGCCAATCGGAGATCGGCTTGTTGATATCAACTTGTGATGAGATTCTCGCGATCCCGCTTACTCGCTCTACTCTCACAGCTAAATGCAAGTCATTCTGGAATTCGCCGCCCGCTGGATTCACTTCCAGGTCACGACGATTCCAGAAGCTGCATTCAGCCACCCCCATTTTCTACCTCGACAAAAGTTGGGAAACACAAAAAATTGCGAAAAACACAATTCTTCACAAAACCTTACAATCAATTCTACAAAAAAGAAGGAAAAATGATGACCCATTCGGGATCTGTAGCTAAACTTTACATCGAACTAGTCCTGAACTAAGTTGTTGGGAACTTAAGAGTCCATACGTCCATTAACAAAGTTTAAGTTACATTAATTTACGTTGCAATTTAATAGTTTGATCAGAATTTAAGTAAAAAATATAATTTTATATCAATTATTAACTTTTAAATCATTAAAATTTTAGGTTGGGCCTTCGGCCATTCTCCATTCGGAGTGACTTCTCATGCAACTTTTTGTCCATGCCATCACCAGATCGTCCATCTGGTTTGGTTTCACTTCCATGGAAACCATTCCTCTTTTGTACCCTGAAACTAAACTTGGTATTATTTTTTCCTCACGAAAATGACAGAGAGAACCATGGTCAGAAGGACTATGGCCGTCCCGCTCTATCTCATCCTCGTGTAGAAGGGTGTGACATTTGTCAAATCAACGAAGTAAACAAACAAAAGTGGATGCACAATGCATCGTCGTGATTAAAATTAAAATTAAATATTAAAAAGAACTCGTTGCGTTCAATTGTAACGCAACATGTTCTTATTTTCGAAGATTCATTGAAGGATTCTCAATTGAAGCTCAACCGTTATATAACCTAATAAGAAAAAATGTAAAGTTTTCTTTTGGCGAAAAAGAACTTGCTTGTTTCGAAAAGTTAAAACAAAAATTGATTAATGCACCAATTTTAGCAATATACGATCCACATGATGACACAGAACTTCATTGTGACGCAAGTTCATTAGGATTTGGTGCAATACTGCTTCAAAAGAAAGTGGATGGAAAATTTCATCCCGTGTTTTATTTTTCCAAACGAACAACGGACCAAGAAATGAAATACCACAGCTTTGAGCTTGACTCTTTGGCAATAATTTACGCTTTGCAAAGATTCAGGATGTACTTACACGGAATAAAATTCAAAATTGTTACTGATTGTAATTCGTTGACGCTTACTCTAAATAAAAAAGAAATAAATCCCAGAATAGCCAGGTGGGCTCTTGAACTTCAAAATTATGATTACACTTTAGAACATCGAGCAGGGTCAAAAATGCAGCATGTAGATGCACTTAGTAGAATATCAAGTGTTTTAGTCTTAGAAGAAAACATTTTTGAACAAAATTTGTCAATTTGCCAGAACAGAGACAGTGTTATTAACAATATTAGAAAACGTTTAGAGAAACAAAATGAAAAATTATATGAAATATGTAATGGACTAGTATATAGAAAAGTTGGAAATGATATTAGATTTTATGTATACCAAGGGAAATGGAAAGGAATGTTTTACGAATATATCACGACGATATGGGTCATTTAGGACGTGATAAAGTTTTGAATGCCTTACAAAAAGTTTATTGGTTTCCTAACATGAAAGACAAAATTAAAAGTTATATTTCAAATTGCTTAAAATGTATTTCTTTTTCACCAAAATTTGGAGAACACGAAGGATTTCTTCATAATATTCCCAAAGGCAAAATTCCTTTTCAAACAATTCACATCGATCATTTCGGCCCAATTACACTTAAAAATTTAAAAAAGAAGTTTGTGTTTTTATTAATAGATTCATTTTCCAAATTTGTTAAACTATACGCAGTTCGTACCACTAAAACAAAAGAAGTTATACATTGCTTAAAACAATTTTTTAACAACTATAGTCGTCCAAATTTCTTAGTTTCTGATAGAGGAAGTGCATTTACTTCCAAGGATTTCGAAACATTTTTGAGAGAAAATAATATTAAACAAATCAAAATTGCAACGGGCTCACCACAAGCAAATGGACAAATTGAAAGGGTCAATAGAAGCTTAGGACCAATGATAGCAAAACTTACTTGCGGTGGCGCACAGTTTAGTTTAGATAAGGTCCTGGTAGAGATTGAATTTGCACTTAATAACACAATTCACCGTAGTATAGCCACAACACCAAGCCAACTTCTTTTTGGGATTGATCAGAAAGGAATTATTATCGATATTTTAAAAGAAAGTCTTGAAGAATATTGTTGGGGGGATTCCAATATAAATCCCAGGGTCAAATAATGATAAGCTGTAATATAAATTCTTTGCAGTACCAATAGAAATAAAAAACACAATAACCAGTTTTTTACCTTTTGAACTATTAGTTAATAAATCTCTTTATTCTTCAAATATAAATTAAGAACTAACTTACAAAAGAAATTAAAATAAGAACTTAGCTTAGTCAAAGCGACTATCACGGTGGTGAATACACAAACTTAGTTTGCGGAGAGGTGAATAACAAAAAAAGTTTACAGATTACTCAACTTCATTAAGAACATATGATAACTTAATTAGCGTTACGTAGAGAACAAAATACCTAAAAGTATGCTTTACATTTTGTGTGCATTATTTGAATTTGAATATATGTACAATATGTAAATTATTTGAATTTAATAAAACTGACGTCAACATTCCGGCCTCCCTTTGCAGGAATGCAAAGAGTAAAATCCATGTATCCGAAATGCAGATTGTTTTTCAATTCGTTATAGTTATTCCATCGGTGGAGGTATTTGTTATGGAAGCGCCTCGATTCGCTACCCAGAAAAAAAAAATAAAGTTAGTAAATCCAACGTCGAGGGTTGTTTAAAGAGTGCCCTTACTCACTCAGACATGTTAATAGGAGTGTTTAAGTTCAATTTAAATAAGTAAATTTAAAGTTTTAAATTCGTAAGGTTTAAATTTAGAAGATTTAAATAAATTTATAAAATTAAAATTTATAAGACTAAAATTCATAAGGTGCTGTGCATTCAGCAATATAAAAGTATTTATAAAAATATGAAATCTCAAAAACTAAATAAATTTCAATAAATTATTTTTATTCTTTTCTTTGTATTGCATGATACACCTGAAACAATTCTTGATCGACTGGCAAAAGACACAATTTCACTACAGGTCGTAGAATATCTCCTTGTTGAGTTTTAAGTGTAACAACGCGTACCTTTCCATCGTTCCCTGGGTGAACAGCCACAACTTTTCCAAGACGCCATTGAGTGGGTGGCAAATTTTCATTGCGCACAACCACAATGTCTCCAATTTCAACATTACGTTTAGGAAATTTCCACTTTGTTCTTCGCTGAAGATCAGTTAAATATTCTTCCTTCCATCGCTTCGAAAAGGAGTGTAAAATTTGTTGAACTCTTTGCCAATTCTTTAGGGTGGTACTTTCACCAATTTGTCTTTCAGGGAAGGAAAGCAAAGGCAAACCTTTCAAGAAATGACCTGGTGTCAAGGGTAAAGGTTCGAAAGGATTTTCACTTATTGGAGAAATAGGGCGGGAATTCATACAAGACTCAATTTTGACGAGCAGTGTAGAGAACTCTTCGAAAGTTAGCTTGGAGTTTCCAACAACTTTCTTAAAATGAGTTTTAAAGGACTTTATTCCGGCCTCCCAAAGGCCGCCCATATGAGGAGAACCTGGTGGGATAAAGTTCCATTTTAAATTCATAGGCAAGTACGTTTTTTCAGCTTCCGAGGTTGAGTCTGCCAAAACCTTTCGAATTTCATTAGTAAGAACTTTATTAGCAGCGACAAAATTAGTACCATTGTCGGAAAAAAGCTGTTGGGGCACACCCCTTCGTCCTACAAATCTATCGAGAGCTGCCAAAAACGAGTCAGTAGAGAGACTTCCAACTGCTTCTAAATGTACAGCTTTTGTACAGAAACAAATAAAAAGACAAGCATAACCTCTTATGGCTTGATAGAACCGACCCTTCTGAACTTTTAGTTCGAAGGGGCCAGCGAAATCCAATCCTACGTGGGTGAAAGGAAACGAATAGTTTACCCTTTCTGGTGGGAGTGTTCCCATCAGCTGGGTTTGAAAATCCTTTTTGTGCAAGACACAAACTAAGCAACGATTTACACAGAATTTTATTAAGTTTTTTAATTTTGGTATCCAAAACTCTTTTCGCATTAAGTACAAAACTTGCTGGTTCCCTCCATGTAGGGAAATTTTATGGACAAATCCAACCAACAATTTTGATAATGGACATGAATATGGCAAAATAATGGGGAATTTTTCGTTATAACTCAAATTTGCATTTGTTAAACGACCGTTTACTCTAATTATAAAGTCAGGGTCTAGGGAGGGATTAAGAGTCAAAATTGTACTATTTTTACTCAATGGTTTTGAGTTATAAAGAGCTTTGTATTCTTCACTAAAATAAAGGCGTTGTGCTAGTATAACTAGGCGGGTTTTAACAAAGACTATTTCATGATTTCTTAAATTTTTAGAAAAGTATCTATAGGGATAGAACCTTTTTCTTTTGGGAGAAGCGAGATTGATAAATCTAAAGCAATAGGCTATTACTTTTACAGCACGAGCATAGCACGAAAATCTTTTCAAAATGTCATGACTGAAATTTTGATTCACAACGAAGCTTTTTATTTGTTTTATTTCAAGATTCCAATCGGAGTCCTCTTGAATTTTTGTTACTGGCCAAGTTTCCTTTGAAGACTTTAACCAACTTGGACCGTGCCACCATTGGGTATTATTTATTAAGTTTTGAGGCATAACACCTCGAGAAGCGACGTCAGCGGGATTTTGTTCTGAAGGAACATGTTTCCAAAGGCTACCTGGAGGACATTCAGTTTGTACTTTAGACACCCGGTTTCGGACAAAGGTTTCAAGCCGAGATGGACAGTCACGAATCCAATAAAGTACAATCATCGAGTCCGTCCAAAGGTAGACAGGACAATTTTTAAGGCGTAGACTGCTTTGTACAGCGTTTACTAACTTTGTTAGCAAAAGAGCTCCACAAAGCTCTAGCCGAGGTATCGAAATAGCTTTCAGGGGAGCTACTTTCGTTTTTGAGGTAAGAAGGTAACTAAAAACGTTTCCAGATGAATCTGAACTCCTTGAGTAAACGGTGGCAGCGTACGCACTGAGAGATGAATCACAAAAGCCGTGTATTTCTATCTCTGGGGTATAATTAATCCATCTTTGGATTTTAATATCTTTTATAATTGGAAAAGATTTCACAAATTCTTTCCAAGTTTCTACACGATTAGGTTTTATGGGAACATCCCACTCTGTTTTGTCCTTCCAGACATCTTGCATCAATATTTTTAATAAAATTGTTGTTGGTGCTAGCCAACCGATAGGGTCATATATTTTTGAAATATTTGAAAACAATTCACGTTTTGTCATACCAGAATCTGGTAGAGGAAATAGTTCACAACGAATATAAAATGAATCTTCCCTCGCATTCCACCCAACGCCCAGAACTTTCGAATGTGAAGACTCTTCGAACATAAGAAAGTGTTGATCTAAAACATCCCCCCGAGGGATGTTTTCCAACAAGCGAGGGTGGTTAGCGGTCCATTTCTTCAAACTAAATCCGCCAGCCAAAAGAAGTGATTTCAATTCTTCCTGAATTTTTAGGACTAGATCCAGACTGAAACCTCCAGAGAAAACATCATCAACGTAAAAATCCGAAAGCACCACTTCTTTTGCTAAGGGATATTTATTTGCTTCGTCCAAAGCAAGTTGGTGCAACGTTCGGATTGCTAAGTATGGAGCACAGTTAACTCCAAACGTAACTCGGTTGATTTCAAAATCAACTAAATCTGATTCTGAATCAAAAGATCGACAGATAATCCGTTGGAATTTTCGATGACTCTGGTGAACATATATTTGGCGATACATCTTTTCAATATCGCTATTGAAAACATATGGATATAATCGCCATCTTAACAAAATAGTTTGCAAATCGTTTTGCAAAGCAGGGCCACTGTAAAGAATGTCGTTAAGACTTATTCCTTTGTGTGTAGATGCACTTGCATTGAATACAACTCTTACCTTTGTCGAAGCGCTATCTGGTTTTACCACAGCATGATGCGGTAGGTAAAAGTGCGGACTGGAAAGATTCAAACTACATTGTGGCACAAAGGACATATGTTTTAACGAAACATATTCCTTTAGAACTTTGTTGTATTCTTCTTTCAGACACATATCGTTAAGAAGACGTTTCTCTTGACGCAGATACTGAGAAACTGCTATATTTCTGGAAAGGCCCAAATCTAAAACGTTAAAGTTGGGCTTGAATGGAAGTTTCACTATATAACGACCATCTTTATTTCGAATTGTGGTATCCACATAAAATTTTTCACAAAATTTATCTTCATCAGATAAGGGTTTGACATATGGAACCTCTTCGAGTTCCCAAAACCTTTGAACTTGTTTCAAAAGTAAAAGTCTAATAAAAAATGTATTAAGGGTTGTTTTGTTTGGATTTTCATTACATGGGCCTGAAATTATCCACCCAAAAACCGTATTTTGTGCAATTGGAGAAAGGTCTTTTTCTCTCTTTATACCTTCACACAAAATAAGAGGGTAAATATCTGCTCCTATCAACATATCTATAGAAGCGGGTTTATCAAAATTAGGATCTGCCAATCGCAATCTTTTGAGCTCAACCAAGTTTGATGCGTCAACAGTCTGCGATGGCAAATTACCTGTCAGCTTTTTCAAAACAACAGCTGCAATGGGAATTTGTACATCAGGGTTGATGCGAGATTCGAGAGTGAGAGGACACATACTCGTTGAAAGTTCACTTTGAACTCCTCCAATGCCACAAATAGACGCATTGGTTGAACGGGTGAAAAGCTTAAATCGGGTCACTACAGATTGCAATATGTATGTAGCTTCAGATCCAGGGTCGATCAAAGCTCTCAGGAGAAATGTTTGGTTATGAACAGTAATTTTAACCAAAGCTGTTGCTAACAAAATATTCCTTTTCTGGTTTACCAGAAAACTTTGAAGAGTTGAAGAATCAGATGAAACATCTTTTCCTGAACTAATGGATGGTTGTTGCTGAGCAATAGAAGTGGACTGTATGGGGATGGTACTTAATGAAGTGTTGGGTTGCGAATAAGATCTTGTATCTGGAGGGGTGGGTTCTGGTGAAGTAAAGTGCAGTAAGCTATGGTGTCGTCTACCACACTTGTCACAGGACACTTTACTTTTGCATTCGTATACCGAATGTGTGAGCGCAAGACAGTTGTAGCAGTACTTTTGGGATTGAACCAGCTTACGTCGAGATGCGACATTCATGTCTAAAAATTTCTTACATAAACGCAAGGGATGATTACTGTTGCATATTTTACAACAAAAACTCTTTTCTGCAGAATGAAATGAGTTAACTTTCTTAAAATTGGAATTTGAATTTGAAATGTGATTAGCTTTTTTACGGGAGCATTGCGTTACTTCTTCCACAGATTCAAGAATTTTATATCTGGAAGCGAGAAAATCCTCCAAGGATTGCCAGGTTGGAACTTCTGTTTCTGTTTTCAAACTTTGTTCAAAAAGGAACAAAGTATTTTCAGGTAGCTTTTGCGAAACAAGAAAAACTAAAATCGGATCCCAGTTTTCAGTCTTAACGCTAAAACTTGAAAGAATCCCTAAACAATCGCGCACGGTTCTATGTAATTTTCTTAAGGCAGATCCACTTTCAGTAGTAATCGATGGAATTGAAAAAAGTGTTTTAAGTTGAGTATTTATTAAGATCCTTTTATTTTCATACTGGGATTTTAAAGCTTCCCACGCAAGAGTAAAATTATCTGCAGTCAGTGAAAACTTGTCGACAATATCATGAGCTTCCTTTTTGGTTTTTAAGCGTAGATGATATAGTTTTTCTACATCACTTAAACGGGGGTGGTTTGCATAAATACATGTGAACATGTCACGAAAGGTAGGCCAGGATTTGTAATCACCCTCAAAACATTCAACGTCGCAAGGTGGAACTTTAATTCCAAAATCTGGTTTAGTGGACTCAGATATTTGAGAATGTTTTAAATCTTCTTTAATTTCGGTTTCCTTGTTTTTACTAATTGTACCCATCTCAATTGTATCTATTATACTACCTACTGTACTGAAATAATTAAGTAATACTGAATTGTATTTTGCCTTTATTGTCGATAATTTTTCATCGTCTATGGTTTTATCCTCATTACTTAAACATTTTGCATACACTGTGCGAAAGTTATCCCATAAATCTTCGAATTCCTTTTTCCAAACCTTGAACATACCACAAGTCATTGTATCTTTGTTTGGTACATTCCGAAAACTTTCAATTGTTTCGTTTATTTGCTTAACGCTCAGAAAGAAATCTTTAGATGCAGCCATTTTCAAAAAAACGATGAAAAGAAAATCAACTTGTTCTCAAACGAAGAAAAAAGGTGCACAAATTGCAATAAACTTCCAAAAAAATAGAAATAATCAAATTTCTGAACAAATTTTACTTTAAAAAACCAAAAAAATTCTTTTAAAATAGAAGAACCGAAAATTATCTTGAAAAATAAATTGTTGTTCACCAAGAAAATCCCAGAAAATCAATTCCTATAAAGATTAGATAATCCTTAAAAGGTTTTAAAAAAACACCGTAAGAAAACTGTACTATATCACGAGATTAATAAGAAACCGTAGGGAAACTGTACTTTATCACGAGGCTAAAATAAACCGTAGGGAAACTGTACTCAAAACTTTCGATCAAAAATCGTATCAAATATACCCACATTCAAATATTTTATATCACTTTAATCAAATTTTCATTAAATAAGTTTTTTAAATAAAATGTCTTTAATTTAATTTGCATAAGCCAATAAAATTAATACACCAATAAATTGATAAACTAATAAAATTATATTAATCACGTTCAAAAATAATTATTTTATGTAATAATTATAATTATACCAAATAAATGTATAAAATCATCACCAAATTTTAATGCACAGCACCTACCTTGGGTAAAGGGATATAGGATTTCCAATAGGAGTGCACAATTTACATAAAAAGTCTTTCTCGCAAAAGTCCAAAAGATTCCATCCAATCATCAAGATTCGCACCAATTCAATTTTGTCCAAAAAAAAAATAACTCAAAGGGATATGAGTTGGGTTCACAAAATTAATTGCTGTCCATAAATCAGCATTCGGCTCGATTGGACCAAAAAAATGTTGGGGGGATTCCAATATAAATCCCAGGGTCAAATAATGATAAGCTGTAATATAAATTCTTTGCAGTACCAATAGAAATAAAAAACACAATAACCAGTTTTTTACCTTTTGAACTATTAGTTAATAAATCTCTTTATTCTTCAAATATAAATTAAGAACTAACTTACAAAAGAAATTAAAATAAGAACTTAGCTTAGTCAAAGCGACTATCACGGTGGTGAATACACAAACTTAGTTTGCGGAGAGGTGAATAACAAAAAAAGTTTACAGATTACTCAACTTCATTAAGAACATATGATAACTTAATTAGCGTTACGTAGAGAACAAAATACCTAAAAGTATGCTTTACATTTTGTGTGCATTATTTGAATTTGAATATATGTACAATATGTAAATTATTTGAATTTAATAAAACTGACGTCAACAAATATGCTTCAAAGGAACCTGAAAGGAATTTGGATGTTTTAAGATCTAAGGCTGCTAATCGAATCTTAAAATCTCAAAATTATAATAAACAAGTAAAAGATCGTGGGCGAATTATTAGAGAATATAAAAAAATAAGAAATATATATATATATGTATATACAAATATCATAACATTATTAAGTAATTTATTAAAAGCGTAATCGGGACGATTACGGGTCAGGATAGCCGAGCTGTAGTAGTTATGACCACTGTTAAACATATCTACTATATACAAATATACTTTACTGTAATATATAAATTGAGTTGCCAGTTTGAAACATGTATATTAAAATATAAAATGAAAATATCATTTTCGCTTGGAATCAATAAATCGAATAAGTTCGAAATATTTAATGTGTTTTATTTGAAGAAAAACCATTAAAATATATTCAATTTTTCAGTTTTTTTTTAAGATATTTTATCATTGGGTGGGCTACCTTTGCATAATCTTTTATGAATTTCCGGTAGTACCCAGTAATTCCCAAAAATTGCTTAATGCCTTTGATGTTGTTTGGTATTTGCATTTCTACAATGGATTTAACTTTGTTGGGGTCCGGTTTGATAGCGTCACTAGCAACAACATGTCCTAAATAAGATGTCGACAACTCCGTAAAACGGCATTTGTTAATTTGAACTTTCAAGTTGTAATCCTTCAAGACTTGAAGTATTTTTCTGAGAGCTTGCAGATGCTCTTGAAAACTTGTAGAAAAAATCAAGATGTCATCCAGATAAACAACACAAATTAAATTTATGAAATCTTTTAGGATGTGGTTTATCAAACGTTGGAACATCTTGGGAGCGTTTTTGAGACCAAAAGGCTTCCTTAGGAATTCATAGTGACCCCTTTTTGTCGAAAAAGCTGTCTTAGCTCTATCGCGCGGGTCAACTTCAATTTGATGGAAGCCTTTTACGAGATCTATGACAGAAAAATAATTGCATTTGCCTAGCTTGTCAAAAATTTCGTCTGAACCAATTATAGGAAAACCATCATCGATTGTTTGCTCATTAAGCTTCCTATAATCAATTACAATTCGCCATTGTTTCTTTCCATCGTAATCGTCCTTCTTAGGAACGACCCAAATTGGCGAATTGTAGGCTGGGTACAATTATCCTCTGTCTAAGCATCTCATTTATTTGCCAATCGACTTCCTCTGTGTGAATTTCTGGATAGCGATAGAGTTTGCTATAAATCGGAATTTCGTGTTTTGTTTTTATTTGATGCCTGATTTCGTTAAACGTAAGGTCGTCACCTTCCTTATATAAAATTGATTTAAAAGAGCGGAGCAAAGATTTAAGGCTAGAAGCATCATTTGAACTTAAATGTTTTGCCAAAATTTTATCGTTTATATCTGAATCGAAAGCTTCGCTACAGAAGACATTAAATGAAATGTGTTTTATTTAAAGAAAAACCATTAAAATATATTCAATTTTTCAGTTTTTTTTTAAGATATTTTATCATTGGGTGGGCTACCTTTGCATAATCTTTTATGAATTTCCGGTAGTACCCAGTAATTCCCAAAAATTGCTTAATGCCTTTGATTTTGTTTGGTATTTGCATTTCTACAATGGATTTAACTTTGTTGGGGTCCGGTTTGATACCGTCACTAGCAACAACATGTCCTAAATAAGATGTCGACAACTCCGTAAAACGGCATTTGTTAATTTGAACTTTCAAGTTGTAATCCTTCAAGACTTAAAGTATTTTTCTGAGAGCTTGCAGATGCTCTTGAAAACTTGTAGAAAAAATCAAGATGTCATCCAGATAAACAACACAAATTAAATTTATGAAATCTTTTAGGATGTGGTTTATCAAACGTTGGAACATCTTGGGAGCGTTTTTGAGACCAAAAGGCATCCTTAGGAATTCATAGTGACCCCTTTTTGTCGAAAAAGCTGTCTTAGCTCTATCGCGCGGGTCAACTTCAATTTGATGGAAGCCTTTTACGAGATCTATGACAGAAAAATAATTGCATTTGCCTAGCTTGTCAAAAATTTCGTCTGAACCAATCATAGGAAAACCATCATCGATTGTTTGCTCATTAAGCTTCCTATAATCGATTACAATTCGCCATTGTTTCTTTCCATCGTAATCGTCCTTCTTAGGAACGACCCAAATTGGCGAATTGTAGGCTGGGTACAATTATCCTCTGTCTAAGCATCTCATTTATTTGCCAATCGACTTCCTCTGTGTGAATTTCTGGATAGCGATAGAGTTTGCTATAAATCGGAATTTCGTGTTTTGTTTTTATTTGATGCCTGATTTCGTTAAACGTAAGGTCGTCACCTTCCTTATATAAAATTGATTTAAAAGAGCGGAGCAAAGATTTAAGGCTAGAAGCATCATTTGAACTTAAATGTTTTGCCAAAATTTTATCGTTTATATCTGAATCGAAAGCTACAGAAGACATTAAATGAATTGTCTTCAAAACAGTTGTTAGCATAAACTTCTTCTTCTTCATTAAAAAATATTGGGATTCTTACAGACTCAGTTTTAAGAACACGATATTTATAATCAATCACCGGGTTCAGATCAACGCGGATGTTATTACCTATCAAACCATTAAAGTAATCATGGAACGGGTATTCAATAAAATTAACGAATCTTTTCGATTCATTAAATTCTTTGAAGAGAGGGATACGGTATTCTTTATTTGTTTGAACATTACGGTTAAGTACTTTGAGAGTATGTATATTAGAAGGAATTTCCCACTTTGGATCACACAAGTTTTTATTTATAATGCTGTACTCTGCACCGCAATCGATTATAAACCTTAAAGGTTTAATGTTATTTTGAAATACTAAATAGGGTAGAGTAAGTGCGGCAAATATGGCCCACCCTTAACATTTTTTTAAATAAAACCATAAATTTAAGTCTAATTCATTTATTTTTTTTGTAAACAGTCTAAGAAAACATTTTTAATTCAGCTTTTAAAAACTTTAACTAAAAAAAGAAATATAACAAAAAGTTAAAAACAAAAACTTAAAACAAATTCATAAATGATATTAAAAAAAATTACGGCAAATATGGCCCACCTGGTATTAAATATGGCCCAGGGTGGGCCATATATATAAACTTTATAAACTTTTTTTTAAATCATGATACCACACATGTTAAAAAAATATTAAACACAATTTAATTTAAAAAAGAAGTTGCTAATTTAACTCAAAATTGAATGTTAAAACACTTAAGAAAACTTACCAAAAAATTACCACCAAAGAAAAAAAAAACAAAGTGCCCTTATATCTTTCACAACCGTCGCGCCACATTAAGCACGAAAGACTGAGGCTAGACCGGTTTGAACGTGTTCGTATTGCAACATTTTTTTTTTCGCTCCAGCTTCCGGTTTGGGAAATACCGCTATAGGCCATATTAACCACGTAGGCCACATTTGCCGCACTTACTCTAGTTGTTTCTTTGACCATCTGAAAAATTTTGACGGTTGTTAGAATGGTCATTATTATTTTGCATGTCTTCGTTTAGCGTAATGTCCGTAGATTCCGTGCTGTTGGGCTGTCTATTCCTATTAGAGTTTCGCGATTGACCACTAGTCGCATGGCTATTGTTTTGTCGTGATTGATAGATGTTATTGTTATTGTAACTTTGACGTGATTGCCCACTGTAATTTGAGCTTTAACTACGTATTTATAATTCGTTAAATACTAACGTTAACAAATCTTAATATATATCTACTTAAAATCTAAAAACTTAAACTAGACTGTTGAAAAATAATAATTTGCAATTTATATTTTTTATATTATCATTTGGCGAATTAATACAAGAGTAAAATTTATTATAAATGTCAATTAATTGATTTAAGGGGCTATGTACACCATAGTTTGATCTGCTAAAATTAGTATTCAATGGTTTAAACTACCAAGAACTGATGGTGATGAAATTTGTCCGTTTATTATTCCAACAATAAAACAAAACTGCAAGTACTTCCTATGATTTGTCAAAGAAGGAAGATTTATGAGAGAAAGTCTTTGTGAATAAGGCGGTAATGTATGAATATCATGAAACCACGGAAGGGATCGTAGGCAAAAACGCAAAAATCTTTTCTGAATGGCTTCGAGTCTTGTGACGTGTACGGCGTAGTAAGGTGACCATACTGTACAAGCATATTCCAGGACTGGTCTCACAAATGAAACAAAAAGTAATTTTAAAACATATGGATCTCGGAAATCACGGCCAAATCTCTTAATGAAACCCAGAACTCTGTTTGCTTTTTTAACTATGAAATTAATATGTTCATTAAATGTTAGTTTCGAATCTAAGCCAACACCCAAGTCAGAAAATACATAAACTCTACTTAAAGGACAAGAATCAAACATGTAACTAAAAACGATTGGAACTTTTTTGCGTGTAGAGCTCATGGTTTTACATTTGTCAACATTTAAAACAAGACGATTATTATTGCACCATTCCCTGAATAATATTAAGTCTTCTTGCAAGAGAAGACAGTCAGACGTAGAGTTAATTTTTTTAAAAATTTTAATGTCATCAGCATATATTAGGACAGACGAATTTTGTATGATCGAAACCAAGTCATTTATAAATAAAACAAATAGAATAGGACCAAGGTGACTACCCTGGGGGACACCAGAATTCATAACAAATGAACTTGAACACTCATTACTAAATTTAACACTATAACGTCTATCTTGCAAATATGAGGAGATCCAGTTTATGAAACAGTCGTTAAAACCTTGCTGTGATAGTTTTAAAAGTAATGTTTTATGACACAATTTATTAAAGGCCTTGCTGAAATCAGTAAAGATACAATCTACTTGTTAACGTTTTTCAAAAACATCTAAACAAAAGGACGTAAAGTTAAACAGATTAGTAACAGTTGAACGCTTTTTAACAAAACCATGCTGGTTATCACAGATAATTGAACTACAATGAAAAGAAAGGACGCTACATAGGATTGACTCAAACAGTTTAGGTATCACAGATAGTTTAGCAATAGGTCGGTAGTTCATTATTTCGTTTTTACGACCTTTTTTGTGTACTGGTATTATGAAGGAGCTCTTCCAGATAAAAGGAAACAGCGAGTTACTTAAAGACATGTTAAAAAGAACACATAACGGGTGTGCTAAATACGCAGCACATTTCTTTAAAATGGATGATGGTACACCGTCGGGACCAGGACTAAAACATTCGTCAAGTTGTAGGATACTATTAAGGACAGTATCTTCACTTATAACGAAATTGATAGAATTTAAGTGGGGGAAATTTAAAACAGTGGTAGATGTGTTAGGAAAACTAATATTATTATAATCTACAAAAGCATCTTTGAAGTAGTTTGCAAACATGTTCGCAATTATTCTCGGCTCATTACTATTTGATGTCGAATCAGTCATTAAGTTAGGGTACCCATATGTTTTCTTCTTACGATTAACGTTTTTCCAAAAACTGTCAGGATTATTTTGAAGGTTTAATTCAATTTTCCGAATGTAGTCGTCATATAGGATGTTAGAGTAGTCAGTGAAAAGTTGTTTTATTATAATGAACGTCCTATAATCATCATCAGTTCTTGTTTGATTATACTTTATCCAAACTTTGTTCCTTTTGTTTTTTAAGTTTTTAACGTGAGAATCAAACCATGGTGGAATACTCAAGTTATTTCTAGTCTTTTTAAATGGAATCGTCTTGTAGAAACAGTCAAAAAGAGTTAAATAAAAAATGTTACACATATCGTCAATATTTAAGTTACAAAATAAGTGATCCCAATTGATCGTACATAATAAGTTAAAAAGGTTTTCAAAATTACACCTACTAAAGTTGAATTCTAGTTTGTTGTTATCAGATAGCATATGAGGTGAAGCCATGCTTAAATTAAGTGCAATGTCTAATGCAGGATGATGGCGATCTTCGTCCACAATTTTGACAGCAGAAGAAATCACAGCTGCTTCAGAGCATATGGTTTCGGAGAAAAATACCAGGTCGAGTGTTTTTCCAAAACGGTTCTTCACACCGTTGAGTTAGTTGACTTAAGCCACATGAAGACATACCATCTGTTAATAAAAGCTCATTTGAAGATGACGCGTTTATTGGAACGTAGAAATTATCATCGTCAATTTGAATCCAATTGAGATTGGGTAAATTAACATCACCAACAACCAGTACTTCATCTTCAGGCTCCAAAAGGATATAAATACTTTCTATACAGTTGTTTAGTTTTTCATAAACCTCGTTCTTGGAACTTGGAGGTATATATGCTGGTACAATAAATAAATGTCCTGTTGCCATTTTAATTTTGTTATTTTGTCGTGATTGGCCTCTGTTATTGTAGTTGTTATATGGACGTGACTGCCCGCCCTGGTTATTGTTATTGCATTGACGTGATGCTCTTGAATCAGAAAAAGAATTATTTTGATCGACGAACCCCGATCGGTAAAATTATTAACCTGCCTGTTTTGACCATAGGACTTGTGGTTCTGATTTGAATTATTTTGAGACCTACCTATTTCACCAAAATGAGTATTAGATCCTAACCGTTGATGATTCATTTCAACAATGATTTTGAAAGCATCGGTCAAGGACTTAGGATTCCGACTTAGTATAATAGACTTTGTTGGTTCAGTTAAATTATTTTTAAATGCTTGAAAAGCAATCCTGTTATTTGATTCAACAATCGCACTTATATCACTGTTATTGTTTTCAAGAAAATAAACACCGTTAATTCTACTAAGCAAATTATTTATCCTATGATAATAATCTTCAATGTTTGTTGAAACTCTTGTTGTTCGAATACTATCTAATAATTTTTCCACAGACAACCTCTCACCAAAATTATTTATCAAAATTGTTTTAATTTCAGATCAGTTATTTTGTCTACCATGTCTTTGTAGTTGACACTTGCCCTTTCCTACTACTTTGTCCTTTATGTATCCTAAGAGAAGGTTCTTTGAAGAATCTTCAAATGATTCTATTGTTGACATAAGAGAATCTACCCTGTCCAGGAAATATAATAAATTTTTATTGTTACCATCAAATTCAGGAATCTTAGTAATTAATTCTAAAGTTAACTTAAATTTATCCACAGGATCTATGAATGCCATCGTTCAGGTTTCCAAAATTAAAGTTGGGACTAGGTAAAGGTACTAGCTCGTAAATTTTTCAACTGCAATTATTCCACTTTCCTTCCTTGTGAGCTGCTTTCAATTAAGGCGGTTACAGATGATTCACTTCAAATTGTTTTACTTTTTATTTATATTTTTTTTTATGTTTTATACCTAATTGTTTTTTTTGTCTTTTTTTTCTGTTCGTATTGATTTTGATTTTGATTTTTTTTTTCAAAGATGATAACACATTTGTTTTTATGTTTCTTATGCAGTAGAAGCGTTTTATTTAGTTGGGTGCTGGAATTTTTGTTAAGTACAGTTTTTCCTGTTCTTCACTTTTATTTTTTTATTGTTTTATGTTTACGCTTTTGTATGATTTTATTTTACTTAAATTTTTTTTCAGAACTTACTATTTGAATTATAGTTTCTATTTAAGGGATTTTCAAAAAGATTTCCACAGCGTAACTTTAATAATATGTGCACGTGATTTATTATTTTTTGGGATGTTTTTTTTATAATTATTCCTCGCACCGAACTTTTTTTTCCCGACTGCGCCAATTATATGTGTTTTATTTAAACACAGGAAAACACACTTTGTTTCTTAACAATAGTTTGTTTGTATAACATTAAGTTGTCTATTAGATTTAATTGGTTTTTAAATTTCACAAGGTAACTTGATTTTAGTGTAACAACGTGTTAATAGGACGGGATACAGAAATAGACAGACTGACTAATTATGATTTGGGTGACCACTCTAAACGAAGCTGAATATAGCTTAACAAAACAACTGGACTCAAAGCTTCACTTAATCCCTAAGCGTTATTTAGTTGCTAGGCAAGACGACCAATCATGATCTCCAGCTTTATCTTTGCAGAAGATGAAGTTTGGAGAGATTTAAAAGACTAAGTATAAGCACACTTGTTTTTGCTGGACAAAAACGAGTGTGGTGAAAGCTTAGATTTATAGTGTACTAGGGAGATAATGGAGCACTTTCATTATGTAACAATATGGAAGCTTAGTATATGAAAACATATACAAGGATAGATGCAAATAGAATGAAATTAACTGTCTCCCTTATTCTGCTGGCTGATTATGGGAATGGAAATAATATTTTTCTCTCGGTCCCCGATACTACCGCCAACGACGGCGGCGTCCGGTCGCGCAAAAAATGTCTGCCCATGAGAGTACTATAGTTTTCATATACAAAGGTTGTGCTATCCAAAAAATTAAACTATGAAAGTATATCCCACAACCAATTTATCACTGAAAATCCAATCCCACAACCAATGTTGAAATGAAAAAATACAGATGGTGCTAGAAATCCAACCACAGATAATTATTCCCAATGAAGGCGATAAGACAGTACATTTTGTAAGAAAGGGTAACACCAACAAATGTAAAAAATTTGACTGCCGCAATTGTGGTAAAAACCATGAAATCCGCAAATGTTCCGCCTACAATTATGTTTGCAAGAAGTGCAATAAGAAAAATCATTTTAAAAAATTTTGCAGAGGCAAAACTGTGAAAAACCACCACAAAAGTAGTGACACATTGCCCAAGGAAATTAATATCTGTGAAGAATACGAAGATGACGACGATTCACTTTTCATTGGTGCAGTTTCCGAAAACGTCAACCAGCAAACCGACAACTTCACTGAAAAACTATTCATAGAAGGTAAGCCATTCATGATAAAACTGGACACGGGTGCCCAGTGTAACGTGCTGCCCAAACGTGTAATCGAAACCATCAATTTTAACCTCAAACCGAGTAGTGTAAAGCACCTCGTCTCATTCAGTAATTACCGAATGAAGGTACTCGGCGAAGCACTTATACCGTGCTCAATAGCAGGCCAACTATGCAAAATATCTTTTAAAGTCGTAGCCAAAGACATCAAACCCATTCTCGGAGCCAATGCTTGCGAAAAACTAGGACTTGTCACCAGAGTCAACCAAGTTAAAATAGATGACAGCATTTTTGAAGGTTTAGGTTGTCTCAAAGACTACGAATACGACATTGACCTAGTAGAAAATCCTTCATTCGTAATTACACCGCCAAGACGAATTCCATTTGAAATTCGTGACGATGTTAAAGAGGAACTCGATAGAATGGTCAAATTAGGAGTCATCGAGCCCATGAGAGAAGCTGCTCTCTCCGTGTCGCCTATGGTTGTGGTTCGAAAAAACAACAAAATTAGAATTTGAATAGATCCCACATTCGTCAACAAAAATATATTGCGCCGTCATCACCCTATGCAAACAATCGAAGAAATATCAGCTCAAATCAACGGTTCCAAACTATTCACCTTGTTAGACTGCAAACGTGGATTCTGGCAAATCCGAGTCTCCGATAGAACCAAGAAAATACTTACATACGTTTTCAACACCTTGGGCAGATATGCCTGCAAAAGATTACCTTTAGGTATATCTGCCGCCCCTGAAGTCTTTCAAAGCATTATGGAGTCCCTGTTATCACATTTACCTAATGTAAAAATTTCAATTGATGATATTTTAATTTATTCTAGATCTAGGGAAGACCTACGAAAAACCACAACCGAGGTGATCAAAATCTTGACCGATAAGGGCCTTACTCTCAACAAATCAAAATGTGTGTTTGAGCAGCCAAAGGTCAAATACTTAGGCCACATCATAAGCGAGCACGGAATGACAGCTGATCCAGATAAGACGGAGGCAATCAAACGACTTAAGTCACAAATAAACAGAAAAGAACTACAGAGAGTTCTCGGCAAATTCACTTATCTGAGTAAGTTCATCCCAAATTTTTCTTCATTAACTACTAAATTACGCGCGCTACTGGAAAAATCGACTCCATGGGAATCGAACGATGTCCATGAGCAAGCTTACATAAAGCTTAAATCCGCTATTTGTAACACTCCCGTCTTAAAACTATATGACGTCAATGATGACGTAAAGCTACAAGCTGATGCTAGCTCGACCGCGTTAGGTGCAGTTTTAATGCAAAAGGAACAACCAATCGCGTATGCATCAAAATCCCTCACAGATTGCCAGAAAAAATACTCCCAATTGGAGAAAGAGGCTCTAGCGATTAAATTCGGCTGCGAAAAATTTCATCAATACGTCTGGGGCAAGAAATTGGTCGTTGAATCCGACCACAAACCACTAGAAACTATTTTCAAAAAACCTCTTCACTCTTCCCAAGCCCGTCTTCAATGAATTCGCTTAAGTCTTTTGACATACGATCTCGAAGTCGTATACAAACAAGGCAAACAGATGTTCTTCGCTGACCCCCTAAGCCGAGACAGCACGAACGTTTCACAGCCAGATGAAAAAGATTCAGAGTTACAGGTTCAAGTTGTTTTGTCCATATCAGACAAAGAACTAGAAAAGCTTCTCCAATTAACTAAATCTTATGAAACCTGCAAACAACTGAGCGAATTAATAATTAACGGATGGCCACGTGACGTTGACCATCTCCCATCAAGTCTGAAAAGCTATTGGAACTTCAGAGAGGAACTCTCTATTTACGATGGCATTATATACAAAGCACACAAAACTCTTATACCTTCAGCTATGAGAGCTGATGTTCTTAAGTACATACACAGCGGGCACTTTAATTACATTAAATGTGTACGAAGAGCAACAAATTTTGTTTTCTGGCCACAAATGAATCGCGACATCAAAGACTACATTCAAAAATGCGCTGCTTGTCAAGTCTTCCAAGGAAACAATAACAACATATGTCTTGGCGAGAAAGAAATACCCAACTACCCCTTTGAAATTGTTGCATCGGACCTATTCCAGTTTAAAGATAACGACTATGTTGTAGTAACAGACAGTTACTCAGGTTTTATCAAATTCGATAAACTGAAAGAACCAACAGCTAGAAGTGTGATAACATTTCTAAAAAACATTTTCGCATTAAACGGAATTCCAAGGGTTTTAGAGACTGACAATGGACCTCAGTACTCTTGCAGCGAATTCAAAAAATTTTCCTCCGACTGGAAATTTGACCATGTCACTAGTTCTCCTTATCATCCTAGGGGAAATGGATTGGCAGAGAAAGCAGTCCAAACATCCAAAGCAATTTTTAAAAAATGCACTTACGACAACTCAGACTATCAACTAGGTATTCTTAATTTTATGAATACCCCCAGAGGTGACCTTGGAAGTCCAGCTCAACGTCTATACTCAAGGAATCTGAGATCCCTTGTTCCAACAACTTTGTCGTCACTTGTAACACAACAACCTCACCACAACATCAGTAAAGAGTTACAAGAGGAACGTTTAAAACAAGCACAATATTCAAACAGAGGAGCGAGAGAATGTCCACAACTCATTGCAGGTCAACGAGTCGTAACTCGTAACAAAAACGAATTCCAAGAGCGAGTGGAAACCAGCTGTAATAGAGAGCAGTGTTCATCCGCGTTCATACATTCTCAGAGACAAATATCGCAGAAACTTCAGTCACATCAAACCAAGAGAAGCCATTATACAAACACCTTCAACCTCGACCGCAAGTTTGAATAACGATGAAGATATCCCACAGCTAGTCCCAAGCATGTCGCATGACTCCTTAAATCAAATAATACAAATAATGAATTCTCAAATTTAACTAATGTTTCTAATGTTTCATCAGGTATCCCTGCATCATCAACTATGTCAACATCATCAACCGTCACTACGAGATCAGGAAGAGTTTCCAAGCCACCAGATCGTTTAAAGTACTACCATCAGAGATGACCGGATGCTTTAAGAAGGGAGATGCAATGTAGACTACCCCACAGGTCTAACATCTACTCCAACTTGTCAAACTAAACAGCATTATGACGTTTAGCCACATGCTCATTCTCTTTCTTTAACCTCAACGCACTTTGCAAATTATCTTAATCGAATCATAAATGAATAAAAGCATAAAAACTCAAAGTAAATTAATGTCTATTATTTACACAGAGGAGAGGGGATAGGACACCACCTTGTGGCGTACCTCTGCTGACACCCCTTTGTGCAGTAAAATCGCCCAGTTTTGAATTGATAATCCTGCTTATCAGCATCTGATTAATCAATTTGCTGATCGCCTTATCTACCTTCAGAGATGTCAATACACGTGCAATTGCAGATGCGTCGACATTGTTAAATGCACCTTCTATATCTAAGAAGGCAACTAAGGTGTACTCTTTATGATGGAGGGAATATTCGATTGTACGTACTATACTGTGTAGAGCCGTTTCAACTGATTTCCCTTTGTTGTAGGCGTCTTGAGACTTTGAAAGGAGGGACTTATCAATACTTGCCCTTAAGTGGATATCGATCAAACGTTCAAAAGTTTTGAGAAGGAATGATGATAAGCTGATAGGTCTTAGGTCTTTAGGGTTAACGTGGCTGGATTTTCCAGCTTTTGGAATATAAAAAAAAGTGAGCCGTCATGGGACGCCTGGCAGATGTGAAACATTGTGTCTGTACAAGTAATATGCATAAAAGATAATGGCCCAAAATTTTAGACGATTTAGTACGATGTTAAATCATTTTTAGTATGATACTAGGTTAAAAAAAGGATTTTGATAATTTTAAACGAGTTTAGTATCGTACTATCTTCTTAACATTTTACTAAAGTTAAAATCACCAAATAGCTACTTTATCTTTTTAGTATCGTACTAAATCTGTATGACATATGTCATTTTTCTCGGGTGTCATATTGAATCCCCAAAAAAAAGAATCCCCACGGGATAATATCCCCAAACAAATTTAATCTATTTTGATAATATCCCCAGAGACATAAGACAAATGGACAAAATCCCCAACTAAATAATTTATTTTGCCAAAATCCCCACGAAATCTCCAAATCCCCAGTATCCGTGCATATCTTCATTTATGCATGCAGTTTTTAGAAAAACTCTTATGAAATTCTCTTATTGTGATATTTATAAATGATAATGATAAACAGTTTCTAAACAAAAAATCACTATGAAGGCATGCACTTCTCAGTCTGACTTTAGTATTGATAGAGAATCATTGTATTCGTAGTGCTTGTTTAGTGCTGTCTAAGCGTTGTTTTGTAGTGTCGAGTATTTCTTTAATTTTAAAATAAAAATTGAAATGGATGATGTTATTGTTTCCAAATCTTTGGCTTGCATTTCATGCAATATAAATGAAATTTAATGTATTCACTACTTGAACATAATTGTTTTGGGGATATTCACTTGGGGATTTTCGCCCTGGGTATTTTCTCTTTGGGAATTTTGCTGGGATTATGGATTTGGGGATTTTCCTTTGGGGATTATATCTTGGGGGATATTATCACCAACCCATTTTTCTCAAATGTGACAAAAGGCGCAAAATTTTAGACGATTTAGTACAATGTTAAATCATTTTTAGTATGATATTAAGGTATGTTTGCTTTGTTTGCTCCACAATCCGTCATTATTTAGATGTGTTCATGTTTTTTTTTTAATAAAATGGTTTTAGCATGATACTAGTTAGCAAAACAATAAAAAGTGTTTAAAATTAGTGAAAAGTTAGTAGATTACTATGTATATAGTAAATTGTTAACTAGTATCGTGCTAAGGCCTTAATAATAGGTTGTTTAAAATTTTGCGCTAATATATTTACAGGAATTAAATATAGCCTAATGAAAAAATGAGGGGAGAGTACGATAACTTTGGCGACAAAGTTTAATGACGGATTTGTATAGAACAGCTAAAAACAAGCATTTTTTACTATGGGAGGGGGGGGGGGTGTGTGGGGTATATCTCCCCCGTTTAGGCGGTAGGGGCAATTTAAAAAATATGTACATTAAATGGAAAAAAAATTATTAAAAAATAACGGTAATACTTACAATTAAGTATTATACCTTTTTTTAAAGCCAACATTTTTGTCTATTAGCTTGTTTTTAAATCAAGTCAAAACTATGCATAGTTTTTGGAAAAAATTGTTTTAAACTAAAAATGTATGCAAACAAAATTTAAAAAAAAGGTTTAAAGTGTAGTTTTTCAAAACTTTCAAATTATTTACTGTTTTTTTTTAGAATTCATTGCTCTTATTTGTTTTTGATCAAAAACTGAAAACTAGATGACTTTATGTCTTCTAGTTCTTGAGAAAATTGAAAATTACCAAAATAAATATTTTAATTAAATTGCTTTTTCCTTGCTTAAGTATTAACGTAGTCTTATTTTGATAGTAATAATCGAATATGGATTAAGATACACCTAGGGTAAATTAATTTTTCTTAAATCCAGCTTATTTAAATGCAAAAGAAACTTTGCATGCACCCCATCTTGCACCCACCGAACCGTGCCCCCTCCCCCCCTTGCACGCACTCCAACTTGCACCCACCCCAAATCCTATAGTGTTCCCAAGCAGGGGGGTTGCAGGGGGCAGCATGCCCCCTTACAGATCCCACTGTTGCATACACCCAAATTCGCACACACATTACTGTTGCATACACCCAAACTCGCACCCACCATTGTTACTATCAAAATAAGACCACTCAAGCAAAAAAAAAAAAGAATTAAATTAAAATAGTAGTTGTGGTTATTTTTAATTTGCATGCACCCCATCTTTCACCCACCGAACCGTGCCCACTCCCCCCCTTGCACGCACACCAACTTGCACCCACCCCAAATCCTATAGTGTTCCCAAGCAGGGGGGTTGCAGGGGGCAGCATGCCACCCCTTACAGATCCCACTGTTGCATACACCCAAATTCGCACACACATTACTGTTGCATACACCCAAACTCGCACTGTTACTATCAAAATAAGACCACTCAAGCAAAAAAAAAAGAATTAAATTAAAATAGTAGTTGTGGTTATTTTTAATTTTCTCAAAAACTAAAAGACATAAAATCATCTAGTTTTCAGTTTTTGATCAAAAACAAATAAGAGCAATAAATTCTGAAATAAAAACAATGGTAGATAATCTTGAAGTATTGAAAAATTACACTTTAAACCTTTTTTTTAACTTTTTTTACTCAAATTTTGAGTTTAAAATTAATTTTTTCAAAAACTACGCACAGTTTTGACTTAAATTAAAAACTGGCTAATAAAACAGAATGTTGGCTTTAAAAAAATCTATAAAACTTAATTGTAAGTATCACCGTTATTTTTTAATTATTTTTTTCCATTTTAAATAATAATTTTTTTAAATTGCCCCTACCGCCTGAACGGGGGGAGATAGACCCCCCCTCCCATAGTAAAAAATGCTTGTATTAAGCCTCTCTACCAAAAACCGTTATTATTTCTTGGCGCCAAAGTTATCGTACTCGTGCCAAAAATGAAGTATTACGAATTTCTTACAGAAAATGGTAACTTTATTTAATAAACATTTATTTACATGTGATAAAAATTTTATATTAATATCAAGTGGCCACAATTTAAATATTTTCATCTGTGACTTCAGTAATAGTTATATTCGATGTTTCCTTTGCCGGTATTACTGTGACGATTGGTCGATGATAACTAAAGTACGTTACAAAAGTATTGGATGAAACATTATCAAGATATCTCACAAATACAGCATCTATTGTTGTTCCATATTTGGTAGTAGATTCTCTTGGATTGTTGTTGATTTGCAATTGAAATTCCATGTCACTAGTTCTCCTTATCATCCTAGGGGAAATGGATTGGCAGAGAAAGCAGTCCAAACATCCAAAGCAATTTTTAAAAAATGCACTTACGACAACTCAGACTATCAACTAGGTATTCTTAATTTTATGAATACCCCCAGAGGTGACCTTGGAAGTCCAGCTCAACGTCTATACCCAAGGAATCTGAGATCCCTTGTTCCAACAACTTTGTCGTCACTTGTAACACAACAACCTCACCACAACATCAGTAAAGAGTTACAAGAGGAACGTTTAAAACAAGCACAATATTCAAACAGAGGAGCGAGAGAATGTCCACAACTCATTGCAGGTCAACGAGTCGTAACTCGTAACAAAAACGAATTCCAAGAGCGAGTGGAAACCAGCTGTAATAGAGAGCAGTGTTCATCCGCGTTCATACATTCTCAGAGACAAATATCGCAGAAACTTCAGTCACATCAAACCAAGAGAAGCCATTATACAAACACCTTCAACCTCGACCGCAAGTTTGAATAACGATGAAGATATCCCACAGCTAGTCCCAAGCATGTCGCATGACTCCTTAAATCAAATAATACAAATAATGAATTCTCAAATTTAACTAATGTTTCTAATGTTTCATCAGGTATCCCTGCATCATCAACTATGTCAACATCATCAACCGTCACTACGAGATCAGGAAGAGTTTCCAAGCCACCAGATCGTTTAAAGTACTACCATCAGAGATGACCGGATGCTTTAAGAAGGGAGATGCAATGTAGACTACCCCACAGGTCTAACATCTACTCCAACTTGTCAAACTAAACAGCATTATGACGTTTAGCCACATGCTCATTCTCTTTCTTTAACCTCAACGCACTTTGCAAATTATCTTAATCGAATCATAAATGAATAAAAGCATAAAAACTCAAAGTAAATTAATGTCTATTATTTACACAGAGGAGAGGGGATAGGACTTCACCTTGTGGCGTACCTCTGCTGACACCCCTTTGTGCAGTAAAATCGCCCAGTTTTGAATTGATAATCCTGCTTATCAGCATCTGATTAATCAATTTGCTGATCGCCTTATCTACCTTCAGAGATGTCAATACACGTGCAATTGCAGATGCGTCGACATTGTTAAATGCACCTTCTATATCTAAGAAGGCAACTAAGGTGTACTCTTTATGATGGAGGGAATATTCGATTGTACGTACTATACTGTGTAGAGCCGTTTCAACTGATTTCCCTTTGTTGTAGGCGTCTTGAGACTTTGAAAGGAGGGACTTATCAATACTTGCCCTTAAGTGGATATCGATCAAACGTTCAAAAGTTTTGAGAAGGAATGATGATAAGCTGATAGGTCTTAGGTCTTTAGGGTTAACGTGGCTGGATTTTCCAGCTTTTGGAATATAAAAAAAAGTGAGCCGTCATGGGACGCCTGGCAGATGTAAAACATTGTGTCTGTACAAGTAATATGCATAAAAGATAATGGCCC
The DNA here is from genome assembly GCA_920104205.1 of Eupeodes latifasciatus. Taxonomy (NCBI): domain Eukaryota; kingdom Metazoa; phylum Arthropoda; class Insecta; order Diptera; family Syrphidae; genus Eupeodes; species Eupeodes latifasciatus. The sequence goes on from OV049927.1 coordinate 25,000,487, forward strand.
AAAATTTTAGACGATTTAGTACGATGTTAAATCATTTTTAGTATGATACTAGGTTAAAAAAAGGATTTTGATAATTTTAAACGAGTTTAGTATCGTACTATCTTCTTAACATTTTACTAAAGTTAAAATCACCAAATAGCTACTTTATCTTTTTAGTATCGTACTAAATCTGTATGACATATGTCATTTTTCTCGGGTGTCATATTGAATCCCCAAAAAAAAGAATCCCCACGGGATAATATCCCCAAACAAATTTAATCTATTTTGATAATATCCCCAGAGACATAAGACAAATGGACAAAATCCCCAACTAAATAATTTATTTTGCCAAAATCCCCACGAAATCTCCAAATCCCCAGTATCCGTGCATATCTTCATTTATGCATGCAGTTTTTAGAAAAACTCTTATGAAATTCTCTTATTGTGATATTTATAAATGATAATGATAAACAGTTTCTAAACAAAAAATCACTATGAAGGCATGCACTTCTCAGTCTGACTTTAGTATTGATAGAGAATCATTGTATTCGTAGTGCTTGTTTAGTGCTGTCTAAGCGTTGTTTTGTAGTGTCGAGTATTTCTTTAATTTTAAAATAAAAATTTAAATGGATGATGTTATTGTTTCCAAATCTTTGGCTTGCATTTCATGCAATATAAATGAAATTTAATATATTCACTACTTGAACATAATTGTTTTGGGGATATTCACTTGGGGATTTTCGCCCTGGGTATTTTCTCTTTGGGAATTTTGCTGCTGGGGATTTCGTTTTGGGGATTATGGATTTGGGGATTTTCCTTTGGGGATTATGTCTTGGGGGATATTATCACCAACCCATTTTTCTCAAATGTGACAAAAGGCGCAAAATTTTAGACGATTTAGTACAATGTTAAATCATTTTTAGTATGATATTAAGGTATGTTTGTTTTGTTTGCTCCACAATCCGTCATTATTTAGATGTGTTCATGTTTTTTTTTTAATAAAATGGTTTTAGCATGATACTAGTTAGCAAAACAATAAAAAGTGTTTAAAATTAGTGAAAAGTTAGTAGATTACTATGTATATAGTAAATTGTTAACTAGTATCGTGCTAAGGCCTTAATAATAGGTTGTTTAAAATTTTGCGCTAATATATTTACAGGAATTAAATATAGCCTAATGAAAAAATGAGGGGAGAGTACGATAACTTTGGCGACAAAGTTTAATGACGGATTTGTATAGAACAGCTAAAAACAAGCATTTTTTACTATGGGAGGGGGGGTGTGTGTGGGGTATATCTCCCCCCGTTTAGGCGGTAGGGGCAATTTAAAAAATATGTACATTAAATGGAAAAAAAATTATTAAAAAATAACGGTAATACTTACAATTAAGTATTATACCTTTTTTTAAAGCCAACATTTTTGTCTATTAGCTTGTTTTTAAATCAAGTCAAAACTATGCATAGTTTTTGGAAAAAATTGTTTTAAACTAAAAATTTATGCAAACAAAATTTAAAAAAAAGGTTTAAAGTGTAGTTTTTCAAAACTTTCAAATTATTTACTGTTTTTTTTTTAGAATTCATTGCTCTTATTTGTTTTTGATCAAAAACTGAAAACTAGATGACTTTATGTCTTCTAGTTCTTGAGAAAATTGAAAATTACCAAAATAAATATTTTAATTAAATTGCTTTTTCCTTGCTTAAGTATTAACGTAGTCTTATTTTGATAGTAATAATCGAATATGGATTAAGATACACCTAGGGTAAATTAATTTTTCTTAAATCCAGCTTATTTAAATGCAAAAGAAACTTTGCATGCACCCCATCTTGCACCCACCGAACCGTGCCCCCTCTCCCCCTTGCACGCACTCCAACTTGCACCCACCCCAAATCCTATAGTGTTCCCAAGCAGGGGGGTTGCAGGGGGCAGCATGCCCCCCTTACAGATCCCACTGTTGCATACACCCAAATTCGCACACACATTACTGTTGCATACACCCAAACTCGCACCCACCATTGTTACTATCAAAATAAGACCACTCAAGCAAAAAAAAAAGAATTAAATTAAAATAGTAGTTGTGGTTATTTTTAATTTGCATGCACCCAATCTTGCACCCACCGAACCGTGCGCACTCCCCCCCTTGCACGCACACCAACTTGCACCCACCCCAAATCCTATAGTGTTCCCAAGCAGGGGGGTTGCAGGGGGGCAGCATGCCACCCCTTACAGATCCCACTGTTGCATACACCCAAATTCGCACACACATTACTGTTGCATACACCCAAACTCGCACTGTTACTATCAAAATAAGACCACTCAAGCAAAAAAAAAAGAATTAAATTAAAATAGTAGTTGTGGTTATTTTTAATTTTCTCAAAAACTAAAAGACATAAAATCATCTAGTTTTCAGTTTTTGATCAAAAACAAATAAGAGCAATAAATTCTGAAATAAAAACAATGGTAGATAATCTTGAAGTATTGAAAAATTACACTTTAAACCTTTTTTTTAACTTTTTTTACTCAAATTTTGAGTTTAAAATTAATTTTTTCAAAAACTACGCACAGTTTTGACTTAAATTAAAAACTGGCTAATAAAACAGAATGTTGGCTTTAAAAAAATCTATAAAACTTAATTGTAAGTAACACCGTTATTTTTTAATTATTTTTTTCCATTTTAAATAATAATTTTTTTAAATTGCCCCTACCGCCTGAACGGGGGGAGATAGACCCCCCTCCCATAGTAAAAAATGCTTGTATTAAGCCTCTCTACCAAAAACCGTTATTATTTCTTGGCGCCAAAGTTATCGTACTCGTGCCAAAAATGAAGTATTACGAATTTCTTACAGAAAATGGTAACTTTATTTAATAAACATTTATTTACATGTGATAAAAATTTTATATTAATATCAAGTGGCCACAATTTAAATATTTTCATCTGTGACTTCAGTAATAGGTATATTCGATGTTTCCTTTGCCGGTATTACTGTGACGATTGGTCGATGATAACTAAAGTACGTTACAAAAGTATTGGATGAAACATTATCAAGATATCTCACAAATACAGCATCTATTGTTGTTCCATATTTGGTAGTAGATTCTCTTGGATTGTTGTTGATTTGCAATTGAAATTCTTTTTGAAGAAATGTCATTAATGGCATTAATTCAGCTTTTGCAAAATTTACATTAAAATCTCCAGCTAAAATTAATGGTAGCTTATGTTTATTCGTTTTAAAAATTATTGAACCTCTTTGACTATAAGTAAATAACCTTCCATGTAAAAATGAAATTATATGATCCATTTTGTTATTAGGTGAAATGTATACTAAAATCATAATTAATTCACTTCCGTCCTCTAGTTTAACATGTGAAGCACACATATCACCAATAGATGTAGATCACCTACCAATTGATATCTATCTACAAAATAAAATCTTTAAAGCTCAAACAAATCTAATGTTCAAATATTGAAGAAAAACTTGATGCCAAATAAAAGCAAAATACCCACTCGCCAAAATATACATAACTATAACCAAACGTATAACTACCCCTATATTCTTCTTCTTCACAAAGATCTGCACGACAAAAATTGCATCGTAGCTTTGCATACATAATACAAACCATGGTTCATATACAAGGATCGCACCCAAGGAGAAGCAGAATTATACATAAAACAAAAATCGGTACAAGATCCTGAACAGCTGATGTAAGCATACAAAAATTTCATTCATCCCCTTATTAGACACAATATTGAGACATTGCCGTTTTCCATAAAAAAGTGCATTGATATAAAGAAAATACAAAAACAAATTCATCGACCTTCATATGGAAGCTTTGTATATGAAAACATATACAAGGATAGACTCAAATAGAATGAAGGAAAATGTGTTGACTTTTTGGCTGCAAAATTAACTGTCTCCCTTATTCTGCTGGCTGCTTATGGGAATGGAAATAATATTTTTCTCTCGCTCCCCCGAAATGTCTCACTTTTCGATACTACCGCCAACGAGACGGCGGGCGGCGCGCCTAAAAATTTCTGCTCATTAGAGTACTATGGTTTTCATATACAAAGCTATAGTTTTTACATATATACAAAGACCGTACACTCTACTACATTTAAAATATATATATAGGTTATAACCACAGAAAGTACACAAATAATTTTTTAAACTCAATTTTTATTTGTAAACAAAAGAAATAGCATCAAATTCATATTCAACTATTGAACATTCATTTGATACCATTTCCTGTTATTGTCATTAAGAAAAATCATAAAGAGAAATAAAATGCTGACAAAGTGTTTGTCACGAAAAACAAAAAAATTAATAGATAAGACGATGACAAAGAGGTTGTCGCGAAACACACTGGCCATCTGCGATAGCTTAGTTAGTTCTTAAATTACTCAGTTCGAATAAAGAGCTCTGCTCTTTAAAATAATTTTTAAAAACGTCTTTTATTAAATTCAACATAAAATTGGCGCAGTCGGTAGGATACGCATAATATAATATGTGTATCCCTCGTAAATAAAAACCTACTAAAAGTTTATTAAATTACGGTCAACCCATGAAAGGGAATATAAGAATCGTATTTATAAAATTTGTTGTGATTATATTCGTATAAGACTCCACGCAAAAGAGCACACGAAAAAAAATCTATACACGGTTTATTCAAAGTGTATCCCTGCTACCCATCGTTCAAGTGTGTGGTATAAAGTGAAAATTAAAATTCAATTTTTTACAAAAAAGAAAGAAAATTATTTTAATAATTTATACCTACCCATATAAAAAGTGAATATCTAAAATTCTATGAAAAAGAAACCTTTAGAATTAACTTAATTGGACCACTTACGGTATTGCAAAAATAAATTCAGTGAAGAATAAATTCTTTAATGCACATAAAGATTACTTCAGTGAATAATAAAGTTATTAGAACACTATCCAAAATTCTAAAAACATCAACAATTAATTCAGTGACTCACCCACGCGAAAAGAGTAATGTTACGCAATCCATAGAGGAGAATTAATTTAAAATAAAAAATCCAAGTGAAAAAAAAAACAAAAACAAAACAAAACAAATAATAAAACTAATATAAAAGAACAATGCTGTAAAATCAACCGATGAGCTTCATCAAAAAATTAAGAAAGGCAAGGAACAAAAAACCAACACCCTACTCTGGACACACGGATGAATCATCAGACGAAGAATACCTAAACCAGAGAATAAATAAAAACGATAGTAAGAATAATTTAAGTTATATTATAGAACCAAATTTTAAATTTACAAGTGAAAATATTACAAATAGTTTGTCAGAAAAAACAAATTGCAAAATGTCTCTAACGCTAACTCTTGACCCATTAAAACATACATATATAAAAGTTGAACACTTTTGACGGACGTAGAGAGGACTTATACACATTTATAGTAAACATAGACGGCATTCAACCGACATTAGAAAAATATGACGACCAGAGTCAACAAATGTGCATAAATATTTTAAAATCTAAACTAATTGGTAAAGCCAAAAGGTGCATAGAGATTCATGCCCACCTAACTAGATGGACGGACATAAAAGCACTATTAATTTAAAATTTTGGAGGGTTTAAAAATTCTTTCCAGCTATATGACGAATTAAGACAAATTCCGTAGAAAGGAAGCGTAACGAACTTTTATAACGACATCCAAAGGGCATTGTGTGAACTAAATCAAAAAACTGTTCAAGAAGGGAAACAATCTGAATCCCTCACAATACGGAAACAGCCCTAAACATATTTAAAGAACGTTTACCTGTTCATATGAGAACAGTTTTATTTGCTTTAAAACCACAAAGTTTACAAGCAGCTTTACACGAGCTAACACAGGCAGGTTTTATAGACGATAAATCCGAATTGACTCTTAAAAAATTATTAGACACTCCTAAACTTACAACTTATCCAAATCAAAGACCACAAAATAACTTCAAACATTACCAAAATCAAAACAATTTCATTCCCAAAATTCCAATACATATTAAACCCCCATTTAATCATAATCCTAATCCAAATTACAAAGGTAACAATTATATCCCAAACTAAAAACCTACCAGTAGGCAATATAAACCTATGGAAGTTGACCCAACTTCTAGTCAATTAAAGAGGATTCAAAGTAATTATAATGAAAGTGATAAAAATAACACGGTTTTTCCGAATGTATCCTCGGAAACTTATCAACACAACAAGACAACAAACTCCCCTTTATTAGGTTACACAAAAATAATGAAACGTTAAGACTATTAATTGACACAGGAGCCACTAATAGTCTAATAAACAAAGAAAAAGCTCCAGAAATCTACATTCATAATCATACACGAAAATACCCATTAGAGATCAAAACAGTAGGTACATCTATATTTATAAACAAGGAATTAGTTATACCAAAAGAAAAATTTGCACTCAAATCTCGCGTAGATTGCATTTTTCAAATCCACAACTTTAATGTCAATTTCGATGGGTTAATTGGAAACAATATATTATTTCCAAATAATGCCAGTATTGATTTTAAAAACAAAATACTAAAACTAAATGAACAAATTATTCCACTGTTCTTTTCTGTGGAAGATGAACAGGAATATCAAAAAGAAATAAATCATTTAAACAATTTGATTCCGCCAGACACATTTACTTTCGAAAATTTGGAAAGTCAAAGAATCTCACATCTAAACGATGAGGAACATAGAAGTTTATTTAATTTATTGAAAAAACATCAAAAGGTTTTTTTACCAAAAAGGAGATGATTTAAGTTTTACCAATCATGTAAAACATAAAATTCCCACAAAAAATGAAGAACCAATCTTCACACGGATATATAGATATCCCGAAATCCACAAAAAAGAAGTGGACAAACAAATCAAAGATCTGTTAGATCAAAAAATTATTAAACCAAGTACTTCACCTTACAATGCTCCAATCTGGATTGTGCCCAAAAAAGAGGACAAGTTAGGAAACAAAGAATGAAGGATAGTCATCGACTATCGGAAATTAAATAATGTAACAAAAGAGGATAAATTCCCTATTCCTCTTATTGATGATATATTAGATAAATTAGGAAAAGCAAACTATTTTTCCACACTAGATTTAACAAAAGGCTTCCACCAAATCGAAATTAACCCCGAAGATAAAGAAAAAACAGCCTTTTCAACACTATCAGGACACTACGAATGGCTAAGAATGCCATTTGGTCTTAAAAATGCCCCCGCCACATTCCAACAAATGATGAACGAGGTCTTAAAGGAATATGTAGGAAAAATCTGTTATGTTTACCTCGACGACATAATAGTATTCTCAACTTCATTGGAAGAACATATAAATTCACTAAATAAAATCTTCACCAAATTACAGTCTGTAAATTTAAAGGTATCCCTAAATAAATGCGATTTTATGAAAAAAGAAAGTGAATTCTTAGGTCATATAATTACCCCAGACGGAATTAAACCTAATCCCAAAAAAATAAACACAATACAAAATTTTCCCATACCAAAAACCATTAAGGAAATCCAATCTTTTCTAGGCCTAACAGGATACTACAGAAAGTTCATCCATGATTACGCGAAAATCATAAAACCACTAACTCTCTGTTTAGGAAAGGATAAACAAATAAATATAAACAATAAAGAATATAAAGAATCATTCGAAAAATTAAAATTAGCTATGTCAGACGACTTATTAAACAGACATCCTGACTTTAATAAAGAATTTATATTAACCACAGATGCATCCAATTTTGCAATTGGAGCTGTACTGAGTCAATCACATGGACCATTATGCTTCACGTCCAGAACTTTAAACAAACATGAATCCAATTATTCAGTTATAGAAAAAGAACTTTTAGCCATTGTTTGGGCAACCAAACAATTCCGCCGTTAGCTATACGGTAGACACTTTAAAATACAAACTGATCATCGACCATTAGCATGGTTGCATAACTTAAAAAAACCCAACTCTAAACTTCAAAGATGGAAGATAAAATTGGAGGAATACGATTTTCAAATCGAACACATCGCAGGAAAAGAAAATAAGGTAGCCGACGCGCTATCAAGAATAAGAATAGATAAAACAAGTTCACGAGAGAAAAACAGACCTATAGTACTAAGATTAATAAAAATTTCGAAAATGTATTAAACATTTTAGAACTCGCTTCTACACAACACTCAAATGAGTCAGATAGTTCAAATCTAATTCCAATTACCGAACAAAGCTTGAATATATCTATTCGACAAATTGTCATAGAAACAGGAATACAAAATGTGGAAATCATAACCTTCCCTTTTAACAAAAGAAGAATAAAAATAATTATGACAAAATTCAAAGAATCAGATTTTGAAAAAATCATATCAGAAATTGATATAAATCATAAAAACTTTTTATATTGTGACAACGACAAATTATTTTTACAATTCCAAACTTATTGCAAAACGCACCGCAACAACCAAATTTTAATCAGAACTCATACATTCTTAGAAGATGTTTACGATTTACCTGCACTAGAAGAAATCATACATAAAAAACATAAGGAATTAAATCACGTAGGAATAGACATATTATACCTAGATTTAAAAAGAAAATATTATTACCCAAACCTTAAAACACAAATAACTAAAATCATAAATAATTGTGATATCTGCAATTTGAAAATAGAAAGAAACCCTATTAAATTACCTTTTGAAAAAAAAATGGTTGCCTGTAAAGTCGGTTTTACGGGCGAAGATTTTACGTGACAACGTCTTTTTCTCGGTAGAATATTTATTGATATGAATATAATTAAATTGCACAATAGGAACAAGGAATTGAATGAAAAAATTCTTGCTCAACACAGTTTAAATCAAGTTTTCTTATATCTGCCACTTTTTCTTAATATTTGTAATTTTAAAGAATCAATTCGAAAATCAAAACATTTATTCAGATCGAAGGTTCAAATTTTTGCTAAATAAATTTGAAATTAATGAAAATTTGTAAAATAATAATTAATTAATTAATTAATTTTAAACTAATAATTTACTTAACACTATCAACATTTATCAACAGTATGACATAACCTAAAAACTCAGTTTCTCAACTTTTGTGTCAATCTAACAATTAATCAATCAATCATAGTTTACGATAATGAAATATCAGTGTACAATTATTTACCTTTATTGTTGTAGTTGTTGTAAATGACGAATCTAAGCACTCCACATTTTCACTACAGACACAGCTGACGATACTTTAACCACACGTGTGAACTTGTATTATGACGCTTTCTTGTTTTTCCAACGCCAAGAACGTTCGACAGACAGAGACACAAGTCACACAAGCATGCGCCGATTCAATGCGCCTAATTCTCTAGTGCTGCGCGCGAGTTAATAACGATGGTTCGTTATTGGTCCAAAAAAATATAACTTAGTATTAGCTTGGTATGCTAATACTGTCTTCCATCTGCAATTCAAAATAATGATAAACTACGATTGGAGTATAAAATACACGATCAAGTGTTACTTTATTGAGTGTTGTATTTCAGAGAACCACGATGAAACTATGTTCATCGTATTTATACAATTTCTTGTATATTTACTTTTTCTTAATCTCCTAATTGTAAATAAATGCTTATCTCCTAATTGTAAATAATAGATAGCAAGAATACAATGAGTGCATTGCTTATCGCTTAATTCTAAATAAAGAAATGACTGTGATGTTTGTTGGTCACGTAGTCCATTTCTTATCGCTGTAAGGATAATATATCTTGATACTTAGGTATATATGTAATTTGAAGTAGGGGTATAGCTGTATGTTAACTCTCCTCCCTCTTAAAATTAAACGTCCTCGTTTAATATGCCTTTAGCCATTAATGCTTGTTTGTATAACTTATTATATTCTTTCTTAGCTTGTACATTTTTATAAGCTGAATATGTTTTACAAATTTTGTTTAATATTATTCCAAGTAATATAATTACTGATATAATAATACAAGTATATATTGTGGATAATATAGGATGTTCCTCTATTGGAATCGTAAATTTTCTTAATGCTTTAATATTATCAAATTTATATTTTGAATCTGTTTGTAAGATTTCTAAAATTTCAAATTCATCCTTATGTTCTAAGTCTAAATATCTTCTGATTTCCGATTTATAATTTACATATTTTTGATTATTAATTGTTACGGATGTATTAAATTGAATAAGGTTTACATCGGTAATATTTGTTTGATTATCAATATTATAATTTCCACTTAATAAAATATTACTTTCGTCAATTCTAAATAATGGTGCATTTTCTTCTTGAACAATGTTACATTGTGCTAATTTGTTATTTAGAATAGGTATAGTGCAATTGTCTTTAGGTAGTTCTTTACAAATCATAGAATCTACAAATTTATTACATTTTTCTGTTCTGGTAAATTTATTATTACATTTTGAAATTGATTTATCTAATAAGAGTTTTCCATGTCTGAATTCAATTGGGGTTAAAATAAAGTGTTTGCATTTTTTATTTATGATTGGGTATTTGTATACTACTATTATTTTGTTTATTATTTTCACGAGAAATATTTGTGAATATTCAAGTATGTCTATTATTGATACTTCGATTTTTTCTTTATTAATAATTTCTTTGATTTCACTTAGCTTGATTGCTTTTGAATTAAAATTATTATTTTTTGCTAGGTTGATAGTTTCCATTGTATTTGATAATTCATTCTGTATTTCCCTAAGCATGAATGTTTCCTTAATCGTTTGTGGATCTAAAGTTTTTAATAAGGTTTCAAAATGAGTATTTATTTGAAGTTGTTTATTATTATTTTCCGAAAGGTTATTTAAAGATTCATGGATTTCTACTAAATCGTCATGATCGGGATTTCCGTACATAAATTTAATTACGGAACCTAAAAAGTTTATTGATCGTTTAGATCTCGTATGTGTTATAATTTGTTCTTCAAGAGTGCTAATTTCTCTGATTAGTTCTTCGTCTTCTAATGATGGTTGATATGCTGCACTTATTATGTTATGAAAAGGTTTTAACATTTTATCTAAGTCTATAACATGGTATAAAAAGTTTGTTTCATTATATAAATATGCGTCGTCTGCTTGAGTGGCAATATATTTTTTATTTTTTAAATTTACTATGTTTGAGGATTTCACAAAGTTTAGCTTTGTTACCTGAAGGATGAATATTATTATAAGGTAAATATTTTTTCTTGATGTCATCTTTATGAATGATCTTCCCCTGTGTTGTTTGGAAAGTGTCCCCACTGTCTTTATTAACAATGTATTTTTTATATTTTGGCGTATCTTTAGTACGTCTATTACTTTTTAAGAACACTTGATCGTTCCTTTTATATTCTTTATTAACACGTTTTTTATTGTGATATTCTATATTTTTTAACTGTTTGTTTTCCAATGTTTTACTTATATTTGGATGTTTACCTCTATCAAAATATATATCTATAGGTTTTTCTTTAGTCACTGAATGGATAGTTAAATTATATTGTTTAACCGCGTTAAATATTTCAATGATCGGTTTAGTATTATTTTGTAAGGCTAATGCGTTACTGAGCTCGATAAGAGTACTATGGAATCTTTCGATTTGACCGTTCGTTGTAGAATGTTGAACTGGAGTCTTAAAATGTTTGATGTTCGATTTATTCAAGATTGCTTGAAAAGAGGGGGTTGAGAATATATTTTCGTTATCTGTGGTTATTTGTTCACAGTGTGGGTATACGTTAAGTATTTCTTCGAGTCTGAGATATAAATTTTGTTTATTCTCGAGTCTTATTATGTGTGCGTATTTCGAATACTTGTCTAGTGAGGTTAAAAATAATTCGTTTGATATATAGAATATATCCATATGTACCATCTGTCCAGCAAATATGGGTATTGGTGTTGGTTTTAATTCTTGTTTAACCGGATGTCGCTCATACTTTGTTGTATGGCATATTCTGCATGTGTTAGTGATCTCTTTGCAAGTTTGTCTGAGGTTAGGCCAAAAATAGATTTTAAGTATTTCTTCTGCATTGTTTATCGCGTTTCGATGGGCACGGTTATGTGTTTCGATAGAAATTCGAATTTTTTCATCTACGTCGGTTATATCTTGTAGCAAGTTTCTTGCGATTAAAATTTTATAATTTTCAAAGTGTTTAAATATTTCGTCCTTTATATAGAAAAGGCTTTGTTCGTCGATTTTTATCGCATTTGTACGTGTTGGACTTAAAATCTTTTTCAGTTCTGAAATGGCGAACTTGATATCTTTATAAGAGATCGTGTGGCGTACATGGTCTTTATGGATATTTTCCGTGACTGTACTTTGGTCGTTAGTAAAAATGGGTTTCATGATTATTTGGTTATGAAATGAATTTAAAGGGTTTGGCACGCATTTAAGTGTTTTAAATGGTGAGTTATCAAATGAATATACAGAGTCTTCGATTTTTGTGTTCATGTTTAATTGTTGGGTACGTGACAAAGCGTCGGCTACAACATTTTGGTGGCCTGGTTTATACATTAATTTGGCACCGTATTCTTCTATGAGATTTTTCCATCTCTTAAGTTTTGCATTTGGATTCTTTTCAGATATCGCAAAGATTAATGACTGATGGTCAGTATATATAGTTAAATCAGCTATACCGTATAGGTGATTCCTTAATTTTTGTAATGCCCATATTATGGCTAAAAGTTCTTTTTCGTTAGTCGAATATGCTTGTTCTGTCTCATTAAGAGTACGGGAAATAAAAGTTATTGGGTGTCTTTCTTGTGAAAGTACGGCTCCTATTGCAAAATTACTTGCGTCAGTTGTAAGCTCGAAAGGCTTATTAAAATCTGGTTGGAAGAGTTCTACCTGTTCCATTAATTTATTTTTTAATATTTGTATTGCTTCTAAGGCTAATTTATCATTTTCTATATTTAATTTTACTTTCTGGCTTTGATTCTTTTTTACCATACCATTGTGTCCTTTTAAATGAGCCGTCAGGGGTTTGGCTATTTGGGCGAAATTCTGTATGAATTTTCTGTAGTAGCTAGCTAGCCCGAGGAATGATCGTAATTCTTTAAGTGTGGTTGGTACTGGATACTCGCTCATAGTTGCGATCTTGGCGGGATCCACCGTCACTCGATTACTTTTAATCACATGCCCCGGATATTCCACTGAATCTTTGAAGAAATGAGATTTCTCTTGTGATATTTTCATATTTGCATTATGCAAGGCGTTTACTATAGTGCGAATATGTTCCATATGTTCTTCAGGTGTGGAAGAGTATATTAACACATCGTCTATGTAGATGTACGCAAATTTGCCAATATATTCCCTTAGTATATCGTCAACACATCTTTGAAATATACTTGGAGCATTTTTGAGACCGAAAGGCATTCGTAAGAATTCATATTTAGCCCCATTAACAGCGAATGCTGTTTTTTCTCTATCAGACTCTTTTATTTTAATCTGGTGAAAACCGGATTCAAGATCTATAGTGGAGAATATTTTTGCTTTACCTAAGTTTTGGATAGACATGTTCACGTCAGGATTTGGGTATCTATCTGTAATTGTATGTAAATTCAGTTTCTGAAAATCAATTACCATTCGCCGTTTAGGCCTCCCTTGTTCATCGATACCTTTCTTGGGAACAGTCCAAATAGGTGAATTATATGGAGATTTACTTGGTTGTATAATCCCATCCTTAAGTAAGTTTTCTACCTCTTTATTGACAAATTCATTGTCAGCGAACGGATATGGATATTGTTTAGTCCAAATCGGTTCTTCATTATTTGTGCGAATAGTCGCTTCAATTGTGGTTGTGAAAGGAAGTGTTTCACTAATATTATTATTCTTATTCATTAATTGCTCTATTTCATATTTAAAAAAATCTGAATCGTTTGTAAAATGGATTGTTTGAGGTAATTTTTCCTCATAAAACAATTTATATTCAAAAAGATCTATTTTACCTTTTATTAATCTAAGACCTTGTTCTCCCAAAATTAAATCAAAATTTACTAATTCATCAATTTCATAGAAGTCTATCTCGTACCCAAAAATATTCATTTTCTTTTTGTATCTAATAATTGACATACCGTGAAGAGTTTTTGTTCTTAAAGGTTCAATTTCTACTCTAATACCAATTTCACATTTATTACTAATATAATTATTTGTGGCACCCGAATCCACTAAAATATCTACGGATTTACCTGTAGTACGACATTTTTTTACAAGACATGGTAAACCCTTTATTCGTCTAAAAAAGTACACTCAGACCTATAATCTTGATCGTATTGCTTACATTTATTGCTTACCAACTCATCTTCCATTCTGCCTGTTTCTAGTTGATTCACTCGTTGAAATTTTCTGTTGCGATCGGAGTCTTCTCTTTCTCGTTTCACTGCATTGCCTGGTGGATCATATTGCTGTTGTCTTGGCGGATTATATCTTTGGAAGTTGTTGTTATAGTTGTTCTGTTGCTTAAAAGGATTCTTCTGTCTGAAAGCTGATGTATCGGTTTCCATTGCGTTTGGATGTTGTGGGTTCACATAGTTCTGCACTTGTGCTTGTATATTTGGTTTATATCGGTTTTTTTCTGGTATATGTTGGAAATTGTTATGTGGTTGTGGTTGTCTTCGTTCGAGATTTACTTGATGATGTTGAACGGGGTGTGGCTTAAGTGATGACTGGCCAGTATTTATTTCGGCCATGTTGTCATGTTGTATTGTGAGTGCTATTGCATATGCTCTTTCCAAAGTACTTGGAGGATTGGAATATAAAGTTATTTTTATGAATGACGAATTTATATTCGTTGTGAAGGTACGAATTGCTTCTTCGTTGGCCATTTGTTCTTGGACACGTTTTCCTTCGGCTGATGATATCATTGCTATTTTGGATAGCACCAAATTTAGAGCGTAGTTTATTTTATCATAAAATTCTGATAATGTTAACCTTCCTTGTTTTATATTTTTAAGTTCGTTCATTAGAACGTAAAGAGGTCTGCTATCTGCGTAAGTGTAGTCCAGGCGATTTATTATAGCTTCAAAATTATTTATTGTATTTTGATTCACTAGTACATTTGCTGCTTCACCTTGTATTTTTGTTTTAATCAACATGAGGGCTTCATAATACGTGTTTGAGTTCTGGATGTTTTCAAGTGGTTCCATAATATCTGTGACGTATTTCCGCCATGCTCTGTATTCCGAAGTATTTCCACTAAATACTGGTGTATTTTTAAAAGGTCCCAAACTCACTTCTTTTGGATCTTTATATTCAGGTTTTACAGGTTTTAATATTTGTGTGGTGGTGACAGCTTTGAAAGCGCCTTGTTGTGACAAGCGTAGGCTTTCTAATTCTGATTTTAATGTATCTGTTATATTTTTCCAGTAATTATCCTTTTCGGATTGCGTTTGTATGAATTAATTTTTTTAAATAATTAATTTTTGCACTTATCACTAATTTTCACTGCTTTACTACACTTTAAGTAAAGACTTTCTTCGCAAGTGTATCTGCTATGCTAGATTTAACTTGACTCAAATTAATGAGGTTTGTTTGTTGGCAAAGATCCTTGTTTTTTCAAAGGATCCCGGTTGAGCCCCCAGTTAATAACGATGGTTCGTTATTGGTCCAAAAAAATATAACTTAGTATTAGCTTGGTATGCTAATACTGTCTTCCATCTGCAATTCAAAATAATGATAAACTACGATTGGAGTATAAAATACACAATCAAGTGTTACTTTATTGAGTGTTGTATTTCAAAGAACCACGATGAAACTATGTTCATCGTATTTATACAATTTCTTGTATATTTACTTTTTCTTAATCTCCTAATTGTAAATAAATGCTTATCTCCTAATTGTAAATAATAGATAGCAAGAATACAATGAGTGCATTGCTTATCGCTTAATTCTAAATAAAGAAATGACTGTGATGTTTGTTGGTCACGTAGTCCATTTCTTATCGCTGTAAGGATAATATATCTTGATACTTAGGTATATATGTAATTTGAAGTAGGGGTATAGCTGTATGTTAACTCGCGCGGCAGACCGATCATAGTTGAGTGGGAGAGAGACGCAAGGCATTCGGCGGGCCTCTCTCTCGTTCGGTGACTCATCGTAACGTTACCGGGCGTTACACTTTTTCATAAGTGACTCCCAGCCGCAACCTAATTTAAGACGTTGTCACGTCAAAACAGAAACACCCTTAGAACAATTTAATAAATTAAAAACCAAGCACAGGAAAGTAAAACCCCTTAAAACAATTGGTAAAAAATTACTAATCAAACCCCACATAAGAAAACAACTCTTACACAAAGACCAATTTAGAAAGAAAAAGAAATTTACCAAAACACAAAATGGAGACAACCAAGATATTAGCAATCATGATTATGATTCTCTCATTAACAACGTCAGTGAAAGCCAATGATATTAAAATAACAAAGATTGATAGAGAATTTTTAATAATACAAGAAGGACAAGTAAAACTTATAAATAAATACGACATCCCTATTACATGTAATTAACCTTACAGAATGTCAATTTTTAATAAACCAGTTAAAATCTCAATACCATTTACTTACAAATCCTGACGATTTACAAAAACAAAAGATAAATACATTAGAAATAAAACTTCAAACAATCATTCCACATCATATTATTCATAAGAGAGGATTATTAAATATTGTAGGTAAAGGAATAAAGTACATATATGGAACTATGGACGACGACGACAGACAAGCCATAGAAGAAAGATTACTAAATTTAGAAGATAGTAACAAAGAACTTTTAACAAACAATAACAAACAAGTTATCATTAACAAACAATTCAATGAACAATTCTTTCAATTACAAGACACACTTAAACAAAGTTCAAAAACACTAACTAAAGACAAATACATCAAATCAGAAATACATAAATACTTTACGCATGGAATTAGAATTCAACAAAAACTTAGTAGAAGTACAACAAATAATAGAAAAAATTGACAATATCATAATGACCAGTAGGACAGGAATATTAACTCAAGATATACTAACTGTAAAAGAAATTTACGACTTCGATATAAACTTAGAAAAACTTAAAGAGATTAAATTGACTTTAGCTATCTTTACTTATAATTTTAAGTATACCAAGTTTTAATGAAAACTTATATAATAAAATATGTATCCATACCCTTCCGGTAAAAGATAAAATCATTACAGTACCTAATGATGAATTTATAGAACTTAATAAAACTATGTATTATGTAAGTAAAGAAATAAAAAATCTAACAAAAATTAAAGACCATTGTATTGAAAACATATTTAAAGACAATTCGAAACTAAACTGTAAAATTAAAAATTATAAAGACGAAAATGTTATAATCAATAAAGGAAAATATTTAATTGTAAAAAACATAAAGAATGAAAAATTAGAACAAGAATGTGATAACTTAGATTATACTTTACAAGGAAACTATATTTTGGAATTTGAAAATTGTAAAATAAAAATAAAAAATGTAACATACAATAGAAAATTATATCAAAATACCTTTAAAATAATACCATTGATTAATTACAACTTTTCAGATAATTATTTAAAAGAATCAAACTTCCAACCAATAAGTAATATTGAAATATTAGAATCAAAAATACATACAAAACATGTAACATATAACGTAATAACTATCGTAATAATAATTTCGATAATACTTTTTGCATTCATGTATTTAAAAATAAAATTAAAGCATACAAAATCTATTACAAATATAAGCCTTCCAACGGTCACTTTTCAACCGTTAGAACACTCGAAAGAGGGAGGGGTTATAACCACAGAAAGTACACAAAGAATTTTTTAAACTCAATTTTTATTTGTAAACAAAAGAAATAGCATCAAATTCATATTCAACTATTGAACATTCATTTGATACCATTTCCTGTTATTGTCATTAAGAAAAATCATAAAGAGAAATAAAATGCTGACAAAGTGTTTGTCACGAAAAACAAAAAAATTAATAGATAAGACGATGACAAAGAGGTTGTCGCGAAACACACTGGCTATCTGCGATAGCTTAGTTAGTTCTTAAATTACTCAGTTCGAATAAAGACATAAAGAGCTCTGCTCTTTAAAATAATTTTTAAAAACGTCTTTTATTAAATTCAACATAAAATTTATATATATACATATGTATACGTCAGTATACCCGTCGCCACACCGTACACTCTACTACACATAAAATATATATATGCATACCTTAGTATGCCGACCCGTCGCCACGGCAAGCGTCGCCAAGCCAACAATTCGGTTTACAAGTGATTCTATAGATGTTTCACATCAAAAAAAAAAAATCGCATCGTAGCTTTGTATACATAATACAAACCATGGTTCATATACAAGGATCGTACACAAGGAGAAGCATACTTATGAATGTACATAAATACAAACAAAAATCGGTATAAGATCCTGAACAGCTGATGTAAGCATACGAACATTTCATTCATCCCCTTATTAGACACAATATTGAGACATTGCCGTTTTCCATATCAAAGTGCATTGACATAAAGAAAAAACAAAAACAAATTCATCGACCTTCATATGGAAGCTTAGTAGATGAAAACATATACAAGGATAGACTCAAATAGATGTAACAAAATAGATGTTGTGCCTCACCTTCCCTTACCTTACCACCATTACAACCCCTAGCCACAGGCACTAGAGGCTGATCCTGGCAGCAGGAAGGTGAGGGTGTCCAGACAACTTGGCTTGGCATGCTTCCGAAAAGCACGAGCTAGCTCGCCGGAGGGGGGGTTCTTGCTACCGCTGTACTGGACTGTGTTACGATTTCATGCCTACCAAATAAAATCGAAAAAAAAGAGAAAGATGGGAACCCGAAATGTCCAGCTATATGAGGGGGAGTGTTCTCTATAGAGGGGTGAGGGTCGATGACGGTATTGACCCTCGGAGGATTTACCCGCCCATGTATCTAGAAGATACAACCTTGACTACTGCAACCTCCATTTCAATGCAGTAGTCCCTTCTCGAAAACTTGCACCCACCTAGCTATACGTTACCCTCTTATTATTTCATCACATCCACCTCTGTGGGATGGTATTAGGCCAACAGTGTCACCATGCTGAAACAAAGAAAATTCAAGAGCCTTCCCAAAAGTGAACCATCGGATTGAAAAAGGAAACACCCTTTTTGTTTATTTAATTTTTTTTTCAACCACGTTATAAAATAATATGGTTATACACTTTATTAAAGAAATCTATATAGGTAATGTAATTATAACGGTGATTAAATAAAAACAAGTTTAATAATTTATTTCATTTAGTCTTAGTTTTAAGGTAAGTAAAATTTTAAGCTATTTAAATGTTCTTGTTAGGTTTTAAGGTAAGTAAAATTTTAAAATATTGAAACTTTTCTTTTCAGGTAGGATACTATTAACGGTAAGTATATAAAAAAATTTAAGAATTAATTTAGCTTAGTCTTCTTTTAAGGTAAGTAAAATTTTAAATAATAATTAACTTTTCTTTTCAAGTATGATAGATTTAACGGTATTATTTAATTATTAATTAATTACTATAGTTTTAAGGTAAGTAAAAGTTTTAAGTATTTAACCTTTTTTTCAGGTTTAATATAATTAGAACGGTAAGTAAAAAAAAAATAAGATTATTAAGTTATAGTCCAAAGGAAATTTTAATTAAATAAAACTACACAAAGTCAAGTGTAAATGATCATTTGAAAGAAATGACTTACCAACCTTTTTTGGACGTCCCAGTTGCAGTGCACCACGGTGGTTGTCGTTGGCTATAGGATAAATAGATTTATATTGTTTTTATTTTAAGTAACCTTTCCTTTTCTTCTTTTTTTCTTTTATTTATTTAAACTTTTTTTTTTCTTTATACTATTTTTTTTATACAATCAATAATAATGAATATTTATGATCATACCAAAAAAATGAATTTAAAATATTTAGGTATAAGAAAAGAAAAAAAAACATAACATTTCTTGTTTCTATGTTTTACAACACTGGGTTTTTAGGATAGGAGGAACACAAAAAAAAAAATTGGGTAATGTTGTAGGGGTTTGGGAACGCGACAGGAATTTGGGAGGGAAGCACACAATGGACACTTTTAACCTTTAGGTTCAAGATGAAGATGCTGAAGATGATGTTGCTGCAGCTGATTATGATAATGATGACGATGATGATAATGATGATAATAATAATGATGATAATAATAATGTTGATGATGATGATAATGATTATATTGATGATGATGATAATGATGATGTTAATGATGCTGCTGCTGATGATGGTAAAGATAATGATGATGGCGATGATAATGTTGATGATGTTATGTTAATGTCTTGGCTTGGCTTGAGAAAGAAAAAACTACGCGGCGTTGGTGGTAAAAGTTTTGGCGGTTTTGGATATGGGGGAGCGGTGGTGGCGTTGCGTCTCTGAAGGGGGTGGGTAGGGGTTCACTACTATATATATAATGACTGGCAACGCTGCTGTGAAAGTGAAAAGTTGTAAACCTTTATCTCCTCTGTATTTTATTTTATTAAAAATCAATTTAAAAGTTAAAAATATATGTATATAATCATCTATTTATTCGTACATCCTTATCTGCAAAACTTGTTCAGATTTATAAAACAGGTAATACATTATAAAACTTAAAATCACTTAAAATATCTGCAAACTTGACATCTGGATCTGATGAACAATAAGCGTAAGAGCTGTCTAACGTCACCCGACGGCATCGAACAAAACACCAACGCTAACAATAGATCAGTAAAAATTTTTAAAAATAACTCAAAAATGTCCATATCAGATTCAGATTTGCAAAAAATTAAATACATCATCGATGATTCCCTGCATACTGAGCTCCAAAAGGCAACTGCGTACTTGGCATCTAAAGAAGATCTCAATGCACTAAATACAGAGATAACCTTCTTGAGAAAACAAAATGAAGACTTAGCACAGAAAGTTCATCAATTCGAGGCAAGATGCGTATTGCTAGAGGAAGAACTCGAAGCACAAAGCCGTGAGCTTAAGGGTAAAAATATTATTTTCTCCCTTCCATCTGAAATCACTGACCCGGAAGAAAAAGTGCGATGCATAACTCAGCTGCTTTTAGATAAAGCAGATATACAAGGAATGCCCAAACCCATTAAAATAAGCAGAAACAACAACATAATCAAAATGAAATTAAACACTGGTTGCAACGAAACTGCATTGAAAATGCTTAAGAACTCTGCTAAGCTGAAGAACACAGGTGTTTACATCCAAAGAGATCTAACTAAGCAAATGCAGTTAAAACGAAGAATTTTGTTGCAATACAGGAAAGTCATCAAACAAAATAGACCAAATGCTCCGGTGCTAATTAAAAACAACAATCTTCATATTGAAAATAAAATATTTTATTTGAATAATAGTAATACACTTGAAATTAATGGAAATGATGGCGAAAGTGAACTACAACAAATGTTTGGACAGCTGGACTTCAGAAGTGTCATAAACACAAAGCAGCCAAATACTCGTAGACGTCAAGATGAAAGTACTAGATCAATACCAACTAATGTTTCACCAGGGATGCCACTTCATCAAACTAGTAGCAGTGGTAGTAGTAGTAGTAGTGTATCAAGAAATTGAGAATTAAATGCCGTCAGCTCTTTAATTAATTGTTTTTGTAAAATATTAGCGTATAACATATCTGGTCTCAAAAGTAAATTATTGTTTGTAGATTTTTTCAATTTTGTCAAAACTTTTGAAATATTTCTCCTTTTTGAAACACATGTAACAATAGAAAATACAAGTAAATTTATAAAATATTTCAATGGATATAAACTACATTGGATTCCAGCTATTAAAACATCTATCAAAGGACGTGCAAGTGGAGGTTCTGTATTTGGTATAAAAACATCACATCTTGAATTATATGATTTTACTGTAATGCAAGAAACAACTGTAATTAAACTATTAAAAACTAACAACATGTATATAATGCCTCTATATTTAAACTGTAATAAGTGGACCGAAGATTTTGAACAACTAAATGATACTCTCTCTATTCATGCAAATGAGAGTATATTATTAATTGGAGATTTTAATGCTAGAACAAGTTGCAATCAAATAACTACCCTGAGAAACATCAACAATGATTGTTTAAACTATAACTCTAGAACATCCAAAGACTTAACATGCAATAGTAATGGTACTGTACTACTCGATATGCTTCAACTGTATGATTTTATTCTTTTGAATGGATGCACCAAGGGTGACCTAGATGGTCAATATACGTTTATTGGAGGATCAGGCAAATCAGTGATTGATTACTGTATGGTGAATAATGATTGGATTGAACTCATAAATAAGTTTGAGGTTCCATACAGACATTTCTCTGATCATATGCCAATCACCGTAGAATGGAAAACAGAACCCGGCTCTCATCAAACAAATCTAAAGCTGTTACCCCGACTTAAATGGAGAGAAGACGAAGCGGAAACTTTTCGGCACAAACTGGACATCTGTCTCTCAAGAATCCCAACTGACATCGAGTCTTCAGATACTCTATCAATTGAAATTATAAAATGCATAAGAAATTCCGTGAGCAAATCAAGCGACAATGCAAGGAAAGCGTTCAAACAAAAATGGTTTGATAAAGAGTGTATGAGAGCAAGACAAAAATCATTTGCTCTTTTAAAAGCATTTAAGAGATCTGACAATGAAGAATTACGTAAATGGTACATGCAGTCGAATTCTCAGTATAAACGTCTATGCTATGAAAAGAAACTTGGTTTTGAAAATGAACAAGCACAGTCACTTGGCAAAACAAAGAATACAAAGGAATTTTGGAAACTTGCAAAGAATATTAATGGTACTCAACATATAATTGGCACAAGTGTATCCGCCGCTGATCTTTCCTCTCATTTCTCGAACCTTCTTCAAACAAACTCTAACTTAGACTTTACTTATGCTGAACCTCTCATCACCGATGATATATTAGACACCGATATATCTTTGTTTGAAATAGAAGCAGTTTTACGAAAGGCTAAAAATAATAAAGCACCAGGTGAAGATGGTGTACCGTACGAATTTTTTAAGAACTCATCTCAAAGTTTTAAGTTGCACTTGTTGTGCTTTTTAACAAAATTCTTACGAAAGCGGAAGTCCCTTCCTCGTACAAAAAATCGGTTATCTTCCCAATACATAAAAAAGGTTCCTTAAATGACGTCTCAAACTACAGAGGATTATCTTTAATGAATATTATTGCTAAAGTATTTTGCGGAGTTCTTGTCGACCGTTTGGAAAAGTGGGTAGAAGAGAAAAAGATATTATCAGACTTCCAGGCAGGATTTAGGAAAAATTATTCCACTGTTGACCAAATCTTTACTCTGACATCGATAGTCAAAGCATTTGAGGCAAGAAATAAAAAGGTTTACTCGATGTTTGTCGACTTCAAAGCAGCGTTTGATTTGGTAAATCGCAATGCTTTAATATACAAACTTTCGCAGATGGGTGTTTCAACCATTTTTTTACATGTCATCAAGAATATGTATACAAAAACAGAAGCTAACGTCTGGGATGGAGCGCATTATTCTGAATGGTTTAGTACTGATTCTGGTGTCAAACAAGGATGTCCGCTTAGTGCACTTTTATTTTCACTATTCATTAATGACATAGTTAACGACTTACCTGGAGGAATTAGAATGGCCGGAATCCGGATAAATGCTTTACTTTATGCTGACGACATGGTCATATTATCGGAATCGAAAGAAAATCTTCAATTAATGATAAACCGACTGTCTGCATACTGCGATAAATGGGGGTTAAAAATCAATACTGATAAATCAAAAATAATGATCTTTTCGCGATCCAATCGGACTGAAGCTGGAAGTAATTGGAAGTACAACGGAAGAAGTTTGGAAGTGACAAACGAATATAGATATCTTGGAGTGAACCTCAACCCACGACTGAATTTTAGTAAGCACCTTGACATTAAAGCCAAAACATCACAAAGTCTAATAAACTTAACATGGAGAAAGATTTTCTCGAACAACCTTGTATATTTGTCTACCAAATACCTAATTTTTAATTCAGTTGTGAAGTCCACTTTATGTTATGCAGCTCAAGTTTGGGGAATGGAAGAGTACGAGGAAATTGAGAAATTTCAGAGGAGTTTCATCAAAAAAATCTTTAACCTACCAATCAACACCCCGAACTATGCGATCTACTTAGAAACTGGCTTACCAAAGTTATTTACAAGCACTTTGAAACTACAAGCGGATTATATTATTAAAGTCTTAGGTTTTCCAGATGAGCGACTGAGCAAAATGATGCTGCTTTACGAAATAAGGAACAAAGACTGGTGGTATGACAAATGGCAACGAATTGCCACTTCATTTGGTGAAGATATGCAAATTAATACAAGCAACATTCTTGATCTTAAGGAAAAAATGTATAAAATTATTCAGCTTAATGAAGACTCGGTTCGGAATCAATTTATAAAAACAGCTATTGAATCAGAGAGTCGAATATTATATAGCCAGTTACAATTTAATCTAAGCAACAATAACTACTTCAATGAATCTTTAAGCTACAAAGATATTTCTTTAATTTTCAAAGCTAGATGCGAAGTCTTATGTCTCAACGGTAGACCATACAATGGGAGTTTCAACCAGTTCTGTACGCTCTGCAATAATAAATCCAAAGAAGACTGCTTCCATTTTATAAGCGTGTCCAATTTTCAAATACAAGAGATTCTCATATTTTAATAAATTCTCTCTCACTCTACAAGAGACAATCCTAATATTGAATGGACCAGATTGGAAAAATCTTGTCAACTATCTGAAGGAAATTTGCAGATTTAGAAAACTGATTATGAGTGAATATGATTAAACTAGTAGATGTATATATGTATGTATGTAAAAATCAATATATAATTAAAACCAAAATTTAAAAG
Source organism: Eupeodes latifasciatus (assembly GCA_920104205.1). Lineage (NCBI taxonomy): Eukaryota > Metazoa > Arthropoda > Insecta > Diptera > Syrphidae > Eupeodes > Eupeodes latifasciatus. Next base: position 25,025,373 of record OV049927.1, read on the forward strand.
AAAGAAAACCAATGTAAGAAAAAATTTAAGTTGCTAGTCGAGCTGACGGCAAAGCCAAAGCTTTAAAATTCAAAACAAATGTTTATGTATTTATTTTAAAAAACTGTTAATAAATGAACTACTTACTTACTTACTTACTTACTATATATATAATGTTTCTTTATTCATTTATCTATATTATTAATTAATTAATTTATTTTTTTTTGTTTTAGTGTTTCATTTTTTTTTTCTTCTTCTCAAATCCTTCTTTATTAAGTGATCACCAGAATAATTATATTCTGCACTTCTTTAAACCTTTTTTTCTTTTTCCTTTTAATAGTTTAATTAACACTTGCCACTTTCTTTAATTTTTCCCACTCACAGGCTTTTTCTTTTGTTTAATTTCAGAGATTTATCGCCTGAATAATTTTATTTGGTTTGTTGTCTATCAGTATTTTTTTTTGTTCACTGGCAATATTATTTATTTCGAGTTTTTTTCTTTTTTTTCTGTCTTTTCTTTTTACTTTCTTTTCTAATACTTTTAATTTTTTTAGGTACCGCACACGGTTAAACTCGTCACCAACTGACCTACTTTTTCTGCTTCCAAATCCCATTTAGCCTTGGTGCAATAGGCTCCTCCCAGGGCCGGACAAAGCATATGTGCAAGATGTGCAAATGCACAGGGCGCAGAATTCTGGGGGCGCATTACCAGGAGCAAGAAAATGTAATCTGATCTTGCAAACAAATATATACTACTATTTGCCATTCTTTAACCACAAACATTCATAAAATAATCTCAAAAAAACATCTATCACAACTGTCCTAAGTTATCTCTTGCGCACTAACTAACATCACTTTCATTGTTGCATTCAATGAAAATTTAACTCAAAATATCGCAGAACTAAAAATCCTACCTACCTCACTTCCAAATATTTCACCCTGTTCGTACAAGAGAAAAAAAGAAAAAATCTCAACACAAAAAAGTTCCATGCAAGAGAAAAAAAGGAAAAATCTCAACACAAAAAATTTCCATGCCACCTCATATGTGCAAGATATATTTTATGCACACCGAGTCCCAAAATTAACATAGAGAGTATGACAAAGCAAAATACTTATTCATATTGAATCGTATGGGCTAGTACGTGCAGGTTTTGTATCACGCACGTACCTAAATGTGAGTTCTCATCTACAAAAAAAAACAACAACAAAAATATATGGAGTGTCTTTGATTAGTATTTGTAGTAGAAAGTAGCACAGCACAGCAACCTACCTGCTCTCTTCTTTCGGAGACATTTTTTTGTTGTTTTCTTTGTAGATGAGAACTCACATTCAGGAACGTGCGTGATACAAAACCTGCACGTACTAGCCCATACGATTCAATATGAATAAGTATTTTGCTTTGTCATACTCTCTATGTTAATTTTGGGACTCGGTGTGCATAAAATATATCTTGCACATATGAGATGGCATGGAACTTTTTTGTATTGAGATTTTTTCTTTTTTTCTCTTGCATGAAACTTTTTTGCGTTGAGATTTTTTCTTTTTTCTCTTGTACGAACAGGGTGAAATATTTGGAAATGAGGTAGGTAGGTGTCTTTGCTACAAATGGTCAATTGATGTGCAAGTTTTCTTTTTTGCACACTGATTATCGAAACTAACATGGGAGATATTTAAAAAAAAAAAACTTATTTATACGGAATCATATGGGTCAGAGCGTGTAGGTTTTCTTATTGCACACTGTGTAAGAGTTAAGTGCCTGATTACAGATGAAATTTTTAATAGAATGGAAAAGGAGCATAGAGCTTAAAAATTAAAGAGGGATGATTCTATGTGGAGTCGAATTGTTCTTGCACAGGCAGTTTGTTTTTTTTTTTTGTGAAAGTTAATGACTGTTGTAACGGCTACTTTTAATGTATATCTAGTCTGGTGCAGAATGCAGATTGTTGCAATTGTTTTTTCGCTTTGTTGTTAATTAATATTAAATACATAGCTATCAGTTTTTAATAGAAGTGACGTATTTTGTGACAAGACCGTAATGTGACTGACTCAGTTGATTTTAGACAAGCTTGAATTACATGAAATTTTAATAAGTACCTAACTGTCAAAGCCAAAGTTATGATAATGGTTCGAATAGGCTTCGTCTTGTTGAGTGGACGTAATTTTATAAAACTAAGAGACTGTGTCTAAGAAACAACTAATGTGCTTTACAAAAATAAACTAAATTAATATAAAATAAAAACTGTGTAGCCTGACCAATTCTAAGTCGGCAAATTAATAACAAGCTATTGAAATAACTATGTATAGTATAGGTACATAGAATTAAGAATCATAAGTGTAAAAAAAAAAATCTCAATAAAGTACATCCATACATAGTACATACAAACATAATGGTTCGAATATAAAAGGAAAAGAAGCGAGTGTTCAGAATCGAATTCGAACCCTGGAACCAAGAGCATTTTTCCTTCCATGTTGCCCGCATTCCTTAAATTTAGTGGTTAATGATGCTGCTCGGTGCTTATTTTATGCAGTTAAATTTTTCGATACAATTCAATGTTTGTATAACTTTTTTTAAAGTTCCATAACGAGGTGGGATATTTATAAGAAAAAAATTCCAAGTCATACTTTGAAACTCCCTTCTGAGACAAGATGAGAGAGCAGGTTAGATGCATTGAGGCCTTTAAAAACAAATTAAGAAGAAATATATGAAGCCCTTTTAGAATTAAGAAATCTAGAGGCAAAAAACATTGCAGAATCGTTAGGAAATAAAACTTTTGATTTTACATTTATTTGCTGCCTGCTAATTTGGTTTGATATTTTAGAAAATATAAATTAAACTAGTAAATATTTGCAAAGTCCGTCCGTTAATCTGTCAACTGGCATAACGGTTTTAGAAAATACAAAAAACAGTTTGATTTTCATGCGTTCCGATGAAAAATTTAATGAGTAGGTATTTTCAATTAACCGAGCGTATTGCTAGTTCCCTAGAAATACCAAATATGTTTCCTGTAGCTTTATCATTGCGATCTCAACGGAGAAAAATACTTTATACTGATGAATGTCCTGAAACTATATTAGACCCGAAACAAAGATTTAAAGTTGAATTTTTTTTTAAATACTTGAAAGGTTTGATACGTATAGTATCAATTTTTCATTTTTTAGTAACATAAGCGAATGTTTAAAAAATAAAAATGTACCTATGTACGTGCTTCATGCCTTAATTTGCAGAACGTTTTAACATAAAGTAATTTTAAAGATTTAGATGGAGAAGAATTGTTTTAAGAGTTAACCGTAATATCCCAGCTTGTTACACCACAAAGCTCAAGTTTAGATGTGTTAAATTTTATTTTTAGTTCAAACCTTGAAGATTTTGCCCCGAATTTAGTAATTGCTCTCCAAATTCTTAATACAATCCCGGTCACGAGTCACGGTAGCTTCAGGAGAACGTAGTTTTTCTAAACTTAAAATTATTAAAAATTATCTTAGGACAACCATGACTCAAGAGAGATAGGTAGTTTTAGCTATAATGTCCATTGAAAAGAAATTATTAAATTCTTTAGACTTTGATGATCTCATTTCTGAATTTGCAAAATGTAAGGCCAGAAAAGTAAGTTTAAAAGTTTCCCCTCTGCTCATTTCTTCGCTGCGTTTTAGTTTAATGGTTTAGGCCTCCTGGGGATACCTCAATAAAAAAAACGCATTGAAAGTCTACCTCCTGGGTAATCTGGGAAAGGCTTATGCTTGTGTATCAGTTTATGTGTAAAAAAAATATAAAAAAGGGGCGCTTTCTACAAATCTTGCACAGGGCGCAAGTTTGGCTGGGGCCGGCGCTGGCTCCTCCCCTTTTTAACCCAATTTAATTATATATTGCATTTTTATTTTCGGCAACGGTCCATTCCATCACCCGCATCATTACATAGCTAATCACCTCACATTGATCAGCGGGATCGATGATCGGATGATTGCTATGTAACCGACCACTCTGCATATAAGTACCTACGTAAATATGTTATACACACATCGCATGACACGTTGGTCAGTTAGATTTAATTTTTAAGACTGTTCAGTGACACTGTGCTGGACTGTTCTAGACAGAAAAGTACAGCTTTTTGCTGTTCATTGAGGTTTTTTCTGTGCTGAACTGTTCTACTTTGCTGTTCATTGACAAACCTAGAACAGTTTAGAACAGGATTTTCTGTTCTTGCTTTTGAGTCAGATCAGGTTAGAACAGAATCGTGAGAAATGTCAAAATCGAAGTTGTCATTTTTTTGTTTACGTTTTGATTTGGCTGTGCTTTTAGTTTTTTTTTTCTCGTGATTTAAAAACATTAAAATAAAGTTATTTTGCCAATTTGTTTAATTAAATAATTATAAAATAAATTAAAAAAAAAATGCATCAAATTGAATTAACATCGGAGGAAGGAAAGAGTGTGGTTGTGTGTGCAGTGTTCACCAAATACGCGCTTGAATATCGAAAGAGGTTAAAGTGAAACAAAATATTTCTATTGTATTAAAATTAATAAAATGTTATAATTTATAGATGAAGATTTTCGAAGCCAGGTGTTTCAAAGCTCTCTAATAGGTGAGCAAGATTTCGTGCCCATCCCGCCAGTCGTTCTGCAAGACAATGATTTAAGAGAGCAGTCAACATCTGGGCATGCTTCAGAGGAGCGACAGAGCCAGAAGGCCGTT